>JANRMJ010000037.1:16588134-16606842 GCA_025584955.1 Alethe diademata | reverse complement strand
GGGGGCCCGGCACGAGCGCGACGCCTACGGCGGCGGCAGCGGGCGCAAGAAGGGCCAGCACGGCTCGGAGCACGCCAAGGGCCGCTCGGGCAGCCCCGGCAAGCCTCCGGCCGTGTCCTCGCTGGGCGCCGGGCACGGCAGAGCCCACGGCAGCGAGCACCACGGCAAGGAGCACCAGCGCTCCAAGTCGCCGCGGGACCCCGAGCCCAGCTGGGACTCGCCCTCGCGCGTGCCCTCCTTCGCCGGCGGGCAGCACTCCAGCCAGTCCTTCCCACCCTCGCTCATGTCCAAGTCCAGCTCCATGTTGCAGAAACCCACTGCCTACGTCAGGCCGATGGACGGGCAGGAGTCCATGGAACCAAAGCTATCCTCGGAACACTACAGCAGCCAGGGCCACAGCGGCGGCGTCAACGAGCTGAAACCCAGCAGCAAAGCGCACCTGACCAAGCTGAAAATTCCTTCCCAGCCACTGGATGTAAGTTGCTGCCTGTGTCCTGCCTTCTTTAATGTAAACATTCTTGGGCTGGGATTTTCCAGCGTCTCCAGAATCCCCATTTGCCTAACCCAAGTGGAGTTTTTAGTAAACACTGTGTTTTTGTTACTCAAAGTTCCTTCACTTAAGCTGTGTTTTCAGTGAGGAGTATGCAGAAGTAATTATTTTTGTCTTCTGCTTCTTCAGTGTGGATACTGGGATTTTTATCAAATAAAGGCTGAGACATCCAGAAAGGTTTACTTAACCCCAAGAGGCCAATTTTCGCAGAGTGTTTCTCTAGTCAGGAGTTAGGGAAATTGTAGGATATCCACAAATATTTTGACAAGCTGGATAAATACATTGTTGTTCCTTGGAGCTGAATTGACTTAGAGTTGTTGATACAATCTGCCTGTATGAGATTTTCTTTTGAAGTGAGTAGCAATTACTAGATGTGATTATTATACCTTCACACCAAATTGAACAGGGTGCAGAGCTTCTATCAGTTGTGCTGGATGTAAAATACTGTTGGGTTAACAACTTTGAGGAGTTTGGTAATTCCTGAATCATTAAGACACAGACTCTGGCTCCAGCTCTCTTACAAGGAGAGTGCCTTTCCTAGTAATAAAGTCTCATTTCATCTCCTGTCTAACTGCTTGAATCATGGTAGCCAGAGAAAAGCCCTTGTTCCTGGGATTGCAACAGATAGCAAAGTAAGATCCAGCACACAGGTAAGGAAATCAGAAATTACTTTATTTGTGAACACTTGCCACATCGATGCTGATGCAGTGAATCCTTTGGTAGCTTTGCTTCCTTCTGCTTGTGGCAACCAAAGATGCAGAAGATTCATGGTTTGGTAATTATTGCTGTTTTTGGGATCCCTCTGTGATGAGTGTTTTCCTTGGGAATGCAGTTTGTTATTCCTGTGCATTCATGGTCCTGCATTTGAATTCAGATACAATCCTGGGGCTGCTTCCAGGAAATGATTGAAAGCTGTGATTCTCTTTCCCCTCTCTACAAGTTTTTAATATCACTGACTGCCTGTGATCACTTTAACTGTCAAGTGAAGAGTGAGAGGTTATTATCACAGTTTTCTGGATGTCATGTATTTGCTTTTCATAACTGTGACTCATAAAAACATGGATCTAGCTGATATTAAAATTGATGAAAAGAGTTAGCAAGGGCTGTTTGTGTCTATGTGGAGTCCATATGAGTCACAATAAGGATTGAAGTTTGTTTTTAACTGTTTGTAGCCCTTGGAAAATTTGGGAGATTTTAATTTTGAGTTTTGCTTTGTAGGCATCAGCCTCTGGTGAGGTGAGCTGCGTGGATGAAATCCTCAAAGTAAGTTCTCAGTGTTCTTGGTCCCAACTTTGTTGAAAATACAACAGTTCCCAAGGAGGGGAAGGACTCTGCAGTTCTCAGTGTCCAGGTGCAGGTGGTTACAGGAGGGCTCCCCCAGCACAGGGAGACTGGGCCAAACTGGGAGCAGAGCTGGGCACTGGGTGTAGTGGTGTGCACATCATCTGGAGATCCTCACTGCATTTCTCCTCCCTGATAACCAGAACTACACTGCTTCCACCAAAATACAGATTTTAATCCTGATATTTTTATAATATATTTAGATTATAGTTAATGCTCTGCTGTCCCATGGCAGCACTTTCTCTCTCTCCTACCTGGGATATTTTCCCAAGTCCTTTTACCCCTCCTGTGATCCCCTGTCCTGTGTCTGCTCTCACAAAAGGATCATCAGGTCCCTCTGGAGCATTTCCATGGTTTATTATTTCCTGTGACCTCCAGTACTGCACAGGGCCTTGGGGATGCTCTGGGAGAATAGGAGGCACTTCCCAGCTGCAGGCATTTGATTTCCCCCTTTTCCTCAAACTCTACAGGCTTCCCTTTCCTGGGATTCTTCTTCCCACACACTCTGAAAGGATCAGACTGACTTGCACTGCAGTTTATCTTCAGGCCAACCCAGCTGATTGATTTATGCCTTGCTGCTTGTTATTATGTCATAACTCTCTCTTCTCATGGGTAGCAATTTAACATTCAGGTTTACATGCAAAATCTTTGTTGCACATTTGGGAAATTAAGATTTGAATATAAAGCTTAGTGAAGGGTGAACAATGAACTGAAAGTGGAGAGAATCCAGATTGCAAGTTGAAATCCGATTTATTTTGTTCATAACTTTGCTTTTTGTTGTGTTTTAGGAGATGACCCACTCCTGGCCTCCTCCACTGACTGCCATCCACACCCCCTGCAAAACTGAACCCTCCAAATTCCCCTTTCCAACAAAGGTCAGTGCTGAATCAAACAGTGGATGCTGTTGAAAAAGTACCTCCTGCTAAAGATCAGGATTTTGGAACTCCTACACTCAGTTCTGTATGATCTGGGTTTGTTGCAGTGCTTTTTCTCTCTATATTTTCCTTCACATCATCTGTAAGCAGTGGCCTTACAAAAAATGTCCTTGGTTTTCCTCTGCTTTACACAGACAATCTGCAAAGTTATCTCTAATACTACTTACCTTTTTAATTTTTGTTAGATAAATTCAAACTTTTGAAGCTTGCAAATGCCTTTGAGCCCTTCCCTAACAGGGAAATGCTTTGCACCATTTTGTGTAGAACCAAGTGAGTTTCCCTCCATGTAGCAAAACAGAGGCTGAATGGTAAATGCTGAGAAATTTAAATGGGCTTTTCTGCATACACTGAATTTTCCTCTTAGTTTGAAGTCCATTAATAATTGTAGGAGATATTTTTGCATTTTCAATTATAAATAAATTAAGGCAGTGTAAGAATCACATATTTTGCTGAAGAAATCACTTGTTCCAAAAGATCCTCTTCCCAACCCCCTGTGCTCTTAAGTACTGCTGAAGGGTTTAAGCAATTAATTCCAGAGAAATCCACCTCTGCTGCTGTTGGCAGCACAGGGCACGTGTCCAGGGGAGCTGCTGGAGCTGGCACCTCTGAGGAAGGAATTCTGCTGCCTCCCCTGAGGCTGGGCCTGGCAGCTCCAGCTTCCAGGGCACACTGGCACGGGGAATTGTTTGCCTTGAAGAGCAGCTCTGCAGGATGCTGGGAGCCCAGGGGAGGCAGCTGTGGGTAAAACCCAGCATGGGGAGCTGACTCACCCAGGAATTCATGGTCTGCTTCCTGGACCTGCTGATTACCAGTAAAAGATTCAACTCAACAACGTGATTTTTTTCCAGGCTCATCTCTCTGGGATGAATTGGGGTGCTCCACCCCGAACTTGGCAGAGCTTCAGAGTGAAGAAATTGCACTGTTTGTCTTTTCAAAGTTACCTATGTTATAATCCAGACCATGCTCTCTGACCAGCTGCTAGACACCACTTAATTGCTCTTAATTTCCTGTTTGATCCAAATTGCTCCCCAAAACAGAACATCTGAGGGAATCATTTTAAGACGATTTTCTCACTGAGGTTTCTGCTGTCATCTCTCTAATCCCATCCTTCTATGTGAATGCTTTGACATGACCTTCCTTCAGCCCAAGGTTCCACTCCCTGCTGGAAGGGCACATCCACAGAGCTCCCCCAGGCTGGTCCAAGTTCAGGTTCTCATCCTGGCTGGATATCCCAGAGCCAGGAGCACTCCTGCTCTGTGGGACCTCTCCCTGCTTCACTGCATTTTGCTTCTCTTCAGTATCAAAAAATGCAGAATTTACCATTCAGTTCTCAGCTTTACTTTGGAAGGCATACCTAGAAATAAATCCTGTTTTCTGTTTTCCTAGCATTAGATCAATATTAATCTTGCAAATATTACTTTTAGTCAGGGTTTATTTGTGTGTTACATAAAACTGTCAGCTTGGAAATAAGTTTTACCTTTTCTTATAAGGAAAGAAATTCCACACCTTTCCTCTTCAACAAAGGTCCTTATTCCACTGCTTTGAGTACTCACTCCTGAACCTTTAGGGAGATATTTTCCCTTTGCATTTTGGGCACACTTGGCTGTGGGGCTGCTTGGTTTTAGTTTCTCTGGCATTTGACTGAGTTGGGGAAGAGGAAGGTGTGCAGAAATCCATGTGGCTGTGGCACAGAGGCCACGTAACACTGCTCAGCTCTGGTAATGTTTGAACAAAAACCATGGCTGGTGGGGCTTTTTGAGCCTCTCAACCTGGATTGTGTCTCTTCACCCAGTTTGCAAAAAATTCCATTTATGGCTGCTCTGAGTCTTTTGACTTTTTGCCAGCTTTTTTATTTTGTGGCTGCACATCTTAGCCACGGAACTCTGTCAAATTCTCTCTCTACATCCAAAGCCTATAATTTCCTCTGCCTTCTCCCCTCTGTCATTCTTGGCAGCAGCAGCTCTGCAGAATTCCAGGGAGTTAGTGAGCCATAGGCCTGTGCAGTCTGGGCCCAGAGCAGAATCCAGCAAACAAAACACAACAGTGGTTTACTTTAATCAAGCAGTTCTGCTGGAGGAAAGCTCCTTCTCTTTAATACTGTCCTCCATTTATTATTATTTATTATTATTTATTATTATTTATTGCCAGTCATCTGCTGAAGAGTTTCACAGCATTGCCCTGTGGGCACAGCTCGGTGTGTTCTTCCTGCTCACATAAAGTGAAGCTGCCCTTGGTGGACCACTTGATTTTATTTGTCAGGCTCCTGGGATGGGATCACTTTCCCTGTGTGTAGGGAGTGAGTAACTCCAAGGAACCCAACCTCCTGACTGGGGCCTCTCTGATTACTATAAATATATCTAATAGTTCCCAGGAAGTCTTTGGATCAGAAGAGAAAACTCCATGAAAATAGGTCAGGGAAAGTTTTATGGATGCTATGGAAAAATGCAGATTCCTGTGTCTTGATAAAAAATGTAATCCTGTGACCTAACACTCTATAATTTTATCCATGGCTCCCAGTCAGACACTCCAGAAATGTTTGTGAAAGGCACTGAGCAGCCCAGCTGCTGGCTGGGAGGGCAGGTGGGGCTCCAGGGGAGGCTGTGCCTCTGCAGAGGTGGCTCTGTGCTGCACAGCTGGGGCCAGCAGGATCCCTCTGGCCATCCCTGCCCTGCTGCCTGCACAAACCTTCTCCTGCCAAGTACAGATCACATCTGACCTGGGCTTTCAGCTCTTAACTGGGAATGGGCCCTGTCCCCCCCAGCCAGGGCTGTGGGATGGGAATCCAGCCCAGCTGGAGAATTCTTCTCTCCAGGTTTTTTGTCAGAGTTTTTGTTTCCTGCTCCAGTGTCTTCCCTGTGTAACCTCAGTCCATTATATTTTGCTTTAAAGGGTTTCCTTCCTTTCAGTTGTTTGCAATTTCTTTCTGAAGCAGACCTTTAGAAGCTGCTGCTCTAAATAACCTGGGAGTTGAAAGTAGAGCTTATTTTTTTTTCCTAGTCTCTGAGTTTCTTAAAGAAATATGTATCCAGTAGATGGCAAGGGAGTTGGAAAAAGTTGCACATTGAACCATAACACCTCATTAAAGTGCCCTTAGCTGAGAGCCAGTGCTTTGCCTGTGCAATAGGAAGTTGACTCAAGTGGGGAATTAGGCAGGGGTGTTGTGCAGAATTCCCCATCCCTGGGCTGGAAGGGGTGCCAGTTCCCATCCTGTGCTCCCCCAGTGCTGTGGCTTTGGAAATGTGGAGTTTGTGGTCTTTATTTCCTTTTTCACTCAGTTTGTTGGCTTGGCTGGGCTGCCAGTGGCAAAAAGTAACCAGGGATTCACAGCTGCCTCCTCCCACCTGTGCAAATGATAAGAAATGGTTTTATTTTGAAGAAAATGTGGCTGTTCACAGGACTTCTCTCCATCTTTGCTTTACTCTTGAATTCTTTCTGATTTTTTTTTGTTACTGTTTTTATTGTCCCTTCCTTTCAGTTAGTAAAGAGCAGAGGTATTTGAAACACCTCCCAAGGAAAGCTCCTTACGAGATCCTCCATCCACAAAATTCTTGTTCAATGCATTGTTCCATTTTTGAAATACGAAGCTGAGGGAAATTGAAAACATCTCAAGGGTGCTTTGCTGTGTAAAGCTTTTGTGTGTTTAAAAACTTCATTCTGTGAATTGCCTCTGTAACCACTGCCTGGCACTGGCTTGTTGTGAGGGAAAACCAGGTCACAGGTGTACAGGAAAAATGGAATTCATTGTTGAATTGTAGTTCTGCTTTGCCATTGCCAGAGCATGTAAGTAAAATGTGTGTATAGAACTGGAAATTGAAAATACTGGACTTGATTTATTTTTCTGGGACCATCAGTTGTCCTCATTTTGAAATGAGGTCAGGAAGGTCCCATTTTAAAAAGGCACTCGAGCCTGGAAGGGAACTTGCAGTGGCTCAGGAGCCTCTGTGTATTTTTTAAAACAATGGTTTAGGATTTCAAAAAAGTTCATAATCTGCTGTGTCTTGGGGGTCAGAAATGGAGTTTCTGAAATGGGAATACTGAGGATGATACAGGTGCTGAAATTTGTGAAGCTTCATCTCTCCTGGCTGGTTTTATAGGGTATTATTGGGCAGGAATTGTTCCTGGGAGGGTGGCAGGGCTGGCCCAGGTGCCCAGAGCAGCTGTGGCTGCCCCTGGGTCCCTGGCAGTGCCCAAGGCCAGGCTGGACACTGGGGATGGAGCCCTGGGACAGTGGGAGTGTCCCTGCCATGGCTTTGAGCTCCCTTCCAGCCCAGCCCACCCTGTGACCCCTAATTCCATTTCATTGCCTTTTCTGCCAGATGTGGCATTTCCAGGCTGGAATGCTGAGCTGCCCACCCAGGCTGGGTTTACCAGGGACCCACCTGGAGCTTTTGGGGCAGAGTGTGCAGAGCTGATCACAAATGAAACCTCTCCTTGTCCCTAAGGCTCCTTTGTGGCTGAGGAATATTTTTTCTTGAGAGATTTTCCCTATTCCCATTGCTGTGTGTGCCTGGAGAAGGAAAATGAGGAGAAAAGAGTTGGAAGGAAGAGACTTCAAACAGCAGCAAAGTTTGTGTGTGTATAAGGAGCATAAACAAACATCCTGAACAGTTCCTCTCCATCCTAAACACAGAGGAGGAGGGGATTTAGGGAAGTCACCCAGGGGTTTGGGACTTTCAGCCCTGATGTGCCCTTGGGAAGGAAGTGGGTGAGGAAGAGGAGGTGAAGATCTCACCTGGGCTGCCCCAGGCCCCAGAGAAAGAATCCTTTTTTTTGCTTGTTGTTATTTTTCCCCTTTTCCAGAGATTAAGTGTCATCCATTAGGTAGAAGGAATATCTTCCTTACAGCCTGGTTTTTGGTACCTTAAAATTCCCACTGAAAAAAACCCACTTGTGGTCTTTTATTCCCCCAGGAGTCTCAGCAGTCCAGTTTTGGCACTGGAGAACAGAGTGAGTACATGAAACTTCCTGGAATGTGTTGAATGTTTTTGTTGTCATTCAGTGTTCTCAGCAGCTCCTAAGATGTCAGGGCTTTTAGGAAATGAGGTTTTCCAGACTGGTCACAGGATGGAATCTGACTTCAAATTTTCTCTGCTTTCTCAGGTTTTTAAGCTGTTAAAACAGTTGCTTGATTTTCTTTTAGCATTTCTTGTTCAGATCTTGAAAGTTATCACTGAGTGGAGTGGAAGGGTGGTGTGTTTGAGGGGAAAGATATATTTTAATTGATCCAATTCTTTACAAAATGCCTCTATGGTTGATTGATTTGAAAATAACTAAGTGCTAAACCAAAACACCTTTAAAAACCCAACTCCCTGCTTGGGGACGTCTTAGAAACCAAAAGAGTTCTTTTGCTTTTATTTCAGTAGAAAAAGCACATGGCAGTTTCACCATTTATTTTTACTTTGACATTTCAGAGTCAAGAGAGAAAACTGATCAAGAACTTATATCACATGCTATTATTCTTGAGTTTCTTACAGTTCTTTTGGAAAAAAGTAGCTTTTATTTCTTTTAACTGTCATTATTTTGAATGTTACTGAAATGAACACTAAGCTCAGGTAAATACCAGGTAAAATTGAAGTAAATTTGTGCTGTTACCTTCCACAAGTCCTTCCACTCCCTCTTGAAGTGATTAAACAGCTTAAATAGTAAAAGAAGAATGGTTTATTCTTAGATATTCACAAGCAGCTTAATCTGAACATCTGATACAGTGGGGAATTAAGGAAACAAATTCAAGCTTAATTCCATAATGCTAAACCATGGGCTCACGTTATAGGAGCAGCTGATCTTTAGGTGTGGAAAAGAAGAGCCAAGGTTAATTAAACACAGAGCCAGATTCCTGTGCCTGTTTGGGTTTTCTGGAGAGCTTTTACCAGCCTCAGTTTGTGTTTTTGTTGAGCTGCACTCAGTTGTTCAGCAGAACTAAAGAAAAGGGAAGGGAAGAACCCCCAGACTAGAGCAGATTTTCTCAGGGTGTGTTCCTGCTGTCACAGTTAGTGTGTGAGTTGGATTTTGGGGTGTGGAGGTGCTGGAGCAGTCAGAGCTCAGCAGATGGATCTGTATCCCATATCCTGCATGGAAAAGGCAGGAGTTTCACCTGGGTAGGAGCAGAACAGTTTTCCACACCATTAATAACAAATTAAGTATGTGTTGGTTTACACAGCAATGATTTAAATGATTTTCTCTGTTTTCTTGGTTAAATTATTTGCTGTATTTGGTGTTTGCCTCTGCTTTCCTCCATCCCTCAGCCCTGGGGGAGGTTGGACCTGGTGTCACCTGGGTGCTGCTCCCTCCTGTCCCCTCACCTGGCCCTGCTTTATCCATCACTGCATCCTTGTGGCAGCTTTGGGGTGACTTCTTCTGCTGTGCCTGAGTTTTCAGCTGTGCTTTTCTTCTTTTCTTCTCCTAGAACGATACAATCCCTCATCCAAAACATCCAATGGTCATCAATCCAAATCGTAAGTGGCTGCTGAGAAAACATTTCACAAACAATAATTGTATTTTAAGAGATTTAGGAGATAGTGTTTAGTAGAATGTGAGTGACACTCCAGCATCCTTCTCCTTGGCTGGCAGGAAAAGGAATCATATCCCAAATAAACCAAATATTGCTCACTGGAGTGAGTAAAAAGCACCCCAAGCTGCTTTTCTGCTGCTGTGTTTTCCTGGCAGCTGCCAGGAGAGGGGCAGGAGTTTGGATCTTGGAATTGCCTTGGGAATCAGAAAGGACATCAGTGTGGGATGGGACCTGCCTTGCAGAGCTGGAGGTTGCACAAATTCAGGATGAGGAAAGGTTTTGGAATGGAGGAGACAGAAAACCGAGTCTGGGATCTTGTGAGGTTTGTTCTGCTCAGCCTTTAAATCCTGACAAACATTTTGCACACAGACCCAGCAACACAGGAAAGCTCAGAGACAACTGGAATGTTCTGCATGGCTGTAGTCCAACTTTCTCAGACTTAAAAATCAATGATATCCAGTTAAAAGATGGTTTCCAAATAAATCTGGCCATAAAAATAAATATTTACCAGCTGATTGTGTGTTAATGAAAGCTGTGGACTCTGCAAGCTGACTCTGGGTTGGAAACATTCCTCAGTTAACTTTTGTTGGTATGCACTCACAGGATGCAGCCTGGTGCTTCTGCCACAGAATTGGCAAGATGAAAAAGCACCTGACCTATGGGAAAGAAATAAAACAAAAGAAATCTCCTTCCATGCATACAAACCTACAGTCAGTGTCCCAAATCAGGTGGTTCAGGAAGGTGCTGAGAGGGAACTGTGCTATTGACAGAGCTGGGAGTGGGAACAAGAGGCAGCACTGGACACCTGTTGAGCTGGGATGCAGGGGAAGGAAGTTTAAATGATGTTTACTGTGACAATACAACTTTAAAGATTTAATTTTTTTTTAAGTGATTATGATCTGGTAAAGAAAAAAGGAGATAGTGCACAATTTGTGAAATGATAGCAATGACCAGGAGTGAGCTCCTAGAAGTTGATGTTCCTGTTCAGACCATCAGTAGAGCAGCTCACTGTGAAACTCAGGAGAGTCAGGCTTTTAATTCTTTCTCATTTTCTCTCCACAGATGTGAATCGAACCAGACAGAGTAAGATGTTTTATTTTTCTAATCAAATGTTTCCAATAATCACAAAGGCCCTGCTGTGTGTTTTCATTGTGCTCATGTATTCTCAGTGTGTGAAACTCTGTGTGTGTGACTACCAGGAGTAATTATGGCTTTGAGTTATAGTAATTAATGCTGGCTTAGGACAGTTGCACTGTGCCACGAGACAGGAAGCAGCCACTGGGGTTGCCTTTCTTTCCTCCATTTCAAACACAGTTCTTACAATTGCGTGTAAGAAGTGGAACATACACAAGTTACCTCATCCCACACCAGTAAATTGTGTCAGATTTCCTTTCTAAATTTAACAGAATGGACTCAGGAGCCAAAGTACCTGAATCCTCATTCTTCTCTGAAGAATGACTCAACTCACCATTCTTAACCATGAGATGTGTGAGTGGTGTCTGGTGTCTCACCCACGCAGCCTCTGCAGGATAAACAGTGCCATGTTGAAATCTAGCAGAATGCTTTGGCAGTAATTGAAGTACTTGGAAAAACTTGTCTCACTTTCTCCCTTTTCCCTTAGTATGTTGAAAGATGACTTAAAACTTAGCAGTAGTGAAGACAGCGATGGAGAGCAGGTATGTTCCTTAAATGGCTTCCCAAAAAACCACTGCACTCATCCATGGGGCAGCCCTGGGCAGGGATCAGTGGCCCAGCAGCAGATCTGTGCAGTTAAAATCTCATGGGATGTGTTTAGACAAACCTCAGATATTCCTAAATGTCATCTTAGGGAAAATGTTGTGCAAACAAATTGAAATGTTGTGTTTTGTGGAAACAGTTTGCTTTTATCTAGAAAATCTTATTAACTGATTTCACAGGGGCCTTCTCTAAACATCAAATGACAGTGGTGCACTTTAAAACTTATGTAATGGCTCCTTAATTAAAGATTAACCCCTTTGTGTACTGTCGTCCCAGCTACAGAGCTCATGGTGTGAATGTCTGTGTGCATTGGTGCCCTGGGATGTCTGGGGTGACAAGGGGCTGTCTCTGTCTGTCCCTGGGGTACAGCTGCACCTTTATATTTATCAAAAAGTCTCTTTTTTGCTCTTTTCAGGATTAACTTTGTGCAGCTTCTGCCAGACTGGCACTTAAAATGCTAAATAAAAATAAAATACTTGTCTGTGCTGCCCAGTAACCCCCACTGCTCTGGGGTTTCTTTTATTCCTGTTCCAGTTCTGGTACTTGATTTTCTTCAAGTGGAAAACTTGGAGTTGGTGAACTCCCCTTTCCCTGGGCATCTCTGGAACATCATTGTGAAATGCTGAATCATCTGATTCAAAAAGGTGGAAACAGGATATTAATTAGTGGTAGAAATGGGAACTCTCACAACTGCAGTCAGAATATAGAGATTTGTGCTGAAAACTTGGAGAAAATAACTCTGCTTCTCTTTCTGTATAAGGAAAATGCAGATAAACTAATGCAAATAATGATTTTTTAAAAAATTAAATGCCCCTAAACCAATGTTTTGCAACTTAATTATATATACAAGCCTGAAATAGCTTCTAGAAGCTTCATGCTGTTTTTTTTAATTGCAGGACTGCGATAAGACAGTGCCAAGGAGCACACCTGGAAGGTAAGAATTCCTGGGGGATTGCAGCATAGGCAGCACATGGGGATGTTCAGCCCAGTCAGCATTCCTGCCTTGGTCTGCTTTCCAAAATTCATCTTTGTCCTTTGGCTTGTATAAAAAAGAGGTGATTAGAGTATAATCAGTGATTAAGTAGTAATAAATATAATATTAAATATTTCCTGTGAATGAGACTGACCACTTTGGGAAGAGGCAGCACCCAAAGGCTGCTTGTTTCCAGGCTGAGCTCTGTCCACTTCTGCTGACTTTTCTCCTGAATGTTGATTAAAATGTTGTATTTTATTACTTCTAATGGAAGGATTTGAAGGCTGTGCTTCTGCCCTGGGTAATGCTTGGTTTCCCCCCGTTTTTGTTGCAGTAATTCTGAGCCTTCCCAGCACAACAGTGAAGGGGCAGAGAACTCCCGGGATGACTCGAGCAGCCACAGCGGCTCCGAGAGCAGCTCGGGCTCGGACTCGGAGAGCGAGAGCAGCTCCAGCGACAGCGAGGCCAACGAGCCCTCCCAGAGCGCGTCCCCCGAGGTAGGGCTGCCTCAGCTGCTGCCTCCGCTCCTGCCTTGCCACAGCACAAAGCTGCCGCCAGTTCCTGCACGGGTCAGGAAAAGGCAGGCCATGGGCTCGCTGTCAGGCTGCAGTTCCTGTGGTGGATGTGACACTTCCCTAGCTAAGCCCACATTTGGTGTTTGATTTGAGGTGGTTTTCACCACCAGTTGTCTGTTGGAGAGCAGAGTTAGATCTGGTATCAGAACCCTAAAAAGCCATGACATCAAATACTGCCTGTTGGTAGCAGACAAAGGGAATATTTGTGTTATTTGGGCCCGTATTTCATTTATTTATCTCAGGTTTTGGGTGTATGTTGTGCTTTGGTACATGGAAAAGATGGAAGAAATGGGAAATATTTTCTCTAACTCTGTTTTTTACTTTGTTTTTAGCCAGAGCCACCACCCACAAACAAATGGCAACTGGATAACTGGTTGAACAAAGTGAATTCCCATAAAGTGTCACCAGCTTCTTCCGTGGACAGCAATATCCCTTCTTCCCAAGGCTACAAGAAAGAGGGGCGGGATCAGGGTACAGGGAGTGGGTACACCGACCAAGGTGGATCCAAGGACTCCATTTCTTCTACACCAGGGAGAGATTCCAAACCCACCCAGAAGGGCTCAGAGAGCAGTCGTGGGAGGCAGAAATCACCTGCCCAGAGCGACAGCTCGACTCAGAGGAGGACTGTAGGGAAAAAACAGCCCAAGAAAGCAGAAAAGACATCTGTGGAAGAGCCCAGAGGAGGTCTTAAAATAGAAAGTGAAACCCCAGTAGACATGGCAACAAATATCCCTTCAAACAGGCACAAGGCAGCCACCAAAGGCTCCAGGAAACCCAATATAAAGAAGGAGCCCAAGTCTTCCCCTCGACCTACAACAGAGAAAAAGAAATACAAGGCTTCAAGCAAATCTGCCCAGAAATCCAGGGAATTCATCGAAACAGATACCTCATCCTCTGATTCAGATGAAAATGAGAGTCTGCCTCCTTCCTCACAAACACCCAAATACTCTGAGAGCAATAGGACTCCTGTTAAATCTTCCATGGAGGAGGATGACAGCTTTTTTCGGCAAAGAATGTTCTCTCCTATGGAAGAGAAAGAGCTTCTGTCCCCACTGAGTGATCCTGATGAAAGGTACCCACTCATTGTGAAGATTGACCTGAGCCTCTTATCCAGGATACCAGGGAAGCCTTACAAGGACACAGACACTGCCAAGGCGGAGAAGAAGAGCGCTCCGGAGAAACACGCGCGGGAATCCCAGAAACAGCCCTCGGACAAGAGCTCCACCAAAGGCAAGAGGAAACACAAACAGGTGAGGCCTCACGCTCACTCCCTGTTCTCTCAGCCCCCAGAGTCCAGGTGATGCCTCAGAGTAGGGACTGAGCTGAGCAGCAGTGGCTTTGCTGCCTCGTGTAGAGCTCCTGGATCATCCCTGTGCTGTTACAGGACACTGCTGGGGTTTTCTTACAGAAACACCTGGAGCAGTGTCAGCCCTGGGGCCAGAGCTCAGGGAGGTCACAGGTCTGTGCCTCTGAGCTCTGCATCCTCTCCTGCCTCCCTGGAACCAGCCCTGGTGCTCTGCAGCCTGGCTCAGGCAGCTGATCCAATGGGAAATCCACCTGGGAAAAAAACCCAAAAGTCAATTTTCAGCTGGATCAGCTCCCTGAGCCATGGAATTGCTGGTTGCCAGGATAAGGGATGGGGCAGGACTGGGCCTGCAGAGCAGCAGCAAACATCTCGGGTGCTGCTTTACTGGGAGCAGGGGGATCTCTCCCTGATAACACTTTTCCAAAAGCATTTCATCTTTGCAGCTAGAAGTAAAAGGAATGGCTGGGGGCAGTAAAATAGGTAGGGGTCAGTGGGGGAACTGAATAGAAGGGTTACTCTTGTAGGGGGAATGTGAGAAGTCAATACTGGTGTAATTTTAAACTGCTTTTTGAAAGCTCAGCACAGGGACACTCTGTACAAAGGGCAAACCTGGGGCTGTCAGATGGGATCCCTGGGAGTCTGGTTTCCAGGAGTGCAGGGCTATGAGGCCCTGGGGCAGGCTTTCAAAAATCCCTGTCCTGCTCTGGATGTCACCCTGAACATTTCATTTTACCATCTCAAAGGGATCTGACAGGGCTTGGAGACTCTGTTGCCATCTGCAATCCCAGGATTCTGGGAGATCATTCCCAGAGTCACTTGAGGAGATGGATCATTTCAGTTACACCAAAGTAAACTTGATCACTTGCTGAAGTCTGTCGTGCAGAAACCCTGACATGTAACTGCAGATTTATCCTGTACTGTTCCTAACTAAGATTCCTCTTTTTTCTGGCTGAGGAAATGAAGTGAGAAAATGAGCTGCTTTTATAAAAGGGGAATAACTCTGCCCAGTACAGTGAACAATTCCTCTGTGCAGGTGTTACTGTGTAACTGCTGATGTTCCTGGGAATGCACTCACGAGTTCCAGTGGGGCTGAATTCCCTGGCTTCCCTCTCTTTGACCAGTTTTGCCTTTAACCACATATTTGGAATTACAGTATTAAAGATCTGTGCTCTCACATCCAAACCACAGAGCTTTGGTGAGACCAGTTAAATTGAGGCTTCATCCCAGGAAAAGTGGTGGTTAAATGTTAACTCAGGTCACTCTGGTGCTTCCTGAGAGGATGGAAACCTGTGTGAGGCAAGGACAGGACTCCCTTTGCCCACCCATGCAGTTTTGTGCTCCAAACCCAAGTGGCACCATTTGATTTTCTACATTTCCTGGGTTTCCTTGATCACAATTCTCAGGTTGCAGCATCAGTAATAAAACCAAAACCTTTAGGGTTTCATCCTGGGGTTTGTTATCAGATGATTTATTCTGTGAGGCCCCATTTTCCCTCTTATTCACTGTATTGATCCCTCCTGTGACTTGAGGATTAAATTGATATAAATACCTAGTCTTCAACATCTCCAAGCTGACTTTAATTGACTGATTAGATTTTTATTCTTTCCTGGCATTCATCAGACACCTCTTTAGACCCCACAACATCAAATCTGTCTCCTGGTCTTGCCAAAGCCCTTGGCAGATTTTGCTGAGATTTCATGGTTATAATTTATTTGTGCTGAAATGAACAACTTGGCTGTTGCTGCTTTTATCAGGTTGTAATTTAGTGGCCAGACTGGGATTTTAATTTTGTTCCAATATCAGGATCTGGTGAGGATTTGCTAAGGATGAGGTGCTGTAGGCCAAGGTTTTGGGGTCTGTATTTAACTGCTGAATGATGTCTCAGTGTGAAATGCTGCCACTCTCAGTGATGTGTAAATGTGGATCTTTGCTGGATGTTTTTCTCGTTTACTTTGCTCAGAACGAGGATGAAAACAGAGCCAGTGAAAGCAAGAAAACGAAACTGGAAGAAAAAGCTCCCTCAGGACACAAGAATTCCAGCAGCAGGGAGTGAGTATCTGCTCTTCCCTGCCCTGGGGTCAGGGAGGCCACGGAGAGAATGGTGCTCAGCTTCTCCCTTTCTCCTCTCTCCCACTCCAAGTTTTCCTCAAATAATTGGTAAAACTTCATTTTTTTCTTACCCTTCAAACAAATTTACTTCAGAGCTTCTACAAGCAATTGGTGGAAATTAATTTCCATCCCTAAAAACACTGGCTAAGGACAATTGTGCTCCTTAACAAAGTGATCTCAGCCCTCCTGTGAAGGGAATATTTCCTTCCTGGTTTTCTCTGATACACCGTGGGGCTTGGGTTTGGTCTAGAAATCAAAATCTGTGCTTTTAAATTAACCCCATCTGGTAATTCTCTGTTTAGTAAGTTTTAAGCTGAGTATAAACTCCTGAACTGGCTTTCTTTGGGAAGCTGATGGCATTGAGCTTTGGATCCATGGATTTAGCCTTCCATCTCCTTGATTTGTTAGTTCAAGAAAAGTGTGAGTGATACCAAAGCAAAACAATACAGAATTAGCAGATCAGCACCATTGTTTAAGATGTTATTTCTGGATTCCCCATGCTTTTTGCAACACCTGTTATGCCTTTATTTAATTGATTTCCTGGACAGTGTTAATCCACAGGAGAGGTGAAGTTTTTTTCCACTTCATTTTGAAACTTCTGTTTCAGTTCAAGCAACTGAAAACTGGTGTAATTGTGTCATGGAAAGTATTCCTGTCCAGTGAGTAATTGCCAAATTACAAAGATGTGAGAAGCTGCAGCAGTTTGGATGCTACAACTTTTGTTTGCCCTTTCTGAATTAAACAGTGTCTTACTGTTTGTGAGGGAACAGCTGTAGAATGAATGGATACACTTCTAGTTTGATTTTTTTACCTGATTTTTTTTCTGGTGTTTGCTTGATTACCAGCGCAGTTATCTGAAGGACATTTAATTAAATGGAACTATGATTTTCTAGAAGTAATGTGTAGAAATAATAATGGTGGGAAGGCAGGAATAGCCCACAGCATCCCTCAGCAGCCAAGTGAGGGTGTCCTGAAAGGCTGTGCTGGGGCAGTTTCCCAGTCCCTGGGTTCCAGAGGTTTATCTGGAGCATCTTTCCCTGGAGCTGTTGGCTGGCTGCAGTGCACAGACAGCCTGGCGCTGGCACTGGCTCCCACTGCTGAAATTGGGAGGGTTTGGGGTGGTTTTTGTACACAGCTGGTGCAGGGGTGTGGTTTTATGGTTAGAACTTGTCTGGTTTTGCCTGTGTTTTCAGGTCAGAACAAATAAAATGGTGAAAACAAGTTCAATCTGGCTTTGGAGAAACCAACTCACTGAGAGGATTATTCTGCTTTTCTCCAAAGCTGGGGCTGACAGGAAAAATCTTGGGGGGCAGGGGGGGTAAAAGGTGTTTAGTTTAAGATCTAAAAATCAGACTTTTGTGTGTTGTGTTCTTGGAGTTGTTTTTGTTTATTTTGGTTTTGGTTCTGTTTGTTAAGGCAAGAAACCCAAACCCTGAATTTGTTCCTCTTTTCCAGGTCTTCAAAGCCAAGTGCTGTTAAAGAGAAGGATTTGCTGCCCTCCCCTGCTGCCCCAGCCCTGCAGAAGGATTCCAAGCAGGAACATGGCTCCAGGAAGAGAACAGTCAGTCAATCCTCATCCCTAAAATCCAACAGCAACCCAGGCAAGGAGAGCAGCAGTGGCAGCAAGAGCAGCTCCTCTTCCAAGCAGAAGAAGACAGAGGGGAAGGGGTCCAGCAGTGCCAAGGAAGCCAAGGTAAAGGGCTGGTTCTGTCCCTTTCAGTTTGGTCTAAGCAACCATTTCCAGTTCAGTTTAAAACCTCATTAGTTTGAGATGTGCATTCCTGCCGTAGAGCTCAAGAGCCATGGAAGGCCATAAATGAGAAGACAGCTTGGAGAGATCATGGAATACAAATGCTTATCCTGCCAAATTGCTGTGTTTATAGAGAAGGGGGTTTAGTCATTCCCTGGTGGCTGCTGCTGCCTGTTCATTGTTGAAGTGGTTAATAGAACACCCCTGGAAAGCTGTGTGCACACTGGAAGTGGAGCTGGGAGGCTGCTCCTGGATACAGGATTTGTCCTGGTTTCAAATTACTGCAGGAGCTCAGTCCCTGCTCAGTGCTGGGGTGGAAAGCTCTGGCTCTCATTTTATGACATTGTAGAAAGATTATTTCAACTCCAGCTCAGCAATTTACAGAGCTCTCCATGGTTTGAGGGAAGAAAACATGGTTATGGAGATGGTGCAGAAAATGGTTTGTAAGAGATTTAGGTTGGGAAGATGGATATGATGGAATTTAAAAATATAAATGTGCCCAAGCCAGCTGTTCATTTGTGATCTGCTCGTTGTTTTATACTTCAGGTGTGCTTACTCATGTCTTTCTCAGAGGAGTAACTACTCCAAGTGTGGGTTTTTCAAGGCAAAGGCATTCACAGAATTTCGTTGATAGAAATCCTCAAAAATCCTCCTCATCTCTGTTCGAGCAGAAAACCAGGATTTAGAAACAGTGGCAGGAGAGACAGATGGAGGGGTTTCCTGTCCCTGGGTGTATCTGGAAAGTTTTGGCTGCTCCCTCCCCTCTGCAGTGAGGAGCCCCAGCCCTGTGGGAGCACCCAGGGAGCTGAGTTATTCCCAGGGCTCCTGCAGACTGTCCGGATGGGATGGGATGGGATGGGATGGGATGGAAACAGCAACTAATTTAGTGTGAGCTTGCAAATATTTTGTCCCACCCAAGATACC
>JANRMJ010000037.1:16539947-16565142 GCA_025584955.1 Alethe diademata | reverse complement strand
TGCCTTGTACATACCACTTGTGCGGTGTTCCCCAGCCCGTGAAGCCTGTGCCTAATGCCATTCAAGGAGAAGTAGGCTATGACAAACTCCCACAGTTTAGGAGAAGTGCCTCCAGGACTAAAATAGCAGCAGCTCTAAAGAAAGGAGGTATTTTTATCTCGAGCTGCCAGCACAGAGAGCACACAGAAACCCCGAGTAACCTCGGCAGCCCAGGCAGCGCACACCTACCTTTCCCCAGGTGGCCGTGCTCGCATTCCCAGCACGGCGTGAAGAGCCGCACCGTGTTGTAGAGGCGGCCCCGGCGCGCCTTGGGGATGCCCTCCCTGGTGGCAGACATCCTGTACAGCCTCTTCATGTAGCGCAGGGCCCGGGAGTCCGGCTGCAGCCGCGGCGCCGCGCTGTGCCAGCGCCGGGAGCCGCGCTCCTGCAGCACCTCGAGCAGCGGGGGCAGGAGGGCAGGGGCTGCTGCCCTGCTTTGGGGCAGCTGCAGCACCGCGCTGAGCTGGCTGGCAGCATCCTCGGGAGCTGCCAAAAACCCGGGGGGCTCCTCAGAGCGGCCCCGGGCGGGGGGAGAGCGCTGGGTGCCAGCGGAGAGCCAGGGCAAGCAGCAGTACAAACACACGCAAATCCTCCAAGTGCTCTCCATGCTCTTGAGGGCTGCAGATAAAAAAAAATAATACCTCCCCTCAAGTGTTCAAGGAAAAACAAGAGTACCTGAGCCCCATCCCTTATATAGGTTGCAGCTGTGGTATGAGGGAGGTTTTTTTTTTTTTTTTTTGTGATTGGGAAGCAAAGAGAACGATCTGCAGCTGGCCCCTGAAACCACAGGTTCATTGCAGTTGGGCTAACTTGGCCCTGAACGCTTATTGTAAAGAGATACTAATTCTGAATTAACCTTTTTCACATGGGAAATGACAGGCTGAGAGCGAGAGCCAGCCCGCAGAGGGAGCTGGGGAGGCGTTAGTGTTGCCTGGTCTAATTAATCCTGGTTTATTTGCAGGAATATATAAAGCTAAATATTACTGCTCTTAGCCTTTGGCTTCTCTCTATGTGAGGGTTTTCACCAGCTCTAAGCTGAACAACCCAGCCCCAGCTGCTCACTGTGGGTTTTGTTAAGGAAGAAGGTTTGAGGCTGCTTTGAGAGCATCTTACAGGTAGCTTAATTTAGGGGTTTTAGCAGATGTTCTCCCTCTTGCCTTGGTGTGCTGCAGTGGAAAGCTGAGTTTGCCGAGCTCATTACTGTCTCTTTCAGCTTCCCTGGTGTATTTTCCTGCCTGACAGGCTCTTGTTTACAAGCTGGAGAGCAAAGAAAGCCCTGAAGAATCAAAAATTGTGAAAAATGGAGACCCTGCTGGTGTTACCTGCCCTGTTTGCTGCCTGAGGTGATGTTTGAGGTAACCTGCTGTACACCAACTGGGAGTTATTTTTCAGAAATTTTTTTATTGCTCCTAAATAAAATAACAGTTCTGGTCCTTCTTGCAGGATCTCTGCCATAGGCTTCAGCTGGGGCTTTAAGGTAGGAGTAGGGAAATTGTTTCTCATGTTGTTGGTGTCTCATTTATTTTACATTATTATTGGGTATGGTTAAGGTGCAAGTCTGGTGCTGCAGACTCCAGAGCAGAAGGGCTGGAGGTTTTTTGTGATTGGGAAATGCAAGGTATTTTCAGAAATCCTTTCTTGTCTAACTATGTTGCTTGGTATCAAGGCAGGGACTAATTGTGGTGATCAAAAAGGTTGCTGAATTTACTTTAAATCACAGAATTTATGGACTTTTAGAAGGTACAGGGAACAAAAAGCAACAACCCCAAGCTTTACAGCATCTGCTCAGTGCTGGCAGTGGCTCACTGGTGATTGGACTGGTTCCCACTTCCGTCTTCCCAAAATAAGCTCTATTTATTTTTATCTTAATGGGTCAGGGCTGCAGCTCCTAAGCAGAGCTAATGGTCTCAAGGGCATCCTTTAAGTTTAAACAGGGTTTTGACTCATTTTTATGGGGGCTTTTGGAGAGGGACAATCACTCTCTGTAGGCTGCTTACAGACTTCCAAGCTGCTTTTATGCAGAGCAATAAAAATTACTCAAATCACCATCCCACACTAAGACTGGAGGCCTGTTGGGTGGAAAAATGCTTCTTCTTTCCCATTAGTATCTCCCCAAAACCCCAAAGCACTGACACTCATCTTTGGTTAGGCACACTTGTATTGTTATTGCTGGATTTTAGGCTGCCTCCAGCCTCGGGGTGAATTTCAGCTCTTCTGGCATTTGCTGAATCATTTTATTTGGGTACAAAGTCGTGGCTGCAGGGTCAGTACCTAACAATGAAACTAGTGAGTGCTCAGAAGGTAAACAAGGGGAAATCCTTCCAGGCTGGGACACAGCCCTGTCCTGGGCTGGGACCTGATGCTCACCCACATTTAGGCACTCCCACTTCTCCCCCACAGCACGTGCACAGCAGCAGCAAAGGGTGATTGAACCTTTAGGTGACTTTGTCCTGCAGGATTAAGGATGGTAAACCAGATCTATTTATATAGAAATAAATGATTTATCATGCTAATGATAAGACTAAAAAGGCCTTAAACAGAATTATTTGCTGCTTAGTATGAGTAGCCAGAACTACTAGCACAGTACAGTGCACTGTTTTTGAAGCAAAATTGAAGATTTATATTAAAGCAGTTATATTGAGGTAATTATACTAAAGATAGCAAAAAGTATTAACTAGAGAATGGTGTTAGTCATCCAGACCAACCACTGTGGGCAAATCTCTTTGGCTCAGCCCTGAGGAGTGTCCCCACTCCAGGGAGGAATCTCCACACTCTCTCCAAGAGGGGTGTGTTGGAAAAGCCTCTGTTAAACAGTGGGCCTGGGCTGTCACTCAGACATGTCTGGGCCAGCTGTTCCAGATGTGTCTGTGCAAGCTCACCTTTGGGTAAGGTGGCAGTAGCAGCACTTGTTTGTTCCTATGTCAGGCACTTTATTATCTGCCACATTTTCACCTCGCTTTATGGGTCAGGCTGCTTTTAGCATTATTCACCCCAAAAGCAGCATGAGCCCCTTCTCCACTCAGTGACAGCTTTTTGAGCAGGGCATGGTTTGAGTTGTTCCACCCCTGCTCCAGGCAGAGCACCCTGAGCAGGGACTGCACCCCCAGCCCAGCCCCCAGCTGTCCCTGAGCCAGTGCCCCTTTCCCAGGACCCCAGGGACACCACGGGAGTCACAGCACAGAGGGGACCAGATCTGCTGTGATGTGCCCTGCAGTTCCTCACTGACACAAAGCACTGAGCACGAGCCTCAGGCTGCTCTGGTTCTCTGTGCAGTTTGTTTATTTAACAAATTGTGCTGCCAAGTGTTCTCAGCAGAGCTGTCTGGGACCCCGGTGGAGCCTGGCCTGGGTGTGCAGCACAGACAGATTTTCCATCTGCCTGGCAGAGCTTCCCAGCAGTTTCTCCCCATGCTGCTGACTGAACTAGGTCAGGCTCTCACTGCCTTCCCCATGCTGCAGATGTGGGCACAAAATCACCCTGAGCTGTGAATTCCCTGCTCCTGCCTGGAGCTGCCTGGCAGGATTGCTGTGTGTCCAAGCATCCTCTCATTCCTGGCCCATGTCACACCCACCCCAAAGCACAGGTGTCATGGGGTAGGAGCAGGATAAGCAAAGGAGCTTTTCCTTTTCCACACTGTCAGTGTCTGAGGAAACCACTGGGGCTTCCCATTTCCATCCAGCTGGCACCACAGCAAAGCCCATGGGAAGCTTTCACCTGGTTTTTATTTCACATGCATTGTCTAGAGCTTTTTGGCTCACACCCAGGCAGAGGGGCCCAGCATGAGGTCTGTGTTCTTACAAACTTGATGGAAACAGGCCAAAAATGAGAATTTCTATCTGCCCAATATCCAGGGCAGCCCTCGGAGCAGTGTCTGGGTCTGTCCCAGCTGTGCTCACCCCAGTGCCAGAGGTGAGCCAGCTTTTCTAAAGCAGCCCTTTTCCCAGGGAAATGCAGATGCCACGATTGCACGGGTTTGGGAAGGGGGGTTGTTCAGGGAGCTGGCTCTGCAGGAGCTCTGTGGGACTGTCAGCACAGCACAGAAACAGCCCTGTGCTTCCTCAGCCAAATGTTCCCAGTCCTCCCAGGAGCATCTCAACTGGCCCCAGCTCACAAAGCCAACTGTGTACAGACTCAATTTTTATGTTAGATCAGTTTCCACCAAGTGCCAAAAGCAAGCACAGGGGAAAGCTTAAAAATAAACCACGACAGCTCTGAGAAGGATGAATTTGGGCAGAGCAGGGAATGACAGTTCCAGCATTCTGATCAGCTGATGTTCTGCACTGAGCAGAAAGGATTTACAGCCTGTCCCACACCCTGTGTGAGATCCTGGAGGGGCCAGAGCAGGAACCCACAACCAGAGATGAGTCTGGTCAATACCAGCCCTGGCAGCATCCCAGAGCATCTGCTCCAGCCTCAGCTGCTGCTCCTGCCTTAACTTACCTGAAGCAATTGTAGGGGGTTGTAATTACTTTCCAAGTTTAAAACAAAATCCCAATCCTTTCCCAAGACAGAAGCGTTCCTGCCCTGCCACCCCTATGACAAAGTTGTATTTTGTATTGCACATCAGCCTGAAGAAGTGCTGAGGTACACATTTGCATTTGCAGAGCTTCTGCTTCATGACTTTGCCCTTAAAATCAAGCCTGGAGGGATTCAAGTGAGTTTCCACCCCTAGAACAAGATTTTCTTCCCTTTAATGCTCCAGGATAAAGTGTCAAAGTTGTTCCCCAGTTGGATCAGTGTTAAACATTCCCTGCTTGTGTGAGCAGCACCTACAGCAGAGGGGCAGCATCAGTCAGAAATGATCCAGGCAGCCCCTGAGCCTTTCCTCCAGGACTGTGGGGGAGAGGGAGGAAGGGAAAAGCTCCCCAAGCATCAAGAGCTTTCCAGCCACATGTGCGTAAAAATCTCTTCCCGTGCCACGTGACCGAGGAAGAGGCACGGATCCATTACACAATAATAAAAATATGCCTTTGGCAACGTGGAGCCAAAGTGAAGCTGCTGCAGGAAACTCAAACTACGCACAAGAAGGAGTAAAACAGGAATAGAAAGGACCCAAGTCAATCCTGCACAGCCCTCCCAGGACCTGCTGTGGCAGGGCAGGGCTGGGGATCTGCAGCAGAACATCTGCCTGAAGCCCTGGGGGCTGCCAGCGCCTGTCAGGACCTCACTGGGGAGACCAGGCTGGTGAGTAGATCAACTTTTCCTTTTTCTGCCTCTCCCTCCTCTTAACCTTAACTTTGAAAACTTCCCAAATAAGGTTCAAGTCACTGAGCACTCACTCAGGTTTCCAAAGCCTGCACAGGAATCCGTAAAGGCAAGAGTTGCCAGTTAAAGAAATAACACCAAGAGGGAAACATTCCTCAGGCTCTGCTGGGAGCTCCCACCCCCTGCAGCCTGTCCCTGCGCTGGGCAGCTGCCGAGGCGGGCTCGGGGCTCGGGAAGATTTGGCACGGGAATTCCTGGTGTTTCTGCTCCAGGCTGGGGAAGGCTTGGCACAGGAGTTCCCGGAGCCTGAAGCCAAGGGAGCACTGCAGGTTCAGGACAGAAGGTGCATCCTCTGCTTTCCCTGCAGCAGGGAACAGATCAAACCCCTGGTGGTGTCAGTACTTCCCTGGTCCCTACCAGTTAAATCTACCCATTTCAGGTGTTCTGTCACTGCTGTCACACCTGATTTTACCTAAATCAGCCTTGCACCCAAGGGCTCCTTTTGCATCCACCCTGGGGATGCTGCAGGGCAACCTTCAGAGCTGGGAATTAGGCTCATGGGGATAATTATTATCTTGAGGATTAATTAAGATACCTTGAGGTACACCAGGAAACTGTGAGGCAGAAAGATGGATGTTTTGTTTGAGAAAGCCTCAAATACTGAAAGGAAATATAGAAGAAAGTCACAGTGTTTGCTCACTGCTGTTCCCTCATCCTGCTCCTCCCTCCCTCCAAGCAGCAATTCCCCCAGTTTCCTATTTCCACATGGCACAGGGTGGCTTCACTGGCCGAAAAATCACCATCCAACCACTACACTTGCCACCAAACCTGCATCTGGCAGCCCTCAGGGATTTTCATCTGGGATTTCAGCCCAGCTGCCCTGGAAGCAGCAGAAAGTACAGCTGGTGCTGACTCTTCCAGGCAGGATCTTTTCTTACAGAAACACTTCTTTAATGCACAACAGGCATTGGTCATGGCCCAAAGGTCTCTAACCCTGGTGACAAAGCCATTGGTTAAAATGTCACTGGAAAATCAGCCCTGCTGCTGCACAGCCTCCTGTGCCGGGCTGGCTGCCCACACCACAGAGAGGGGAGGTGCTGATCTGCTTCCAGTTTGCTTTTTGGAGCTCATCAGACCTTCTACATCGAGGAGCAATTTTCCTTTTAAGGTGGAGCACCATGAGGTTTGTTCTCTTTCAAAAAGATTTCTTGAAGAGGTTATTTATAGATGCTCTGGTGGATGTGGTGGTGCTTTGCATGCCACACACGTTGCTGAGGTATGGGATGAAGCTTCTTGTGGAGCCATTAATTGGCATCAGCTACTTCGATACTCCCCATTTATCCAAGTACTGGTCCCACAGACCTCCCAGCCTCGGGGGATTTTGTTTGCTACTTTTTATCCCATCAGGTCAACAAGCTGGGTAACAGAAGTGATTATGGTAAGAAACTGTCAGGGGAGGAGCTGCTCTCCCACCTTTGGCTCCTTCTTGCAGCTTTCTTCTCCACATGAGGCATTCCCAGCTTTGCTCCAGGTTATACTCCACAATGACATTTTTCCCTGCCACAGCTTGAGTCACATCTATGTCCAGATGCCTCTCCCTTCTCTGCCCCATTAGCAGGTTCCTGGGCAGCAGGGGTGCAGCTTTCCCTGTTATGTCCCACTCCACAGGCATTTGAATGTTTGTTTCCCTTTCCATGAACTCAGAAGCCTTCATTCAGCTTTCCACATGAACACTGGGTGGTTTTCCATCTCACAAGTCCAACCAATGCCTTTCAGCAGCAGCAAATCAGAGCTGAAGAACCAAAGGGCTTAGCAGACAAATCCAGCTCTGGATCTGGTTTGCATTTCCCTCTCCTCTGCATGTTCTTAATTATAATATCACAGAAGTGGGGGCTCCCACTGAGCATAAATATGTAGGATCAGCTGGCTGGATTTGGAGCATCTAAATATGCATTTCCACCCCTCAGGAGCTGAGAGCAGGATGAGAGCTGAGGCCAATGTGGAATTTAGCCAGTGCTTTAAGCATCTTATTTCCAGTGCATATAACAGTACTGGGGAGCTGCTAAAGCTGAGCTGCAGTGAGGATGGGGATGAGGCTCAGCTCAGACTGACAGGCAAAAGGCACTAAGGCCTGGCCCAAAGCCTGCCCAGCCTCTCTTCACATGATAGGATTTGTGCTTTGAAGAAACGTCGGTGACCCAACCACGGGCAGGTCATGCTGGGAACGTCCCACCAAACCCCTTCTCCTTCTCCCACTCCCCTGGTCCCGAGCAGCTGCTTTCTGCACTTCTCTGCATTACTCCTGATGTTTTGGGGGAAAAGAGCAAAACAAAATGAGACATGGCCCCAGATACAGACTTGGAGGGGAGTAAGTTTGATAAAAATATTTGTGTGAGCTAGAAAACTCAGTGAGCGAAGTCCTTGGAATCGCATCACGCCAAGCAAGCAGCTCCCCGACCCTGCCGAGAGAGCCAAAGAATCTCCCACTTTCGTTCAGGTTTCCCCAGCAGCGGTGCCACAGCTGCTCCCATGTCCCGTCTCCTCCCCGCAGGCTGTGCCATGATCTCTGCCGCGCTGCTCCTCTGGACCGTGCCCTGCGTGGCCAACCACCTCGTGGGCGCCTTTGGCCGGCGGGAGCTGCAGGAGGGTGCCCAGCTGGCCTGCAGCCTGCCGGGGCCCCCCGGGCCCCCCGGGCCCCCCGGCGTGCCGGGCACCCCCGGCACCGTGGGCAGGATGGGCTTCCCGGGCAGGGACGGCAAGGACGGCCCGGACGGGGACAAGGGCGAGCAGGGCGATGAAGGTAAGAGAGAGAGCTCGAGGTGACGGTGGAAAGGTGGAGACTGTGCTGAACAGCCCCTTCACAGCTAAACTCCGCCAGGAATTCCCAGTGATCCCACTCGTCCGAGGGGCTCCGGACTCGCACCCTGTCCTGACAGCTGCCTGCAGGTTCTGTTTGGCTTCATTTTGTGGCTCAGCGAGGTTTGCCCTGCGCTGATCAGGGCTCTCCAGAGGAGACAAGGAGCTGGTCTCTGGTTCCTGCTCCCAGGAAAACCTGAGAAAAGGAAGGATGGGCTGCCCGGGCACTAACACTGGCCATGCTGAGCTCATGCAGCGCAAAGCACGGGGCTGAGGCGGGGCTGTGCCCTGCAGGGCAGGAGCAGCGCTGAGCACAGCAGTGATTTCCCTCTGCCACACTAGAGAGCACTCCTGCCTCAGCAACGCCGGCGAGCCCGGCCCGCGCCTGCCTCCCTCCTCCCTGCCCAGACCGGCAATCTGGAGAGCGCATTTCCAACCACAGCTGCTTTTCGACCTGCTCTTGCTACACCAGGTCGAGACACGGCATAAATCCTCACGGTTTTGCTCCTATCAGATACCACCGAACCAGAACCACTGCCAGCCCAACTCCCTTCCCATCTCAAGGCAGCCCCTGCCCCTGGTGTTTGCTGGTTCATCCCCCAGGTGGGCTGGGCTGGGCTTTTAACCACATCTGGATTTACTTTTACTTTGTTTTTAAGCAGTTTCATGCTAAATGTAAAAAGAAAAAAAAGAGGCATGAGATCAAAGGTATTCACCTGCTCAGAGTGAGGCTCTGAAATCTTCACAAACCTGTCCACTCTGTAAAACCCAAACATTTAAAGCTTGTCTTTTAATTCCTCCTGTTTCTCAGAAAAGCCAGATAATGGAATCAGCCTTTTGGTCCTTAGAAAGGACAGAGTTCCACTGTTATGACACCAACTCCCTGCCTGCCCTGGCTGGTCAGTCTGGACAGATGTCCAGCCCCCAGTGGGATTTCATTGGGATTCTCACACCAGCAATAACTTCCTCTTAAATGAAATCCCTGCTGCAATGTTCTAACCCCCTTCCCCCTGCTGTATCAGCTCTTCCCCTCAAAAGTGATAAGAAAAACTGATAAGGTCATTTTTCTTCCAGGTCCCCAGGGCAAAACAGGAAACCCTGGCAAGCCAGGCCCGAAGGGGAAAACAGGAGCCCTTGGCAAGGCAGGGCCCCGGGGGCCCAAGGGATTAAAGGGCAATCCCGGGAAAATCGGGGCCCCAGGGAAGAAAGGGCCCAAAGGCAGCCAGGGGGAGCCTGGGCTGCCAGGCCCCTGCAGCTGCAGTGGCAGCAGGGCCAAGTCTGCCTTTTCTGTGGCAGTGTCCAAGAGCTACCCCAGGGAGAGGCTGCCCATCAAGTTTGACAGGATCCTGATGAACGAGGGGGGCCATTACAACGCTTCCAGCGGGAAGTTCATCTGCAGCATCCCAGGGATTTACTACTTCACCTACGACATCACCTTGGCCAACAAGCACCTGGCCATTGGGCTGGTGCACAATGGCCAGTACAGGATCAAGACTTTCGATGCCAACACTGGGAACCACGACGTGGCCTCCGGCTCCACCATCCTGGCGCTGAAGCAGGAGGATGAGGTGTGGCTGCAAATCTTTTACTCAGAGCAAAATGGGCTCTTTTATGATCCCTACTGGACAGACAGCTTATTTACTGGATTCTTGATTTATCCTGACCAAGATTATCTCAATGAAGTGTAGTATGAGATACTATGGGGGGAAAATAGGAAATGAGCCTCTATTCAACAGTGTGGCCTTACTTGGGACATGTCTGGGATTATCAGGTGATTCTGATGGGATTATCAGTTGATTGCAACCTGTATGGGCTATTTAGACTTTTCCTTGATGCCATCAAACCCACAGGATACCTTCCAGGCTTTCAGCAGCCTCATGAATGTCTCCATCCCAAAGCCACCCATTATATATTCCACGATTATTCCAACATGCCATGGACATGTAACACAAATACTGGTGTAGAATGCTTTGGCTATTGCATTGTTAATAAAGCATGGAAACCAACAGAAATTTCCTGAAGCTGAGCTGGGAAGTGCCATTGATGCTGGAGATTGTCAGTGGGCCTCCTCCCCTATGCAGCAGCATAATCCTTGTTAATGGAATTAGGCTTTGCCAGACAGTTCAGAGTCAGGAATTTGTCAGCTGGAGTTGTAAAAGTCCCTCCCAGCTCCATAAAGGCAGTTCTAACAGCAAAGGCATCTGGTCTGCACAGGAAATTACTAAAAGGGCTTGTTTTTAAGGTTCAGGGCTCCTCTCAGGGCACAAAGTGGTGCTCTGAGCACCACTGGTGTCCCTCAGAGCACAGAATCAGAGTCGCAGAAGGGTTTAAATCTCATCTTGTTCCACTCCTGTCAGATATTTAGGTAAGTATTAACATGAGGATGTTTGTAATACCAAGAAAGAGACAAAGACAGAAGTTTATTTTATTTATTTTATTGTTGGCTTTCAGTGCACTAGAAGAGACTGGCCTTGCTGCCTTAGGCAATCTTTTTGCTGGTCCTTTTGTAGACTACACCAGAAGAAGTAGAAATCTGGAACAAAGAACAAACCAAAACTTTGGCTGAGCAGTGTAATCAGAGCTCCAGAGTCTCAGGCCAACAGCCCTGGGAATAGCTCAGAGCCTGTCTTCACTTAAGATTTTTTTCTAAACTTTAGATTTTGAGGATTTTCTTTGTTTTTATGAGCTGCCCTGGATCTTTGAGCACTCACCTCTACCAGCTTCCCCCCAGAGATCTCTGAAGTGTGGCGGTAGTTGGGGAAATCAGCTACAAGTTTCCCATCTTCCATTTTGACAGTTGCCTGTAAGAGAGAAAGGGTTCATGTTGCTGGGGTTGCTGGAATTTCTGTCACCAGATTCTGTAAACACCTGATATTGGAAGTTTATGAGGCAGAGGTTGTGCGTGGCCCAGGTGGCCTCATGCACTAAAATCCATGGGCTTTAGTTCTTGAATGTTCACAATTTAAACAGACATTTGTTCATCTCCCAATTCCTGCAGGTTCTAGATCTCTGCATCACTCATTAACACCTCTGAAAATGGTCCTGGCAGGCAGCCCAGGGATCAGTGGTGATGGAATCAGGGAATCCCAGGATGGTCTGGGTTGGAAACGGCCTTAGAGCTCCTCATGTTCCACCCCCTGCCATGAAGGGACACCTTCACTAGGTTTGCTTCTCACCCTAAATCCAAAGCCAGCTGAGGCTGGGGAGCTGAAGAGCTCCATGAGTTTACCTTGAACTTCTTCCCTCCCATGGTCTCCATGTCTGCCTCGGTGCCCACGGTGAAGCTGTTGGTGGTGGTGCGGCCGCCTGGGAAGTGCTGAGTCCAGGTGAAGTCATTGCCATTCTGCACCACCTCAGTCACAATCTTGCAGTTCCTTCCCATTTCAGCCTTGTCACTGGGGAGACCTTAAACAATAAAAACAGAGTTTATCAAATCTAAGCTGAATTTGAACTGAAGGATGGTAGTGGTGTGTTTGTTCTCAGAGCATCTGACTTGTTGTTCATTTCCTATGTTTAACTTTTTTACAACATCAAAGCTCTGAGTTGAAATTACTGATGTAAAGAAATATATTGGTACATTAATGCATTTGTTAAAATAAATCTTGCATTCTGTTCCCTAAAAAACAATACACAAGAAAAAAGTGCAAAGTACATAAAACATTCCCTTCTCCTTAACCTACACATACAATGCTTGGAATTTAATGTATGAGACCTTGGGCCTTTGCTATGTAGCTGCACATACCTGCTTTTATATTTGCTGTTCCTCTTTAACTAGATGCACCTGGAATCAAGGAATCTTTGGACAGTTTGGGTTGGAAGGGACGTTAAAGATGATCCAACCCCCTGCCATGGGCAGGGACACTTCCTCTGTCCCATGTGGCTCCAAGCCCCATCCAGCCTGGCCTTGGACACTTCCATGGATCCAGGGGCAGCCACAGCTGCTCTGGGCACCTGTGCCAGGGCCTCATCACCCTCACAGGGAAGGATTTCTTCCTAATCTCCCATCTAAGCCTACACCCTGCAAGTCTGAATCCATTCCCCCCTGTCCTGTCACTCCATTGCTTGTAAAGTCTCTTTCCATCTTTCCTGTAGCCCCTTCAGGCACTTCAGGCCACAACTGGGTCACCCTGAAGTTTCTCCTCTCCAGGCTGAACAATCCTAGCTCTCCCAGCCTTTCCCCAGGATTTTTATCCAATTCATGCCCCGTGCCTGACCCCAGCCAGACTCACCAATCTTCTGCACAAAGGCATCGTAGTTCTCATCGCTCTCGAACTCGTATTTGCCTGTGAATGCCATTGTTCCCTTGGGAGGAGCCTGGGGCAGAGGAGCAGCAGCTGGACCAGAGCAGGATGGATCAGCTAGGCTGAGCCCTGGCTTTATAAAGCAGCCCAAGCTCTCAGCCCACCTGGCCCACACCCCTTGGAAGCAGAACTTTATGGTCCCCGTGAGTCACAGTGGTGCCATCGACCTGTGTGAGAATCAAGGTTATCAGGCAATTGTGCATCCTTGCCAACAACCTGGAGATCAGCAGGAATCAAGGCCAAAGGCTCCTTTTTCCTTTAGTGCAGATTTCAACAAAATTATATATTTTTACTTTTAAGATTTCACTGGTTTTGCACTCAGGATGGAATAAAAGTAAAATAAAAATGGACCATGCACCTGTTCTCAGCTCTGCAGAGAAAGACCTGGGGAAACTTGTGTCACCACCAGGGTTTCCTTTGCACTTTTGATTTAAAAGTGGCTGTTAAGTGACTCTGACTATCTTGAAAACATGTTTGACACTTAGTTTGTTAATTAAAACTCCTTCAGCTTAATGTCAAGATTGCTGAACTCAATGAAAGGAAACTTCCTTTCCCAGCTGGACCCCGGTGCTGAGGCCCCACCTGTAAAGAGCATTAGCACAGGGAGCAGGGCAGGGGTGGCACAGCCATGGAAGCCTCAATCACTGCCCTGTTCCAGAAGGATCTGCACAACCTTGGGAAGGAGGTCCATGAACTCAAGCCATAAACTCTCCTGCTCACATAAAACTTGCAGGGCCAATTCCACTGGCAGAGTAACACCACAGGGACCTTGGGAGGGAGATCAAGCTGGATAAGGAAAGCAGCCCAGTCCTGTGTGAATGGATGGAGATAATCAGATTATATGAACAGTACTTGAGTTTTTATGCTCCTTGTCCATAAAGATCAGATTGTATTGATAGCTGTCCCATGATGAGATATAGAAATGCTGACAGCTCCATATAGGCATGGATAGAATATTCCATAATCCCATGGTATGATTCTGCTGGTGACAAGGAGCAGAAAAGCTCAGCGCTGCATTTGAAGGTGCCAGGATGATGTAAATTCCAAGTGTGTGGCATTTGGAGACAGTGAACAGGAATAAGTTGTCAGAGAAGTAAAACTCTTGTGGAAGCTCATCCCCAAAGGAAAAGGTCATCCGAAGTGAGCAGTGAATTCCCTCTGCCTCCCGAGTCAGCTGCCTCTGATATGCAAAACAGCAGAGTCTTCAAATGCTGCTGGGAACAGAGGGAGCTTTAAGGAGCCAAATCAAAGCCTTGGAAATCTTTGCTTTGAGAATTTGCTTGCACAAAATAATAACACAACGTTTTTGCATTCCTTTTGTCTGTGGAGTCCCCTCGCCCTTGGGTGGCTCCCAGCAGCCTGCCAGGTTTATTAACCTTTCAGAAAGCCAGGCAGAACCACTGGGAGACAAAACGAGGATAAGGGAGATAATTCCAGCAGTGACTGAACCAGGCAGTGCCGGGCTTTGAAGTGCTTTTAGAGCTGGATTGAAGCTGAACTGGGAGTAGGGATTCAAAATATCAGTGGGAACTCTCCAGTGACCACAGAGCTCCAGTTAATGACTCCCTTCGAATGGAACTTGCTGGGGAAAGCCTGTGGAGCCCTGAACCAGCCGTGGCAGCCCTCCTTAGGAAATGCTAATGATTATTAATTCCTCTGGTACTCAGAGTAATCATTGCTAATGAATTCAGGACGAGCTCATTTGGCGTTAATGTGCTGGGTAATTCCAGGGGAGTCCTGTAAGCTCGGCCTTGCTAAGTGCCCGTTTAGTCTGGTCCGAGGTGCTGCGGCTCTCCAGCCCTAACGAGCAGAGAATTCATTACCAGAATGGGGCTCAATTATTGCACTTCTTGGACAGAGCTCAAGGATTGCACAGAAATGCACCTGCCAAGCTCCACAGGTGACACAGCACAGAGATGTGGATCTGCCCAACAGAACCAGGAAAACAGGAGCTCACTTGGAGACAGAAACACCTGTTAGGGAGGAAGGCACAGATCTTCCAAAAATCCTGTACTTTTGGGGACTCCCTAAAAGAAAATTCAATTATTTATTGTGAAAACACTCCATCAAGAGAACCTTCAGTGTGTCTGGATCTCCAGAAAAGAAATTTCCAGAAAAATAAGACAATCAAAGGATTCATCCAGGCTGGAAGAGCCTCTGTAGGAAGGGCTTGGATCCCACTGGTGTTCCTGATCTCTGAGTGGAACCTCAGGGGGACTGCTGAGGTCTGGGCTGGGAATTATAGACAGAAAACTAAATCTGGGGAAAATGTACTTGGTACCACAAATTCTTGGGATTTTAATTCCCTCCTTTCTCCAGGATTTTTCCCTTTAATGACTTATCCTGTAGTAAATGTTCTCAGTGGTATCCAGTTAAATGGAATGGAGATGCACGGCAGAAATGGGAAGCTATCTTGATTTTCAACAACTACAACAGAAGACTTGAATTTTGTTAAATCAGTTTGGATTTGTGTATCCTGAAAAGGCACAGGAAGTCTAATTTTGGCTGCTCTCAATTTGGCTCCCACAAAACTGCTCAGATTCCTTTGAAGTATCATCCTTGGATTAAGAGCCACTGTGGAATATTTTGAACTCCGATGGTTTTAGTCTAATACAGACAATATTTCAAAGGTTGCTAAAAAGGAAGATATAATTCAACTTGATCTGCGGAGTCTTCTGGTCAAAAATCAGAGTTAAAGCTCCTCTCTCTATGGATTTTTTATGTAGAAATATATGAAGTTCTAATTAAGTTAATAACTGACAGCCCTAAAGACAGGAATCATTGCAACTCTTCTGGACTTTTCTGAGCAAACCCCAAAGCCACCCCCTTTATCTACACAGTTCATGGGCTGTGTTGTAAAGATTTTATTACTTGATAATATCTGTGTGATTGTCCTTGCTGACGTATCAGATAACACAGCTCCAAGTGGCACTTATCCTCCAGGGAATCTAATTGGGATTTCCTCACGTGGCTGTGGCTCCCAGAGAGCTCCTGCTGCTCCAGAGCATTCCCTCAGCTCTGCTTCCCAAACCTCGGGCCAAGGGAACATTCAATTCAATTCAAACACTGCTCTTTGCTTTCTCTGAGGGCACATCTGCTTTGCAGCTGACCTTTTGGTATTCCCAAGTCCCCTCCTCTCTGTGTCACCCCCTGAAGCCTTTCCTGCTCTCCCCTCCCCTGCAGCTCACCTGGGACAAGGCTCAGGTGGAGCAGCACCTGCCTGGAGCTGGGGAGGAGCCAACCAAAAAAGGCATTTCATCAGAAATCATCTCAAAGGTAAGCAGGAGAAACCAATATTTGAGTGCATTTTTCTTATGCCAGTGCAGTGTTTAGTAAGTGCCCCACTGAAAATACTGATCCAAGTCAAGTGTGCAGGGACAGACAGTCTGAGAATGATTTCTTTCCTTGAAATACAAGAAAAGCCAGTTTTCTTTGCACAGAAAGCCTCTTCTGGGCCTCAGCTCTGCTTTGATGTGTGTGATTCACAGCAACATCTCACTGCATACTTTCAGCTCTTTGAAATTGTTTATATTGCCTTGGATACATTTATCAGGAGAAGAAAATATACTTCTGTGGCAGAGCAAATACACACATTTCACGTGCCATTCCTTCCCCACCTCCACACCAAGCACATCTTTGCATCTCCTTGTTCCAGGAACTGCTTTTATTACATCTGGTGTCCCTCTTCTGCAGTTTGATTTATTCCTGAGTTGCTCAGCACCAAGTTGGCTCTTATTAATCAAACAACATTGATGGAAAAGTGGGAAAATGCGACTGGGTTGGTAACAGCTGTGATTTTCTCAAACCCTGGAATAAGTCACATTTCTCTTAAAGATTCCTTCCAAAATCAGAAGAAAAATCTGGAAAACACTTCAAAATCTGAACTTCTACTTAAGTGTTGCTTTACTCCAGAGTACCAAACAACAGCTGCTTCCCTCCTAAGAAATGGGAAAGCATCAGGGGCCAAAAAGCCCCTAAAAAGTGGCAGATTGGCTCAGCTGGTCAGAGCAGGGTGCTGAGAACACCAGGTTTGTGGGTTCAGTAGTGTTGGACTTGATGGTCCTTGTGGGTCGTTTCCAACTCAGAAAATTCTGTGATCTGGAAATTTGTTTATGCTTTGAAACTTGGTTTTTACCCTAAATTTGTCTTTCCCAATGGCTCAGACTGGTAACAGGCACAGGTCACTCTCAGGGTGCTTAAAACCTCAGTGGCTGAGTAGGAGTCAACTTCCCAAAATTCATCTTCCTGGGGCACAAACTGCTCTTGCAAAGTCTGCATTTGAACAGAATCTGCCTGCAGGAGCAGTGCAGGGTGCTGGCTGTCCCTGTGGCTCCCCTGGTGGTTCCAGGAGCAGCAGGATTTGTCTGGCAGCCAGGTGAGCTCACCTGTGCTGGGCCACAGCACCATCCAGTGTCAGCTCCCAGCTGCTGAACCCTCCCCTGGGAATTCCAGGGGAAAAGCTGCAGCTCGTGCCCTAAAAGGCAGGAGAGGTAAAGAAACCAAAATACCTCAGCTCTTCCTGCATCAGAACTGGGTTTTTTTATATTTACAGAATTCAGGATCACAGGATCACAGACTGATTTGGGTTGGAAGGACCCTGAAGATTGTCCATTGCCAACCCCTGATGCAGTTTGGAGGCACAATATGGATTTTGAAGCCTAAAGGGAATCTCTTGGGTTTTAACCTGCTTTTCTACAGAGCTTTTTAACCTGTGATCTGTACTCAGGGCCTATTTATAGCCTGATTTTGGGGGGATTTTTATCTGCACTGTTGCCACCCAGCATTGTGTGCAAGCCAGGGCTCACTAAGACTCTTTGGCTGGGGCATTTGAATCTCCTGAGCCCCAACCTTTGGTTGCCTCCCCCTCCTCTCCCAAAATAAAGCCCTGCAGGTTATTGGTACTCCCTGCTGTTCTCTGCTGGCACGAGGCTGAGCCAGGCCCAAACCCAGGGTCTGTTTTCTCTCCCCTCCTCAAAGCTGGGAAGCAGCTCAGGGAAGGTGTTTGGGCTGGGTGTCCCTGCATGAAGGAGGAATTCCCCCAGGAAAACAGGGAATGAATCCCTGCAGGGACCATTGGCCATGGGATGATGCTCCCAGGGCTGGGAGCAGCAGGAGAGGTTTGTCCAGCCCTGTGATCAAGGACTGGAAAAAGCAGGAGCACACAGGGATGGGAGCTGCAGGGGGAGCCTTCCCATCCCTCCTCTGCTCCTGAGGAAGGGGGACCCAGCCAGGGCTGACTCCCTGGGGCCAGCACAGCACTCAGCTCAGGAGGCAGCTCCAGAGCAGGAGCCAACCCAGCTCTGCCCATCCTGGGAATGGGAATCCCAGCAGAGAGAGACACAGGGAGTGCTGCAATCCATCAGTGCTAATTTAGGGTCTTGTTGGAGAAAAAAAATCCTCCTCCTGCAACAATGGCTTTGTTCTGAGAGGTTTGGTTTTGTCTGGTCAGTGCCTGCTCTTTTAAGTCATTGTGACCTACATACAGAGAGGATCCAAATAAAAAATTAAAGAGAAAGAGCTGTCTGTGACACTGCCTGGCTGAGCCAGCCCTGCAGTTCTGTGGCCTCTGGATTGTTTTTTCACACAGGGCCAGATATGAGTTTATACAAATTTTGTATGGTTGGGTTCTTTTCTTCATTACCATATGAATGTTTAAATATCCCTCTTCAAGGAAAAATGTTGAGTTTTCCCACTGAGGGTGAAGGGATGGACACACTCTTGCCAGTGCTGTTATCCTGATAATATAAAGACAAACCTAGCCTGGAGCTGTGCCTGTGAATAAAACCCAGGACTGAGCACTGAGTGGGTTCTGGAGCTGACACCTCAGCTACCCTGAGCCCCAGGATCCTGTGCCAGCACACAGCACAACAGCTGGGTTAAAATAATTTTCCCCAGGATACTTTGAGGAGGTCTGGATGGCACAAGGAGTTTCTCTGGAGATGTGGAATCCAAGCCCTGCTCAAACTCACATTTAAATCAGGATTAGTGGGACCATGACTCCTGCTGACTGCTCATTAAGCTGGGTGAGAACAGTCTGAGATCAGCTCAAGTCCCAGGGGCTGCAAACTGATTTCATAGCCCAAAGGTCTGTTCCACCTGGAATAACCCAAACTCTGAGCTGAAGGAGAGCTGTGCTGCTGCCCCAGCCTGTGCAATCCCTGCCACAGCTGGCACCACCTGGAGAAACAGGAAAATAAATACCAGGGACAGAGATGCCCTGTCCCTGCAGCTCCCCCAGGCTGGCACTTTCCCTGCTCCCACACAACCACTGGCACTGGCATTTCAGCCCAGCCAAGGGAAGCAGCTGGCTGGGGGTGAAGGAAGAAGCAAATTAGAGTTTATAGGGATCAAACAAGCCCACATCACTCCTTGTGCTTGGGGCTGCAAGGCCAGCTCGCATCCAGCTCTGCTGCTGATTGTTTTTTTGACAGGAATTGCTCCCCAAACAGTCATGTTCAGTGATTATTTGTCTCCTTCCCTCTTCCCCTGATTACAGCCAGACTGGGACATCCCTGATCCGCATAGAAATGAATATTTGAGAAGGCAGGGCTGTCCTCCAAGGGCCCTGTGCACCATTAGGCCTCCAGATTTACTGCCCCACCAGAGGCCAGGGGGGTAATGAGGCAGCAGCAATGGGCTACGAATCAGGAGAAAGGAGCTCAGAGAAAGGGATTTGCCTTGGCACATTCCTGCCTGGCTATAAATTAAAATTATCACTGAGGTCCTGCCTTTATCTGAGGAACTTCCACCTGATTTTGCAGCCCCACTGCCAGAGGCTGCTCTGCACTGCAGCAGCTCCTCTTGACTCAGCAATGTCCTGTGTTCTGCCTGTGCTGATGCACAGGAAGCACCATCCAAAACCAGAGCCCATGCAACAGGACTTCTGCTGTGACACTGTGGATGAAGTCCTGCTGTTTCCGGGCTCTCTGCAGGAGAGCTTTTCCCTGGGTGCTGGGCAGTGCCTGTTCCCTGCTGCCCTGCCAGGAGCACAGATTTGCCCAGGGCTCTGGGGAAGCGCTGGCATTAATTGCAATCTGTGCAGCCAGGCTGATGCAGCTGCAGCAGGAATGCTCACGAGTGGCAGGAGTTGTGTCCTGCCTGTGCAAACACGTCCCAGCCTCAGCACCTGCCAGCTCTGCAGCCACCAGAGCCCTGCAATCCAGCCTGGGCTCTCTGGGGCTCCTTCTCTCCTGTGCTGCTTTGGATCTCAGCGTGCTTCACCCTCGGAACTGACTCATGTTTCCCTCCTTTGGGAATGATTCAAGAGCTTCCTTTGGCCCGACCACATCTGACTCACTCTGAGTGACTTCAGAAATTCGAATCAAATTGAGATTGGTGGAGAAAAAAGCAAAACTAAAGTCAAATTGTAACTGCTGCCATGACAAAGTATTCCTGCCTCCAGTCTGCAGGCAGAAGAGGATTTATCTGGTCTGTCACTGGTCCAAATCTGCGTCCACCAGCCAATTTGATTTGATTCTGAGGGGAAAATATCATAAGTATCAGGAATCCCTTTTCTATTAAATTTATCCCCTAGAGGAAAACCCTTTGCAATGGCAAAAAAATTCCCTGTACCACAACGATTTCCAAACCCCACTCACACATGGCTACGAACCCCTGGTGAACACCCAGAGAAACAGTTTCACATTCCCCAGATACAGTGCCTAGAGAACAGTGTTTTAGCTGCAAAGAGCTATTTTGTTTGAAGAGCTTACACAAGCATTTAAACCTTTCCTATTTCATGCAGGGGACAGTTGCCAAGTCTGTTCTGTGCCTGCAAGCACGGAGAACAGAGGATGCTTTGTGAGGACTGATTATATTCCATTTACCAAATTTTAAACAGCACTGGTTTTTACATCTTTCATTCTTCATCTCAGAGAGGACAAGAGATTTTCTCCTTCCTCCTTTGTTCCTTCCTGCACTGGGGAGGTGTTTGGCTGCTTTTATCCGGAATCCTGACCGAGACTTCTCCATTCTCATTAATGAATAACTTGATTTAATCCTGATAATTTTTTTGAGACCCAGTCCCCTCACCTTGCATTGTGTGATTCACCAAGGGACCAAGGAACTACAGAAATGTGTTCCTTGAGGAGTGCAGCATGAAATTCCAGATTTCAGAACACTTTTGTCATTCCCAGGGATGCCAAAGCAGAACAAACAGAGCACCCCAGACAGATCCTGGGCTGAAGCACAAGAGGTGGAGAAGGAACAAGGAGTAAACACCCAGCTGCTGCTGCCAGCACAGCAATGCCACGTGCCAGGGGCTCTGATAGGAATTATCCAGAGGGCAGGTCTCAGAACACAAGGGCTGAACCCTGTGTGAAGGGCAGATTGCTTGCCAACAGTAGCTGTAATTCTCAGCCTTTTCCTCAGAACAGATACGATGGCATGGTACAGTTCATTCGTTTCCCTTACAGTCATCCATCCCTTTTTATTCCAAAGTTAGGCTGAGCCTAGAGGAAGCCTACAATCCTGCAGCAGAGCAATCATTACTGGGTGCTTCCTTTTCAGCATCAAGTACCTCCGTTGTGGTTTCATTTCTGCATTTTCTAAACTAGTATGAACTGTGCCTGGAAAATGCTTTTTTCAGAGCATTTCTCAATGTTTTGGAAGCCTAACCTTGCCTACTACCAGGAGAAACAACCACACACTTCCAACCAGTTGTTCCAGTGAACAGAAATAAATTCAAGCTGGCAAAGGTATCTTTTCCCAGCAGAGTTTGTGCTGCTCAGCACGGTGGTTTCAGCAGAAGTAGGGAAAGAACAGTTAAAAAGAAATTATTATCCAGCTCCAGCAGCACATCCTGGGCACTGCAGCTTGGGCCCTGCTCTGTGATAAGCCCCACATGGGGGATTGGATTAGATTAGGGCAATATAGAGAAATGCAACCAGCACATTTCCTCACAAGGGTGGTGACACAGTCGTTGAAGGTTTGCATTTTTCTTTTTATTATTTGCTGAAGGGTGAGTGGGGAGAGTTTCACTGGGCCAGCTCTAGAAAGAGAGTCAGAGGCAAGATCCAGCCCCTGATCCCAGGGAATGCAGTTAAAAGCACAAGCAGTGCTTTGCAAAACATCAGGATTGGTTCTAATTCCATTCATCTTGTGCCTTTGGAGCTGCTAACAGAGAGATGTGCAAGAGTCAGGCTGAATGACCCCTGACAGAGATGTTCTCATTCCTGGCCTTTGTCACTTTATGGACTTGTCTGTGACAGGACCAAGGAAAAGGATTTTTTAGAGTTCCCATTCTGATTGCATCACTCCAACTCTGTACTCCCCAAAACTCTTGGACAAGCAACATTTACTGTCTTTTTGCACAGATCACCACATGTCCTTATCAAATCTCTCATGTCAGTCATCTCTGCTGTGGGTTTGTGGAGCAGCTGCCAATCACTCACCCTGCCATCACAAATCCCAGTGCTTTATTGATTCCAGTACCAAAGCCACAGCCTGTTTTGTCCTGGAGGTGATGGGATGTTTTTTTCCATGGCCTGAGTTAAAGAGAGTCTCTAAATGAGGGCAGAACAATTTCCCAACCACTGACAATCCCTGAAAGGTAACAGAGCAAGCTCTTGGTGTGAAGAATTCTTTATCTTGATGTGCAACCCCCTGGCACATGGTGTTACTCAGGGTCAGAACTTACAAGATTACCTGGGAAGAGAAATTAAAAATTGACCTGACTTCATCAAAGGAAGTGACTTGCAAAGGATTTGCAGGTGAGCTCTGACAGGAATTCAAGCTGAGCCTGGGCACTCCATGAATTGATCCTACTTGGAATTGGATTAGGAAAGGGTAAGAGAAGATGCCTACCAGATATCCATAAAATACAGGGATACATCTCTTGCTTGAAATACACTTGGGTCAAGAGGTTCCACAACTGAAAGGCCACAAGAAACCAGAACATAAGACAATGACAAGAACAAAGGTTTGTAAAAAAACACAAGGTGAAACACTGACTGAGAGCAGTCTGGGAGATAATTTCCTTGCCTATTCCCCTACAAATCCTGGGATATTTTAAAGTAATAACAAACTTGTCATTTTTATTCTTTACCAGGGTCCCTTCATTATTTTTATCCAGAATGCAAAATTACACAAAGCAGGCAGGGACACATAGTCCAAGGTCTACTTTCAAAATCAGAAAGCTGAAAATACTTGCCTGTGATGACAGCACTTCTTTGCTCCCACCCCTCCCAGGAGAGCTGCACACCTCAGAAAGAACTGGGACTTATTTTTTGGGTTGGTTTGTTTGGGTTTTGACTGAAAGACCAACTGCATGGAAAAGCTGAGCTTTCAGTACTTTGACTTTTTAAGCATGACTTTAAAAACTTGACTGCATTGTCATTTATGCCCTGCCTCTGCCTTTGGAACAGCTTCAAAAGGGAGATCCAGGTTCAAAACCTGCAAGTTCTGAGTGACATGGGAAAGCAGACAAGGATGTGAGACAAGAGTTACTTGGTTTTGCTCAGGTAAACCATGAGGGCAAGCTGGCTTCAGGCAGGATAGCCTGTTACAGGCCTTTTGAAATCTCCCTAAAAAACCCCACTGCAAATTTGTTCTCTTTGGGGGACCACCTGCAGTGCTTGGCTCTGGTCTGCAGCCAGTCCATTTCTAATTGTTGTGTCAGACAATGTCAAGCTGGAAAACACATTTGTCTCCACCAGTCAATTTGCTGAAATCCATTCAATTGTTAAAGTCAAACAATTAGCAAGAAAGCTGAATGTCTCAGTAACTCTTCATTTAAGGAGAGAAATTAGTTTGTAATTTATGGAATAACTTGATGCATCTGAAAGACCAATTTTCTGGTCCCCATGTCATTGTCAAGGATAACATTTAGCACTTATACAACATTTCATCCTCAAGTTGTTTTTAAACCTTCACTATAATTAAACCACATCACTCTTGTGTGAATGAAATGTTATTGTCCATTTTTCACAGCCAGCAGAGCTGAGGCTCCACGTAAGTGCCAAAGAGAAGGACACAGTGTCACAGGCAGTTGGCAGCTGCTCCTTCAGCTCGGGAAGTACAAAGGATCTAAATGATTACCAGTCAATTCCATTTCCTCTATTGTCCTGTCTCCTTGAGCTCTGTCAGCAACAAGCCTCGAGGAGAACAGCCTGTGTTGGATTCTCACTCCTCTAATTAAGGTGTTTTACCCTTCCTGCTAATCCTGTTTGAAATAGAATTCATCTCCAGGGACCACAGGTGAGGAAAAGCCACACCTCACCAGTTGGACCCTCTTGATGTGAACAGACCTTGGCTGCAGATGTAGAATAACTTCAGAAACACCACAAGGAACAAAAAAGTTGCTCTGACATATTTATGGCTGAAGAGACTTCTGTAATTTCTCAGAAGACTTTTATGAGGAATTCTCTATTAATTACCACGTTGTCTTACCTACAGCTGAGTTTGGCCTCCCAATCTGTCCTGGCTCCAATGCTGATGCCCATTTTCTCGGAATGGAGAAATCCATGGAGATACAGTGTGGATGCCACCAGCACCTGCAGCTGCACAGGCTTCAGAAGAAGCAGAAACCAGACAGATTACGAGATAAGACAGGAAGTACCTTCAGGCTCCATTTCCTTACCATTACAATGTGAGATGTCAGCAGTGAGGCAGTGCCAGTCTTTCACCCCAAGGGCCCACAATTACCATTTTTTAAAAGCAACCCCAACTATGGAAATCCATTTCAATCAGTTCTCCATATGGATTTTAGGTGAAGCCCCACTTATTGACTTCACCTCTTGTTCACAAGAAATGCAGCACATAATTGACTTTCCAGATTGCAGGGCAGAATTCTGGGTCACATGTGCCTGCAGTGAGGTTTCCCAAATCCTTTAATGCTCGTTCCTAAACCAAACAAAATGAGCTCCATGTTCATAGGGCCACAGAAATGAGTTACCAACATTACAGGAAGGGCTGATGATTTTCTCACCCCAAACTAACTTTCTATAATAATTCACTTACAAATTTTGATCCAGCTTAAATATAATTAACAATTGTTGTAAGAACATTACTCTCCTAATCTGTTAGAGGAGCAGTGAGTTTGCAGCACACAACCAAGACCTAGATTTACTGTCAGTTTATTTGCCTGCACTCTCTGCACTGCTCATGTGCAGTGGTTTTCACTGGTTACACTTTTTAACTTAGAAAGCCTTGAACATTCCCCACCAGAAGATCGTGCCTTGAAAACGCTGAGTGGTGGATTTATTAGCACTGTGTACAGCTGTGAACACTAAACCTGGCTCGGGGAGGGTTTGGTGGCCCTGCCCAGGGTCACAGGAAGGCACTGTCACCGTGGCAGGCACAGGAAGCCACTGTCACTGCAGCTGGGATTGAGCAGGGCAGCAGAGCTCTGTTCCTGCAGCAGGGAGCTGCAAAGGCTGCAGTGAGGATACAAACCTCACCTTGGAGTGTGGGGAGTCCCAGAGCCCCGGTGGGGCTGTCAGAGCTCCAGACTCAGAACATCCTCTCCAAAGTTCCTCCAGCCCAGTGCAGGAGGTGAGAGGGATCTGCTGTCCCACCGTCCCTGTAGATCCACACTTCAGAGCCTGTGTGGCCACGCTGAGATCAGCAAGGACAGCTCAGGGAACTCGGGGAGCTCTGCAGCTCCTTGGATACCTGCAGCACCACAAATTCCACCACTGGCAATTCCCTGGGGCAGCTCCTTGTGGAGCCTGCTAACACAGCCTCGAGGGAAGCTGCAGTCACAGCTTTGGGTCACTTCACTGGAACCCTGGCTACTGTCCATTTGTGAATGTTGCTCCTTGAAGCCTTGCACTGGCTGGTGCCTCCTTCATGGC
>JANRMJ010000037.1:16517173-16536101 GCA_025584955.1 Alethe diademata | reverse complement strand
GAAAGCCGAGCCCGAGCCCCCACCCAGCGCCGAGCCCGGGAGCGCTCCCGGAGCCACCGGGGGCGGGATGGGGCCGGCCCCGCCGGGACCTTCGTGGGCTCTGCAGCTTCCCTTCCATCCCATCCCATCCCAGCCCATCCCATCCCAGCCCTCCTTGGCCCCAGTCCGACCCGGGCCAAGCAGCTCCTGCCCCCGCGTCCTCCCCGGCGAGCGGAGCAGCAGCTCCCGGGCATCCTCTTGCTCCTCTTCCTCCTCCCCGACCCTTCTAGCCGGGGGTGGGAATGGGAAAACGGGAGAGCCAGGAGAGGGGCGAGCACATGGGCACAGCCTTTGGGCTTGCCCGGGGTTCCCAGGCCTGCAGCAGCATCCCTGTGTGCCGGGAGCAGCACGGAGCAGAGCCTGGCGTTTATTCCCTCTGTGTGCAGAACAGCCCAGAGATCTGATTGCCCTGTTCGTTCGGGCTTACATTGCCTAGGTAACCTTCTTTTTCAGTACGTGCTGTTTTCCAGAGTGATGCTTTTCCAGCTAGGCTGTTGCAGTTATTAATTAGTGCTGATTGCTCCTTGTATGCAATAGTGGGGTGAAGTTTTGTGGTTCTTAAATATCCTTGTGGTCTGGGGGATTCTTATGTATCTGTGAATGACTTATCAGGCAACAGGGTTTGGAGTTTGCTTTTTTTCACTGCCTTTCAAGAGTGAGAAGCTCTTGGGAGACCAGAAATCATGGTATCTTACAAGTAATCTGGGTTCTATCAGCAGGTGAAAATACTTCGTTTTAGTGGGTTTTTTTAGACATGTAAGGAGTCTGCAAGTTCATGAGACAAAAGTGAAATTTAAGCAAGGTTATTATTTAAAATAATCGATATGCAAAATATGCAGCACTATTCCCCTCCAGGTTTAAACTGTGTGTGGACATATGTCTTTTACACTCCTTTCATGTTGTTAGTAGCTGTTCAACAACTTCCTGGAATATTAATATTGTCAGTGGTTCCTAAAAGGAGAATTGTGGGCACCAGCACTTCTGGTTTGGGCCTCAGTGTGTAGCTGGGGTTTGACACAAAAGGCCTTGTCTGAACCCAGGTTTTGGGTAATGTCATGGGATGATGTTTTCAGTCTGTCTCTTGATGAGGTGTGAATTACTGAGCAGAACTCCTGCCACTTGCAGGGTGAAACAGCATCTGAGAGCAGGGCAGGAGGTGACACAAACCAGGTGTAATCCTGGGTAACACCGATGCTTTTATAGGTTTGAAGTTGTCCCAGCAGAATACCACGGTTGCCCTGGGCAGGAGGGTGACAAAACCTCTGCTTCCAGGAGTCCAGGGAAATACCAGCTTCTCCTTTTCTCCTGAAAGGGATCCTGTCCTCCTCAACACACCCTAGCCACATGTTTTCCCAGATTCTTGTGCGCTGAGGAGCCTCTGGCATGCAGCAGCTCTGCAGCCCTTTGCAGCAGAAGGCACTTTGCAGGCTGGCTGCAGCTGCTGTGCCGTGGGGGAAGCATCTCCAGCCTCGCTGGGTCCCAGCCCAGCTCCTGGGACAGAGCTTTGCAGTGGGAACTGTGGAAAAGCCATGCAGGGAGAGAGGCTGGGGCTGTCCCTCCCAGCTTCTCAGCAGCGGAGCCCTTTATTCCTTCAGAGGTGCTTTTACATGGGAATCCAGGAGGGGAAATGTAAATTCTCAAGGCCAAGCTCTACAGAGGGTCTGGACAAGAGCTGAGTTTTGAGACACAAGGTCTGTAATATTTGGCTGGTGACAACAGAACGTTGGTAGATAACAGGAGTCTCTTATCAGATGTCTCAGAGCAGGAAATGCAGTGGAAAGCAAGCTCTAGAAATAGTCCAAGAACTTCCTACCTCTAAGAAATGGAAGCATTATTTTAAAAAAGTGTTGTCTGTATGTCCAGCAATTCCATTTTACCACTTCTGTGGTGACTAACAGGTGGTGTTGTCTAGGTGTCAGCTTTTCCTTCTGTTTATTTTTGTTTGATGTAGCAGCACCTGGACTTGCAGAGCATGAATATTTTTCATGAACTTCCTTCTGTATCTGTGGCAGGCCCTGAATTCTTGCCATAAGTTTTTCCACTGGACCAAAAAGAAAAAAGGGCAGGGTTGAATGAAAACCACCTAAATTCCATGGATTTACATGACAACACTGGGATTTCCAGCATGGGAGATGGGTGGTTGCTGAAATCTGTCTCATTCAAATGCATGAGAATAATCTCACAAACTTCCCTAATGCCAGAGGGATCAATATTTTAAGACTGACAGTTTACTAAGTAAAAGTGACAATTTGTATTGGAATTTACTCATTCAGTAGCTTCTAGAAGTGGCTGTGTTCACTGCACATGCTAATGCTGTGTTCATTGTATGATCAGAGGGAAATAATTCCTATTCCTTTCTGCATCTTAACTTCTCTTTACCTTCTGCACTCTCCAGAGCAGTGAAGGTGCTACTTCCATACAGTACTAAGAAGAGTAAGTTTAAGTGGCTGTTTTTAAAACCTGCTCACTGTCTTCTTTTTTGTCTTTTCAAGCCATGTTCTGAATTACTTGAACTTCACAATGAAAGAAAAGCAAAAATATCCCCATAGATTTGTGATTTTAAAGGGTTTTTTGGCTGTTTTTTCCATTGTTGAGATGATGCCCTGACTTTGCATTTTATTCTTGTGACTTTGATATCAGTGATATTTGTAGGAAGGTCCTGATTCCCTCTCCCACCCCCTGTAAATGAGATATCCCTTTAGGAGTTTCTAGCACAAGCCCCTTTATTCCTGCAATTATTTGAGAAGAGGAAGCACTTCCCTGCCTGTACCAGTGGCAATCTCCTGTAGCTGCTGCCCAGGAAGTTTTGAAAATCAGCAGAAAATAGGAACCCACATATCCTGAGTGCCAGACCCATTTGTTGTGCAGTAAATCCTCATCTGGAGAGGAGCATGTCCCCACTTTGGTTACTCTGAAGGCTCATTGCACAAATTGAGGATGTGTTCCTACTCTTAAACTCTGCTGAAATTCTCTTTTAAGTGCTCTGCTGCTCAAGGGTGAGGTTCTGTGGGATTCCTTGGGGTGGATGTGCCTGCTGGAGTCCTAAAAAGAGAGACAGGGAATGCCTCAGACAGGGAGAAGTGGTTGGGGAAAAACTCAGCCTATCCACAGGAAAGGGGGGATCCTTCCCTGCTCAGGTGAGACCTCACCTGCAGCCCTGGGCCAGCACAGCAGGGACCTGGAGCTGCTGGAGAGAGCCCAGAGGAGGCAGAGGGTGCTGAGGGGCTGGGAGAGCTGGGAATGCTCATTCTGGAGAGGAGAAGGTTGTGTGGAGAGCTCACAGAACTTCCAGCATCTGGAGGGGCTGCAGAGAGGCTGGAGAGGGAACTGGAGTGGCAGGACACAGGGAATGGCTTCCCACTGCCAGAGGGCAGGGGTGGGGGGGATTTTGGGAAGGAATTGCTCCCCTGGGTGCCCAGAGCAGCTGGGGCTGCCCCTGGATCCCTGGCAGTGCCCAAGGCCAGGCTGGGCACTGGGGCTGGAGCAGCCTGGGACAGTGGGAGTGTCCCTGCCATGGATGGTGGCACTGGGTGGGATTTAAGGTCCCTTCCAGCCCAGCCCATGCTGGTTCTGGGGGTTTGAAGTCCCTGTGAGCTGCCTGTCCCTGGCATTGCTCACTCCCAGTTTGCTGAGGGGACAGGAGATGTCTGTCTGTCCATCCTGGCTGCTGGCTCAGGGGAAATCCTGCTCTGCACCTGGAGGTGCAGAATATACCTGGGAAATGTAGCATTTGTAAATCTTAAAATACAGGATTAAGAAGTTGTGGTTTTAGTTTGTTCTTCTGGGGAAAGGAGAATTATTTCTGTGTGTGGGTTTTATTTCCTTCCCAAAGATTAGGGGAGGAGGGAGGATTAAATTTATGTTCTGCCAGCAGTCAAGACTTGGCCTTTTTATTGCTTTATCATTTAACTGAAATTTTCCTTCTAATGCTGCAGATGTGAAGGACGTGTTTTGTCTTCTTCTCTAAACCAGTTCCCTTCTGACTTGTGTGTGTTCATAACAGTTCTTGAGGGAGAGAGAAAGAGCAAAAAGTTGTTTTGTGACCTAAGAGCCTTAGTTGGATATCCAGAAGATGCCCAGTGTATTCCTAGTGGCCATATGTTTGAAATTATGTCTTTATTGGGCTTTAGTTATGGCAGATAAGGAAGGACTTCCTGCACCAAGGTGTGCATGAGCTGTGTGATGAAAATAAACTTTTATAGGCAATTTGCAATTCTTACAGTCTCAGAAGCAGTTTCCAGGTACAGCACTGACTCTCCAATCCTGTGCTTTTCCCAGTTTGTTAATTCAGTTTCTACTGCAAAAGAATGAGAGAAGGAAACAGCAGAAGCCTCACTTGAAAAAATGTGTTCCATTTCTGCCTGCTCTTCCATTTAATAAGCAGGGACAGCATGTGCTCCTCCTTGTCTGGGGAAGGATTGGGTTTTGCTGGAGGCCTGATGGGCTGTGATGTGATTCTCAACACTAAAGAAGTGTCTGTGGCTCAGGGCTGTGGGTTAGTTTGGTTTATTTTATTTTAAAACTTGCACTCAGTTCCCAAGGTGTCCCCACACCTCGGCACCTCCTCTCTTTGGGGTTTCAAGAGGAGCTTGGTGAAATTCTGGCATTTGAGGAGCAGCCCCAGCACTTCTTTGACATTTGTTTTTATTTTCCCCAGAACGTGGGAAGCTCAGGTGTGGTGGGAGTGTGGTTAAGGGAGTAATTAATGTGTCTGGTTTGTGACAAGGTGTCCAATGCAGCCTCACTTGGAGGGTGGGGTTAGAATTGGAGTCTGGATTGGGACTCAAAGTCTCCTTTCCTGAAGGAATCTGTGGTGTTCAGCTGTTCTTTGTTGGTCTGGGATCTGATAGTTGGTCTGTCCTCCCTTATGGAATTCTCTGTATTCCAGCAGCATGGCTTGTCCTGCCTTTCCAAGGGTTGCTTGGCTTTTTTCAAGGTGTTGAGTCAGGGCAAGGTGAAATTTTCAGTCTGCATTCCGTTTATTTTATTCAGTTTGTTATGGGACTGATGAATCTTGGCCATCTTGACACTTCTATTCATCCACTATTTAATGGTATAATTCTCTTCCATATGCCCTGGCTCTGGCATATGGGTGATCCTGAAGAGTATATTCAAGGTATAATCCTTCAAAATAGATCACAAGAAACATATCAGCAAAGTGTCTGCTTCAAAATGCACCTGACAGGTCATAATGGCAACAGATGTAAAAATTAAAAGATATTTCAGTTTAAACAGACTTTCAGCTTTATAGATGTGCCAGTAAAATTATGGTAGTTAGTGGAAAGCCTAAACTCAAAGCATCTTAATGTTCCAAAGAGACTCACACTGCAGTCCTTTGCCATGCCTTCAGAGCTCTCACTGAAATGTGCATTTTCTGGGCTATTCAGCCTGGTGTTCCATTGCTTAGGAGGTGAATAAACTGTGGAGCTGATTGTTTGGCTTCTGGGGATGCTTTTTTCAGGAAGGTGCCTGCACTTAAAGCAATATATTCCATCCTGTGCTTTATCACACCAAGTAAATCCTTCATTAAAAATAGGTTGTTGCATAATCTGTGTTTTCAATGCCGGTTATTTTGAGGAGTTCTGCAAAACTTTGTGTTCAAATAGCTATGATCTAACTGTGTATTACACAGAAAGTTATAGTTTAAACCCTCAGTTTATGCATGAAATACATATCCATAGTTCTTTCAGCATATTATTGTACTCCTGGAACTTCCATGCATGCAATAAAAATGGCTTCAGTAGTTGCAGAACACCAAGGATGATCTTGGCTACAAGAGCAGAAAGGTAACAGGAGATTTCTGCACTGCCTTGGTGGTGAAGGTGGGTTTTGATCATTTACCACAGACTGTACACTTTGAACACAAGTTTCTGTGCTTTGTTGATGTCAGTTCAATGTGTTCAAAGACAAATGGGAAATAATTTTGAACCTGCTCAGTGCTTCACTCCTTTGGCAGAACAAGGGGCTTTTCATTTCTTTCCCTTTTAGTAGAGAAGTCAGACATTGGAGGCTAAAGAAGAGAACTGAAAACTTTAGGTACTAATGTAAAACACTTTACCCCCGGGCATGTTGTTTATGTACTTTGTTTATGTACATACAGTCATGAGTTAAAATGGGATTTGTTCCTTATCTCCAATGGTTATTGCTGAAAAAATGCTCTTTAACCTTCTGTTTTGCATGTAAATTGAACAGTAATATGCATTCATTGTAGTAATTGTGCTTTAGATTTAGATTTGAAAAAAGTGGCTTTACTTTCCTTAAGAGCTTAAGTTTATATGTCTGTAGTATAAAACTCTCTGGCTTTAAATGACGGAGTTTTGGGTTTGGTACCCAAACTGGCTTTTGGATGCCATGGCTGCCTATTAATTAACTTACAGCTGGCAAGCTGGAGATGAAGCCTCCCTGTTTTTACCCTTTTGTGTCTCTGCACACCCTGGTCAGTTGAAAGCTCCTCTCTGTAAATATTGCACTGCCAGAATTGATCAGGCTCTTAGTGCAGTGCAGGTTCTGACACCCTGTTGCTGATTCTGTCTCCAGTGAAAATGTTCATTGCAGTGGCATCTACAGCAGAAGTGCCATCAGATCCTGCTGATTGCCCTGGTTACTTGAAAAACCTCTGAGAAAGGAGTTTTATACAGCAGAGCCCCCATCCTCTCTGAGAGGTGCATTTTCAAAGCAAATAAGGGCTGGGCCACCTTTGCAGCACCATGGAAAACTCTGATTTTCACAGGTAGGAAGCTGCAGGGCTCTGCTTCCCAGCGCTGAAATGCCTATTTCTGAGTTTGGTTTTTGTAACACTTCACTTTTAGATGCCCTGTCAGTGAATGTTGCCATTCCTTGGAGTGTGAGGGTCTGAGGTAGAAGTGTCACAGGAGTCAGGAGTGGGCTGGGCAGGGAGCAGTGGAACTTGGGCACCAGGGGATTTTTATTTAAAGCAAACAGCAATTGCAATATATCTTTACTTTCATCCAGAAAAACCTATTATTGAAATCTTGTAGGGCAAGATGATATTTAGGATCAGTATATTAAAAACAAATAAATTTGTTGTTGGAATAAAGACAAGGCAATTCCTTGTTGAACTTAAACATGTGACAAAAGGAGCGTGTTGGGAGTGTCCCTGTGGGGAAACTGAAATGGTTTCTCTTCAGAGCTGATCCAGTGCCAGCCAGTGACTGACTGGGGACCAGTAAATGTCATGGTACAGCTGAGCTGTGTGCCTTGGAGTTGTTAAATTTTGTTTCTTATAGATGCATTTCAGTCCTCCTTCATCTCTGTGGCAGATGAACCAAGTTCTTTTGCAGCTTTTCTGTCTTACTACAAACACAAGTAACCAGTTCAGCCTTGCAGTTGGTGTGGAAAAAATGGCTGTGGTTGTATGAGAAGTGTTTATCTTCAGGTTCCACCAGGCAGCTGTGTGAAAATAGGGTTTGAAATTCTGGTACATGCAATAAACCCTTGTGCTTGCTGCAGAGCTAATTAGATGCTGTGTCATGCCTTGTGCTGAAGAGGTTTAAGCTCACATCTTCATTCTGCTGCTTCTCTTAGGAAAAATAAATCCTTATTTTCTTACCTTGTTCTTTGTCTTTATTCTTTCCTGAACCTTTACTCTTTCATTTACAAGTTTTTCTGCCATTGTTTTCTTTGTTTTCATGTTGTTCTTCCAAGTTGCTGGAGAACTTGATTAGCCAGGGAGGAAACAGAAATAATCAAAAGGTGTTTATAGATCCAGTCTGCTTGTGGGTGAGGCCAAGAGAAGACACAATGCACTGAGCTGTTGGAAATAATCATCAGTCTCTTGGCTTACCAGAGATACTTTGTCCTGCAGGTGGATTGTCCTGACTAATTGTGTGTTTTGTATTAACACATCATTTACAGGAGTGGTGCTGTACAGAACTGGCACAATATCCATGAATGTTCTTTACTTCCCTAGTTCATTAATTTGTAGGTGGACAGGGGTGGGAGCACCTGGTTTATTTTTTAAGCAGCACCTTTTGAGGGGGATTCTCTGACTTCAGGGCTTCACTCTGGATTGGTTTTGTGTCTTACTAAAGCAGGTTTGCATCTTGGATAAAAATTACCTTTTGTGGCTTCCTGTTCTTCAGTTCTGGCCTGTGTTTTGTGCTTGAAGGAAAGGAGAGTGGAAGGTGCAGAAGGAATCTTTGATTTCCTGTGCTGAGCTTTCCTTCATCAAAGGCACATCTTCTTGTGCATTTGGAGTGCAAATGGTGCACACTTTGCTGGTGAGGCAATAGAATGAAAACCTGGTAAAAGAGAGATGAAATATTTGAATGGAATCTTTCTGGAAACCTTTGCAGTCCTCATCATCCACCTCTTCCTAGTGACAGCTAATTATTCCTCATTTCCTGCCACAGAGTCCCAGAAATGCCCTCTGGGAATGGCTGGAAATGCAGCTCCTGGGGCACTGAGCAGGTGTAAGGGGTGTTTGTGTGTGGGGTTTGAAATCCCACCCCTGGCTGGTTCTGCTCTTGTGCTCTTTGGGATTGGAATTTGCACAGCAGAGATCTTGCCCTGTCTTGTTTTCAGCTCTTACCATAGATTAACTTTTTACCAAATTCTCTAATCTTTATCAGGTGGTGAATGATAGGATCTGGATCTTATTTTCTTTTAGAAGCTGAAGGTCTTGATGGAAAAAGCACTGAAAATATTGCTAATTGAATTACTGTCAGCTGACAGTTTCTTTTAAAGCCCTACTTGGAACTGACTTTCTTACAATCCTTTGTGGAGGGAAAAGCATTTGTGGAAAATCAACTTCTTTACCCTTGGTGGACCTGTGGGACTTTAGGGAATGTAAAACTTGGTTATGAGTGAGTCCCTTGTGGTTTAATGCCAGACCATAGGCTGGAAAATGTCTGTACAAGCTGCTGAAATGCAGACTGGGTGGATAATTTAACCTTGGGTGGGTCGTTTGCTTCTATTACAACTTCAGATGTAGAAAAAAGCTTATGATAAGCAAAAGGACAAACAATGGCTTTTGTTGGGGACACTGTAAAGAACCTTCTAACACATGATGACTTTTTTTCGAATCCAATTTTGAGGAAATAAAGGCAACATGTAGGCACTTATAAAAAAAAAAGTAAATAAACTTCAGTTTATCCAGCTGAGGGGATGGTGCTGTTGAGCAGCCACAGTGCAACACAAACCTGAGGACAGATCTTGGGGAGTTACTCCCTTGTCCTGATCCAGAGCAGCTCCAGTCTGGAGAAAAGGAGTGAAAGGTTTGAAGTCCTGTGTTCTTGTGGAACAGTGAGCAATGGTTTGTACTGAGTTGAAATAAGGGGAGTTTTGCTGGGAGAGATTCAGACTGGGCTGGGGAGTTTTGGGCTGTAGAGGCTCAGGTGCTGAGCTTCTGTGGATGGAGGGTGGTGGCACTCCCTGTTCACTGCAAGATTTGTCTCTGTTAAATCTGGACCATTCATCCTTTTCTGCTGTGCTAAAAATGGAAGAAAAGTTCCTGAAGATGCCTTTGCATGAAGTTGACTTAGTGTGGAAAATGAGCTTGGGTAGATTGGGAGTTGCTGGGGTGGGTTTGGATGTTTATAAGCATTTTCCAGAAGCATGAAGTTAATTCTTTCGCTGCTGTCTCGGGGATATTTTTGTTTCATTTTCAGGGTGTCTTGTTGATACAAGAGAAACTGATAATAAGTGAAGTTGCGTGTTCTTTGTTCTCTACTGACTTCATTTTGGTGTCTTGCATTTTCAGAGCTTCCCATAAGGCTGGATATGACGCTTTAATTTCCCTGGGATTCATGGTTTTCAAATGCTGGCTACCCAACGCAGACAGCTTGAGAAACGCTGCAATAATTCCCTCAAAACACTGAATTTCTTTTTCCTCTCTCTTTAAGGTTTGGCCCGCATGGAATCCCTGTGACCATATTTCCTAAAAGGGAGTACAAGGACAAACCTGAAGCCATGCAGCTCCAAAGCAAAGCATTCCAAGAGGAGGCGCAGGTGAAGTGTGAGGCCGATGCTGCAGTCCCTGATGACTCCTCCCTCACGCAGCCATCAGAGCCCAGCATAGCCAAAAGCCTTTGGACTTCTAAACCACCTCCTCTGTTTCATGAGGGAGCCCCGTACCCTCCTCCTTTGTTTATCAGGGACACCTATAACCAGTCAATACCTCAGCCTCCACCCCGGAAAATCAAGCGGCCCAAGCGGAAAATGTACAGGGAGGAACCCACTTCCATCATGAACGCCATCAAACTACGGCCCCGGCAGGTCCTGTGTGACAAGTGCAAGAACAGCGTGGTGGCAGAGAAAAAGGAGATCAAGAAAGGTGGCAATGCAAGTGACTCTTCCAAATATGAGGATAGTAAAAAGAGAAGAAACGAGAGCGTGACTACTGTGAATAAAAAACTTAAGACTGACCACAAGGTGGATGGAAAAAGCCAAAACGAAAGCCAGAAAAGGAACGCTGTGGTCAAGGTTTCAAATATTGCCCACAGCAGAAGCAGAGTAGTTAAAGTTTCCGCACAAGCAAATACTTCAAAAGCGCAGTTAAACACAAAAAAAGTTCTCCAGAGCAAAAACATGGATCATGCAAAAGCTCGGGAAGTCTTGAAAATGGCCAAAGAAAAGGCACAGAAGAAGCAGAGTGCAACCTCCTCTTCCAAAAATGCACATTCAAAGGTCCACTTCACGCGGCGTCTGCAGAACACCAGCTCAGGGTCCCTCCCGCCCCGATTGCGCCTCAAGCCCCAGCGGTACCGCAACGAAGAGAATGACTCTTCCCTCAAGACAGGACTTGAGAAAATTCGGAGTGGCAAGATGGCAACTAAGCCCCAGTCTCGCTGCTCCTCCACCCGCTCAGCAGGTGAGGCCCCTTCAGAAAGCCAGAGCCCCTCAGAAGGCCCCGAAGAGGCCAGCAGTGAGGTTCAGGACACGAGTGAAGTGCATGTAACTGTTGATCAGGATGAACAGCAGACACTGGGCAAGAGAGGCAGCAAAAGCAATATAACGGTTTACATGACCCTTAATCAAAAGAAATCTGACTCTTCCAGTGCATCAGTTTGTAGTAGTGATAGCACAGATGATTTGAAATCCACCAACTCTGAGTGTAGCTCTACTGAAAGCTTTGATTTTCCTCCAGGCAGCATGCATGCACCTTCCTCCTCCTCTTCCTCCTCCTCCTCCTCCTCCTCCTCTTCGAAGGAAGAGAAAAAGCTCAGTAATTCCTTGAAAACAGAAGTCTTTTCCAAAAACGTCTCTAAATGTGTCACACCAGATGGCAGGACCGTATGTGTAGGGGACATTGTTTGGGCCAAGATTTATGGCTTCCCGTGGTGGCCGGCCCGTGTCCTGTCCATAACGGTGAGCCGCAAGGATAGCGGGCTGCTGGTGCGCCAGGAGGCTCGCATCTCGTGGTTCGGCTCCACCACCACGTCCTTCCTTGCTCTTGCACAGCTCTCCCCCTTTTTAGACAGCTTCCAGGTGCGCTTTAATAAGAAGAGAAAGGGTCTGTACCGCAAGGCCGTCACTGAGGCAGCCAAGGCTGCCAAGCAGCTCACGCCCGAGGTGCGGGCCCTGCTGACGCAGTTTGAGACGTGAACGTGGAGAGTAAGGTAGGCAAGAAACCTGGAGGCTCCAGCAAACCCCCAGCCAGGTCAGACAGAGCTGCAGCAGGGACGTGCCACAGGCAGAAGTTGCACTCGCTTGACTGCTCTTTTTACACGACGCTCGTGCCGTGCGTGGCCGTTCGTGACGGTTCCAAACCAATCCAAATTAGCCTAAAAGTGAGGACTGTGGGATTTTTCAAGTGAGAATTTTTTTTTTTTTTTTTTTTTTAAAGAGAAAGAAAAAAACAAAAAAACAAAAAACAAACCAAACCTCCTCAACCACCCGATGCATAGGAGCCATAGCCTCAGCTGGAAGGCAGCTGATTTGCAGGGAATTTTTTAGTAGTTTCTACCCAGTATATAACTAGTTCTGTGTGGCCAAGGGTTGTCACGAGGGATGAAAGTAGTAGCTGTGACTTTTTTTGTTTTATTAGGTGGCCCATCAGGGAAGTGTAGAAATGTAAGCCTTGTCTAAATGGTCTTTAAAAGATTATTTTTAGACTGGTCTCTAATGGATTTAGTGTGGCCAGGCTCTCCGGGCAGGCCGGGTTAAATGGCATTGGAGACGTGCTCTGAGTTGTAAAAGGAAGAAGAATTTTAGTGACTTAAAGACCAGATTAAATGGGGTTTTATCGTAGTGACCACTTAAACACTCAACCTTTCTATGCACATGGGGGCACAACTAAATCACTTCAGGGTCGGAGAAGTCGAGGGATGCCTGTAGCTCTAAGACAAAGCTGAGGAGGCCTCAGTGTTTGGGATCAAGGGCTGTTAATGCTGCATAGGTGTGAATCGTTCTGGTCTTTCTTCCTGAAGAAATCTTTCAGGCCGTTTGCCTGGAGGTTTAGCTTAAGAGAGGCTTTGTTTTGAATGTGTAAATAATCAATTGCTGAAATTGGTCAGATTTTCTCCTGACTGGTTGTTCCTAAATTCTTAGGATACGTCCTAGTAAATTACACTTTGTGAATTGTCAGATGTGTAATTGTTGCATTTTGGATGTATCTAACTTTTTTTTCCTTTTTTTTTTTTCTTTTTTTTTTTTTTTTAATATTTCCATTTAAGGTATCTGTTTGCAGGTCAGAAAAATGAGATATGTAATTGTGTAATGCTCTGAAATGTAAAAAAACAAACTGTAAATAAAATTGACTAAATCTGAATTATTTGTGTGTGTTTCTCAAAAAGCTTTGAAACAAATCCAGGATGTCAGAGTATTTTATCTGTATGCCGGATTTAGAGGACACCCTTAAAAAGTAAATTGTCCTTTTTCATGCATTCTTAAAGATGAAGTGCTTGATGTAAATACTATTGGTATTCTTCTTAATTTGAAGATTATTATTTATCTGTCCTTTTCGTTTCAGAACCAGCTCTGTAGAGGGCTTTCTGGAAAGTTGATTAAATTTCTCCCTAAATTAGCTTTTGGGCCATATATTTGAGTAGAGACTGTGGATAATGTCACTTGTACAGTGGGGAAAGTTTTCAGTTTCCATCTCAGAGCCACTCCGAGCTGCTCTCCACTGCCATTCCAGCTTTCCTTGCATGGTTTTTGCTCACTATTGGGGCATTTTCATGCAATGCACTTGACTTTTTTTTGCTGTGCCTTTTGGTCCTTACCTGACCATGTGAATTCCTGTGTCCTCCAGCCCATTCCTGCTTCAGCCTTGCAATGCCTTGTGAAGAGTCTCCTGGTGCTCATCCCAAAGCAGTTTTCATCCTGGTTTTTCCAGAATTGCCCACGTAGGCAATCATGACAGATGTAAAAATTTAAGCTCAGACTGAAATTAAACAGACATGAAAACAGGGGCAAGGATTTAATCATCAAACCCTGAAAATATTTTTATTTTAAGGTTTAATTTCATATGTTCATGATACTGTCTGGTCTTGCCAAAGCATTCAGTTTCTTTTTACCTTTTTTAATTATTCTGTTGTGCCCACAGAACCATTGGAAGTCTAAAGTGTCAAACCCATGGCTGTTCAAATTTTCCTCAAGCTGACAGTCATTAATTGCTAATTAAGCTTCCAAATATACCAACTTAACAGTTCCCAAAAAGCCCCACTGGTCAATGCTTTTTGAACGTGATAAACACACAATAGATTTTGTAAAAAAAAAAAAAAAAAGAAAAAATTGGGAAAAAATCTGTTTCACTTCTCTGTATTCTCTCCTGCAAACAGAAACAGTTTCTTTAAGTAAATAAGCTGTATTTTGTTATTAAAGCCAAGTGCTCTGTGGAGTCAGGAAGCCATGTGAGGTGGGTCAGGTGTCTGCACCACTTCCTTGAGGTTTAGAGCTCAAGTGAACTGGTTCTAAGTTAGTTGTTCTAAGCCGAGCAGCGGCAAAATCAGTATTAACATTGTTATTTTTTTCTTTAGAAAACCTGGAAGCTTTGTTCTCTTAATTTATAGAATAGCACTGCAGCTTACATAGGCAGAGTTTGCTCAGATATTTGCTGGGGTGCAACAGGTACGGGAGGGCTTTTTTTGGGTGGTTTTATGTTCAAAAGAACTGTTTGTGGAAGGCATTTAAAGTCAGTTTGGAGTTGTAGCTGATGAGTTTTAAGTCTCTCCTCAGTTTCCTGGTGAATGTGCTGTGTTCTGCAGACTGAACAGGGCTCAAAACAAGCGATTTATTCTGTTCAATTCATCTTTTACAACACCATGTTGCAGTAAGTTGAAAATCTCCTCTTCATTCCCATCCCTGATTCTCCTTTAACTCCAAAGGAGCTGCTCCCGTGGGTGCAGCAGCTCCCAGGGGCTGGGCTGAGCCTGGCTCAGGGCAAGAAGAGCCTTGAAGGCTTGGGGCTGGTTTAACTAAACTAAAACCTCATTTTGCTGTGCCCGTGGTGCCCCGCAGTGCCCCAGCCCCGAGGTAGTGACACTTCCATCACTGATCCCTGATTTATCCAGTGCTCCCCCAGGAGCTGCCCTGTGCCAGGGCTGGGTGCAAACAGCCTCAGGAGGAATCAGCAGGAATTTCATCCTGGAAAGGATGGTTGGGCACTGAACTGCCCAGGGAGGGTTGGATCCCCATCCCTGGAGGTGCCCAAGGAATTCCTGGAGGTGGCACTGAGAGCTCTGGGCTGGGGCACAGAATGGACTTGGTGCTCTTGGAGGTGTGTTCCAACCTAAATCCTTCTGTGACTCTGCCTTCAGAACAGCAGCAGAGAGGGTGACTTATTTTCCCATCAGTTTAATGGGATAAATTGCAAACAATGCCTTTTTTAGTTAATGAAATGCCTTGGTGTGGTTGTTGGATATTTATGGCCTGAGTTTAGGGGAGGATGGGATGGGCATGATGAGTTTGTAGTACAAGTGTTCTGTTCCTCTGAACATCTTCAGCTTCAATTCAATGCCTTGGGAGAGAGAGCAGTTATTCCAACACTTGGAGCTCTTTCCCCAGAGGTGTTTGGAGGTGTGAGGCTTCAGGAGCAAAGCTGGAAGCAATGGGAAGTGCTGGTGTGTGTGTGTGGAGTCGTGCAGGAAATGGAACTGATACTCGTTAGTGTTCTAATTGGAGCTGTAGCTTTGTGTCAAGATTTCAGTGAGATAATCGTCTCTGATGATTTGGTTTCTCTTTCAGACACTGTTGTGTTTTGTTTGGAACCTACAAAACTACCCTGGGGTGGGGTTTGTGGGGTGATTTAGGTCTGTGCAAGGCTGAAAAGACTTTGCTTTGGGTTTTTTAAACATAGTTTCTAACTGTGCTTAGGATTAAGAGTAGCACAGGTGGGGAAGTGTAAGAGTTACCTTTTGCATTGCTAGCCCTTAGGTCTGCTTCTATTTAACTCTCTTAAGTTCTGATACTGGTTTTCTTTCAGGTCTGCTAAACCTGTCAGAGTAGAATAGGAATGTGAATTTTGGAAGATAAATGTCACTAGCTCATTCTCAGCATCATCATCTGTCCTTCTGCCTGTTCTGCGAAGTCCAGTGAGAAAACAGAGCAGCTTTCTTGGCTGAGGAGGTGTGGAAAGGAGCAGACTGATAATCAGGGAAGGGATATTTCAGTCCATCTTTTGCTTTATAATTGTGTTCCAGTGAATGCCTGCAGGAACAGCAAATTCAGGCAGTGCAGGGAGTCCCTCACTGATCTGCAGCTGAAGGCTGAGCTCGAGCCTAAAGGGGTGGATGGCAGTGTGTGGTGGACTAATCCATTGGGTAAAATGACAGGGATTATTTAAAAAGGGAATTTTTCCATAACTAACAAAGCTTCTGGCCATGGAGTGATGGGGTCACCCACATTTAGCACTGAAAACTTGTGTAGCTGACTGAAGATCCACGAGATCAAGTTTGAGTTATCCTGAATCCCTGATGGAAATCCCTGTGTTGTGATCCCTGTCCTTGCAGTGATGGCAGCTCCCAGCCAACACTGAACCCCCCCAGCTGCTGCTCTCTGTGACACCTTTGGATTTTAGTTAAAAACCTGGCAGTGTGTTCATAGGGTGGCTGTTTAGGTAAATAACATCCCTTTTGTATGGGGTCTTTTCCCTTCTCTCCCCTGCTCACCCTCCTGGCATTTTTAGGCACCTGGTCTAGTCTGGCCTCATGTAGCTCTCAAGTCAGTGGGAAGAACAGTTTGTGGTCATTTGGATGGGTTTTACCAAACAGCAGCAATTCCTCCCAGGTCAGAAATACCTCTAATTATTGGGGTTTCATTGTTGGATCCTAATAGCAGCTTATGATTCTCTATGATTTACTCACACATTTCAATCTTCTGTGTTACCTGGGATGTGAGTACAATCCAGACTGTCATTTAAATTAATTTATGATTTTTTTTTTCTTGAATTTAACAGTAACACAAGTGCCCTTGTGTGAACACAAGGCAGAGCAGCAGTTCCCAGGCAGGGCTGTGGTGTCAGGGAGTTGGTGCCTGGTTTGCCATCCTGCTTTTTCCAGTTTGGGATAAGCCCCTGGAGCAGAACTTTTCACATCCAGGGCTCCGTGTTTTCCACAGGAAAAAACCTCTGGTGTTCCTGGCAGGAGGTGGGAACAGCAGGAGCTGACAGAGCAGAGCTTTCAGGCTTCAGAAAACCTGAGCCAGCTTGCACATCCAACAGGGAGACATGGGAGACCCATCCAACATGGGACCAAAAGGGAATCTAAAAAAAGGTGGAATAACCTGGAAAAGGTGAACTCCCTGTGCTTGTGCCTGGGATGTGGCATCTTTGATCTCCTCTTCCTGCCTGCCCATGGCCTGAGGGAGAACTCAGCAGCAGCCTGCAGGCAGGAATTGGCTCAGGGAGCAAATCAGGATCCCCTGGAGCAAGTTTGGATCCAGGCTTTGCTCCTTCAGTGTGAGAAGAAATGGATCTGTGGGGTTTATTTGGGCTCTTTTGACAAGTTACTTCCCAAATCAGGAGCAGGCACATTTTGAACAGCTGGAATTCTGTTTCCATGCCAGTGATTCCATCCCTGAGTGCAGAGGAGGAGGACAGGACTGTGGGAACTGAGGAAATTCCAGGTGTGTGAATCCCTGTGGGATGGGGCAGAGGCACAGGGGAAGCACAGCTCTGTTGGGTTGCAGCTGGGACAGGAAATGCTACAGAAACTGAGGCAGGGAGCTGAAATCAAGCACTGGAATATTGATTGCATTTGTGATAGTGAAAAACCCTGGGTGCTGTTTGTGTCATAGCAGGGTTTGAAAACCAAAGGATCAGGCTGAGCTCCTGGGCTCAGTGCAGCTGGGAGTGGGAGAGGACAGATGATGGATCTGTCCTGTCACTTTGTCATTAGCAAGGCTGATTTTTGGAAAAACAGAATATTTGCAAAAATATGTCTATAACAGAGGATTCTGCCCTCTGTGTCCTGGTCACATCCTGCAGGAATCACACTTGGAATAATCCAGGTTTGATCTGAGGAAAGCTGCACTGCCCTGTCTGCCAGGGGCCTCTGTGTGCAGCCTCCTGCTTGGCTGATGCCATTTGTGGAGCAGCAACTTGAAATCAGGTTGTTCTTTAGAAAAAAACAGATCTAGGTCAGTTTTCATGTTTGTTTACAGATGTTTTGGATGGCAAATATGCAATATGAATAAGGAATATTCTCCTACATGCCAGGCATGTGTTGAGAATCTATGCTTTGGGAGGCAAGTGCTTGTTTCCAGCACTGAGGTTCTGTAACAGAATCAAGCAAATTCAGGTGGCAGAATTGTCCTTGCTGTCCTTTAACAGGTGCACAAAGGGGCAGATGGGATCTTGCTTTGTCAGTAAAACAAGCAGATACAATTCCAAGCAAATATTTGCTTAAATGCTAGTTTAGCATCATTTTTGATTTAGTAATATGTAGGATTTTTGTTTGGCTTTAGGAAATGCTGGGGTTTAATTGCACCTCTGCAGTGCTTCAGGATTTTAAAGCACGTGGTGCCAGTTTGGGTACTTAGTAGCTCTGGTGAAAAGGAACTAAAGCCACAAAACCGATTTTTAAAATAATTGTATTCAGTTTAGTTAATGAAAAAAAGAAAAAAAGTCTTTCTTTGAGGTATTTCAAGTGTTGAGGGATTTAGGAATAATCTCTTCTGATACATTTATTTGGAAAAATCTGGGTTTGACCACATTTTAGGAATTCTTGATACTGTGTCACGTATTTCAGGGAATTAGGCACATCAAGGGAAGAATGTGTTGCTGCTCTTTGTTTTCCTGGTGGCTGAGGTCCTGCTGCTGGAGGCTGGAAAAGAAGGAAACAGTTCTTGCTTTCAGTAGTTCATCATCTGGAAGAGCAGCCTGCTTTCCCTCTTCTCCACTGGCTACAAATGGAGTCGGTAGCAGGAAAATGGGAGTTTTGTGCTTTCTGTTCCACAGTTTTACACAGACCCAGCATTATCCCCCAGGAAGGTGCATAAATGTTACTGTAACTATTTAAATTTGGGCTCCTGGCCTTGAGGTTTAATCCCTGATGGGATGTGCTGCTATTTTTGCTTCCCTTGTCCTTCTGGGGTGCCTTTTCTCCCCCTCCAGGGCTGCCTGGTGTCCTTCTGCTTTTCCTTTGGAGATAAAAGGCAGGACTTTCAAAGGCAGAGCTTCTCTTTGGACAGCAGTGAATAAAGGGATTGAGAAAATGTTCACGTTGAAAAATCAGAATCCCCAGTGCAGTGCTGGCTGCCAGGAAAAGGCTGTGTGAGCTGAGTTCAGTGGGACAGGCAGGAAGGGCCTGGTCGTGTCAGTGCCTGTCCTGACACACATTCTTACCTTGTTCCTGGGGCACTCCCTTGGGATGGCTCTTAGGGAAGGGGCTGGAGCCCCAGGAGGGGCTGGGGGAGCTGGGAAGGGGCTCAGAAGGAGAAAAGGAGGCTCAGGGGGAATTTCTGGCTCTGCACAACTCCCTGACAGGAG
>JANRMJ010000037.1:16462505-16516997 GCA_025584955.1 Alethe diademata | reverse complement strand
GGACAAGGTGGGGATCAGGCACAGCTGGGACTGGATGGGCTGGGAGGGCTTTCCCAGTCTGGGATCTCTGTGATCCTGGGTTTCTGTGGGATTCTGCCTCCAGCAGTTGAATGGATCTGCTCCAGCCTGAGAGCTCACTGAAGATCCCAGGAGAGCCCTGCCCTCAGCCAGGCTGAGCTGTCACTGTCCCACAGATCCCACATGGAGTGAGTGACCCCATGGGATGGTGACAAACAGGCAATGGGCTGCACTCAGGAAGCTCAGGGGGTTCAGTGGCACGGACACTGAGCTGGCACAGAGCTTTTCAGTCACTGTATCTGAGGAGCTCAACCTCCATTATATCCCAGATTCCCAGACTGGTTTGGGTTGGGAGGGACCTTCAAGCTCATCCAGTGTCACCCCTGCCATGGGTGGGACACCTTCCACTAGCCCAGGTTTCCCCAAATCCTGTCCAGCCTGGCCTTGGGGCAGCCACAGCTTCTCTGGACAGCCTGTGCCAGGGCCTCCCCCTCCTCCCAGTAGGGACTGGTGGCTGACTGGTGATGGGTCATGCCGGGCTGCTTTACCATAATTTATTCCTGTTCTCTGGAGTAAATGGGAAAACAGAGGCAGCCATGGGGAAGAAGCACCATTGGCAGGTTTAGAGTTCAGGGCTCCCTCAGGCTCTCGTGTGGGAGGGCACTGCAGGGTCAGATTTAGCTTTGTGTTGTGAACTGCCATCAATGTATAGATTTTGTGAATTAATCTCCCTGCTTCCTGAGCTGTCTTTTAGTGTCTTTACAATTGGAATTCTCTCTGGATGCTGAAATGGGGTGAGATGTAACAGATTGGTTCTGTGGCTCCTCCTCAAACCCCAGCCCCGGAGGAGTTGGCTCACTTGTGTCTGTCTTGTGATAATGTCAATCTATTTTTTGTCTTCTGCACACAAAGCAGGTGAGCCAGTAACTTTTCTGGCCACCTCAGCTTTTGCTTTACCTACTTTTGCAATATGTACTGGAAGACATTTAACCATGTTCCCTTTCTCTCCCCTTTTCAGCTCAGAGACACTAATGACCGCTGTTTTTATGGAACCTCACTACACTGCCACGAAGAGCACCAGCTCATCAGGACTGAGAGAAATCTGAGACTGACTTGTCCTATTTTTCCTCTGAAATCTTCACCAAGTAGTAAACATTTTTTTTGAAGGGGAAAGGGGGTAAAAGATGTTAACGTTCCCCCTCGCACCATTAGGGCGCCTGTACCTAATGTACATTTTCCTTAAAATTTCAAAAGATGTTAGGAAATATTTTATAAAACTTTTTTGCAATAAATGACGCATGAAATTACAAAAGACTCTTATGACACTTACATGCAAGGAACCACTTGAATAATTAGGATGAAGACTCACTGCAGATAACTGGGGTTTTTGTAATGTGACAGTCACGTTTGTATGTTTTGAGAGGTGCCAGTGACGGAGCCAATTTGCCTGGGAAGTTGACTGTAACTTTTGAACTTTTCTTTTAATTCTTGACTTTAGCATTGCAATTTTCCATTCTCTGAGGCTTAGTTAGTATTTAGTGCAGGTGTTAGCAGAGCTGTGATCTGTGATCAAAGCATGTCCAAACCCAGTTGTATTGTGAAATATGAACAGTCCTGCTATTGAGACCAACATTTCCCATAGAGGTGATGGAAAGGACAGTGACCACAAACTCCATGGATCTCTGTTTTATGGGAAAGCTCCTTCTGTGTGAATATGGTTGCATTTTATTTATGCTATTGTAACACTTAGGGAATTGAGGGTTGTGAAATGAGCTTGAGAGGGGCTACAAGGCAGAGGGCAGCGTTTTGCTTCTAATCCTATAACAGGATGGGAATCATGAATGGAGAGTGATTCAATGGGATGGCATTTCTATTTCAAATCATGGGTTATTTTTTTCCTTTTGACATAAATATTTTTCAGATAGGTAACTAGTAGAGAGCAAAGGTTTTATTAGAGTTTCTGATGGTTGATGATCTGAGTTGCGTTGACTTCTTTGAAAAGCTGTAAATCAAAAAAAAAATAGAAACCCACTGGGTTTTGTACATTTTATTCCCCTCCCACAAAGGTCTTGGGTAAGACTGACTTCAGTGGAGCTTGGGAATGCTGGACACGCTGCTGAAATCTTGAGTTATTAAATATTAATTTATTTGTCACTAATTATTTCCATTGTGTGCACACTGTCTCTGCAGAACCATTTCTTTAAAGTTCTTAGCAGGGGATTTATTGTGTAACCTGAGAAAATAAATATTTGTTTTGAAGAGATGAAAATGTGCACATAATCTACTAAAAGTCAAATTTCTGTTTCTATAGAGATGAAAGGACTTGTAGGAAACTCTTTTCCTCCTTACTGATATCCTGATTCAATTGGAGAAAATAGAATGTCTTTGTCTGAATCGTTTAAAACCAGAGGGACTTTTCCAAGGGGCCTCTGGGTCAGCACAAAGACAATTTCTTCGTGTCTGCAGCCTGAATGAACCACATAAAATCTGAAGTTAGGACAACTCTGTCATTGGCAACAGGTTTATGCTTGTTAAACAATTGGAGAGGGGGAAGTGACAGGCTGGGACAGGCCCCAAACCCCAGCCAGGCCCATCAGGGATTCACACACTGAGTGTGTGGCAGCTCATGCTTTGTGCTGGTTCAGTGTCTGCTTTTCAGAGCTAAATTCTTTAGTTGTAAATGGCAGAAATTGAATATTCACTACCTACTTTTTAAAACCAGGCTGTACAGTGCTGTGCAGTGCATTCAAATTGTACCATTGGCCACAACGATTTCATCATAAAGTACAAACTTCTTTTAAAAATTGGATGAATATTTGTTCTACAGTGCTTTTGCTTTTCACCAGTGGAAGAGGCCCAGCAGTCTGGTCCTGCTCAAGGCCTGGGATGTGACTAGAACTGAAAGCTTGAGACCGTGAATGAGGAAAGGGGTGGCTTGGTGCTGGGTCCGTGCCAGCCTTTCACCTCCGCTTGGATTGACAGTGGATGGGGGCTTGGCCTAGTCAGGTACGTTTCCCCCACCCCCCTAAAAACCAAACAGAAAAGCCACCAAACCACATGGCACAAACCAGTTTCTGCTCAGGAAAAAGGCCCGGGGCTGTGGTGGCAGGGTTGTTGCACATGGGATTGAGGAGTGCCTGCTGTTGTTTTGGAAGCCGGTAGTGCCTGGCTGTGCCCCCGGATCCCCCAGGGCTCTCCTCCCCTCCCTCCCTGAGCACAGCAGCTGAAGCAGGAGGGATAACCCAAGGGATGCAGATGTGCACTGCAGAATATGGGTATAGAGCAAATAGCATCCAAGGGAGCTCGTGTCTGCCTTGCTTTTCCCAGCATTGCGTTGGAATCCACATTTTCGTTTGGAAATGAAATTGTCAGGGATATTCTAATGAGAGAGAGTGACAGTAATGTATTGCTTTTCACTTTTTTGCTTTAGTTGCTTAATATTTAAGCTTTGCTCCGTGCTACCTTCTTGTCTGTATATTGAATGGTCACTATGCCTCTTTCATTTTGTAGACTTGAATGAGGAAAATCTGATTCACCCTTTAAGGTTTGCTGAGAAGTAAAAATGATAAAGAATGTTGTGTAACATTTATTCAAATAAAGCCTTGATTTTTTTCAGTGCTCTTTTAAAGGGAAATAATGTTTTGATGTCTTTAACTTGCTTGCTTTATTAGTCCTTGACCCCAAAGCCTTTGATTTATGTCAGAAGTGGTTTCTCTGGATTAAACAAAGATCAAACTGAGGTTGCTGGTCCACTGCTGGAATTCCATCATGTGGACAGGTCTCTACCTAACCTCACCTTTCACCACAGTGGCTGAAAGATCCCAAGCCATGCTCAGCCAGCTGGATGCTTCCCAAAGCAGTAGAAAAATTGGAATTAGCAAGAAAAGATGGTGTGGTAGAGACAGATCCAAGGAAGCCCTAGTGGCTGTGCCACAGTCCCAGGAGGAGGAGGGGATGCCATGGGAAGGGCACAAGCTGTCCTTGGGCTGATTTTTATGGAGTTCTCACAGTTTCAGACAAGTGTTGCCCTCACAGGTAAGTGTATGGGGAATTTCTCCATCCAGGGAGGAATTGCCTTGTCCTGAGCTGGGTTTCCTTGCCCTGGAGCAGGGATCAGGTGGTGCTGGAGAGGTGATTTCTGTTCCAGAGCTCCATCCCACTGTGCTCACAGGAGGGCCATGCCAGCAGGTATTTTTCCAAAGTATCTGGTGGTGTTGGGTTGGTGCTTGGACTTGATGATCTGAAAGGTCCTTTTTCAGCCTTGGTGGTTCCATGATTCTATGGAATGGCAGACTCTGGAACTGCACTTTCCCATCAAATGGAAGGCAGCATTTGTACACGTTTTTTCCACTTGCATTTTTGGTACTGCAAAGAAACATTCGCTAAGTTGAGTTGAGCTCCTGGACTAAACTAAAAATAAGCTGCTTGAGTAAACTTGATCTCTAGGAAGTTCTGATTTCCAGGAGGCATTGGTGGTTTTGTGGCACAGGGTGTTTTTATGGCACAGAGATGCCAGGAGCTGGTGGGTCACCCAAAGGGACTAACCCTGCTGGGAAGGGGCTGTTGCAGTGACCTGTTATCCATAAAAAGGAGTTTCCCCCAGAATGGAGTTAACTGGAGTGCTGCTGTTGGCCCAGCCTGGGATGGCTGTGACAAACACCCACATCTGGCTGTGGCCCCAGCACAGCTCCAGCAGATGGTTTTCTTTTCCTTCATGGTTGTTTCTTATTCTGTCGGGATTACAGAAACTCCCATCCCCTTTCTCTCATTATTCCCTCAGCCTTGCAGCAGCTCCTCTTGAATTGGCGATGCTCATTAGGCTGGGAAATCCTGCTGCAATGTAATTGCCCACTAATGGCTTTTCCTTTGTGACACGGAGTTGGCAGCGGCGCTGTGGGGACGCAGCCATGAGAGAGGCTGGCCGGGCAGATTTCAGAGCTCTGCAATTACTCCATGGATTAATCCTCACTCCAGTGCTTGGCAAAGGGACAAAGGTGACCCAAGGCCCACACAAAGCCCCTCTAATGGCGTTTGCTGCTGCCCCCAGCATCAAAAGGGCGACGCTTAATGCGGGCAAAAGTGCAGCTCTGGCACGAGGGCTTTGGAGAGATTCCATCCCAAGTGTGAGGGATCAGAGTTTAGCTCTTGCAGAGTGAGGCCAACAGGGACGTTGCTGAAGGGAATGCTGGCTGGGGACAGTGGCTGAACTCAGAGTGTCACACTCCGGGTACTTGGGAGCATTTCGGGTGAGGCCGCCGGGCCCTGCCTGAGGCCTGGCTGGGCTGGAGGGGCTCCCCGGGCTCCTCTGCCTCAGGGACAGTGTCAGCTGTGCATGGAGAGGCCCTCGTGTGCTTGAGGATTATGGAAAGCTGGGCTGGGAGGATTCATGGAGCTGAGCAGTGTTTGGGCCCTCAGAGCCTGCAGCACTTTGGGCAGGGCCCATCGCTCTGCTCGAGGGCAGCAGTGCCCGTGCTGAGCCCTCAGCCCTTGGCACCAACTCCCCCTCACTGCCCTGGCTTTGCGTCCTCCTCCCTTGTCCTTGCTGCAGTTGTTTTGGGATTTGTTCTCCCTGTCGTGTTCCACAGGCAGAGCAGGGAGCCAGGAAAAGGCTCCTGTTGTTTGCTGGGTCATACTGTGGGGTTTATTCACATTCCATATCCAGCTTTTATGGTTCTGCTCCTGCTTTTCACTTGAGTGTCTCTGTGCTCTTTGTTTTGCCTTCCTTGCTGGGTTTGCAGCACAAGCCATGGGTGCTCCAGCTCAGCAGACTGGACACCACTGCAGAGGTTTTTGGCATGTTCTGTATTTGGGGTAAATATTCCAAGCCCAGGAGGGGTAGTTCTAATTTTGAAATCCAGATTTTCAGCTGAGCTCCGCATCTTAAGAGCTTGGGGACTGGAATTTCTGCCCGTGGTTGTCTTGGTCATTAAATATTAAGTGAGGCCGTTCCTGCTGGAGGGTTCATCCAAACACTGAATGAAGGCTCTGAGCTGTCAGGGGAAGGGGCTGGGGGCTCCAGAGTGTTCAGGGATGGATACTGGACCATGGTAAGGAACACTGACGCTGCTCAGATGGATGTGGATGATGCTTCTGTGATTCACTCACTTGGCTGTGGTTGTTTTTAAAAACGCAGCATTGGGCATGAGCTGTGAGAGCAGAACTGGGGGGGTTGGACTTCACACCCCTCTGCATTAACACTGCAGGATCCTCTCAGGAGCCATCAGCTGCATCTTGCCTTGGAAAACCTGCTGGCTCCAGGTTCCAAGGCCTCAGCTGCATTCCAGCTGGGAGCAGGGACACAAATGTGCTGGGGCACAGCGAGAGCTGTCGCTTCAAGGGCAGCTCAGGGCTGGAGCCACGGGCTGGAACTCTGTGAGCTCCCAGCCTCCTCCTTCCCCTAAGTTCCAAATACTGCAATTCTCCCTCCCTCAGACAGAGAAGTGCCCCAGGATGGAGGGTCACAGCCAGAGGAGCTCATGGAAAGAGGACAAATGCAATTAGAAAGCCCTGGCCCTGCTGCCTCTCCAGGGACCTGCTGGGCACTCGCCAGCACCACTCAGGAATACACTTAGGAAGCTCTTCCAGCAGCAACCGCCCAGATGAGATAACAGCATTTCCCCTTCTTCCTGCCATCCCTATTCCTGCCATCCCTGTTCCCTGGAGTCTGCAGGGAGGGGGGGCTGCAGTTCACTCACCAGAGGCAGGAACAAAACCCCACTGGCCAGGGTGTGCCTGTCCCAGAGCAGGCACGGCTCCCTCCGGATCCTTCCCAGCTCTGTGGCTGCCAGGGGTCAGTCCTGCTCAGCAGCTGCTCCCAGAGCCCATGGACACCAGGCAGGGAGTCCTGGGAGCCAGGAGCAGAGCACTGGGCCCAGCCAGGCCAGGAAAGGCAAACCTAATCCTGCTGCACCCATTTAGGGAGTGCAGGATTTGTAAATTGTCTCCTTGAGAGACAATGGGGGAGAAACGTGCGGTTCTGGGGACTCCAGGCTGCAGCTGCAGATGGTTTCCAATTGGGAGATTCCCACTGAATGTGCAGAATCAGGAAAAAGGGGGTTTATTTTAATTTCCAGTTGATGTAGAGCCTTTAATCTTTGTCAGGGTAGGCAGTGATGCCTCTGGCTTAGTTCCACAATTCCTGTGCCAAGGACTGCCCAGAGCCCCCCCAGCAGTCACAGCCCTGCCCAGGGTGGGAAAAAATGAAGTTGCTGAGCAAGAAAATGTTGGGATCCATCCAAGCAGAGGAAGCTTGTGAATGAGCAATGTATGAATGCTGCACATTAAATGTGCCCCAGCACATCTTTGCCCATGTTGGAGAGGAGGCACTGGGATATAATTGGTTCTTGGCTGCAGCAGTAATCCCTTGGGAATAACACAGCTAATTAAAGCCTAGGAGCTGGTGAGCAGCAGCTTCTCCTCTCTCCCTGGCTGGGGCTGTGCTAATCAGGGGCAGGTAGATCCCAGGGAGTTTTGTGCTAATCAAGGAGGGAAGGATTGGGCTTCAAAGCTCAGTGCTTTGTCAAATCCTGAATATCCCAAGGGATGAGCTGGGGGGGATTTTGGATCCTGCTGGGCAGCAGGGATGGGCTGTGCTGGGCCTGTGTCAGTGCCACTGACCCTGCTCTGGAGTGTGGCCTCTGGCTGCCTCCCTTGGGCTGGGGTTTTGGAGACAGAGCTGTGAACAGGGGAGCTGCTTTTTTTGTCTTTTAAGAGAGGTTAAATGCTCCAAATCTTTGGTGGGATGGAGGGAACTGCAGGCATTCAGCTCCTCTGCGGGCCAGGCCTTTTGGGACTCAGGAGCAGGATCTGGAATGAGGCCAGGCTGGATGGGGCTTGGAGCAAACTGGTCTGTGGCAAGTGTTCCTGGTCTGTGGAAGGTGTTCCTGGTGTGTGGAAAGTGTTCCTGGTGTGTGGAGGGTGTTCCTGGTCTGTGGAAGGTGTCCTTGCCCATTTCAGGGAGTGAGACTGGATGAGCTTTAATGTCCCTTCCAGTCCAAACCATCCTGGCAATCCATGATTCTAAACCTCAGTCCATCTGCAGCCAAAAGGATTGAAGTGTCTGAGGGGACAAACAGAGGAGTGAGTGAGAACCTCTGCATAAAACAGACACAAATCCCAGTGTCAGTTCTGGTGTCAAAAAATGGAAGGTCTGAGCCTCAAGTGTTATGGAAATCCTGGAGAAAGTTCTTTGTAGGGAGAGGCTTAGCCCAGCTCATGGACAAGACCAACATTCCCCTTATTTCTGTGCAAACACCTCAGGGGAAAGGCCAGGTACTGAAAGGTTTTGTGTTTGGCAGGCAAAGGAAGGAGGAACAAAGGGGAGAGCTGAGGATGGACAACTCCAGCTGGAAAAGAGGCACATGCTGCTTACCAGGAGGGTGAGTAACTGTTGGAACAGTTGAGCAAGGAACTGTTGGGTTTAAGAGCACTTGCATTTAAAAGATTGTGTTTCATAAAACAGTTTTTTCCTATTAGAGGTTGTAAATCCAACAAGTGTGACTCAAAACTCCCTGGCACCCCCTGAGTTGTGGCCGTGGCACCAGGAGGAGGCACCAGCTATTTTACTGGTGGCAGCTGTGAGGACTAGTTTAGACATAAAAAACCACTTAAAAATCAAAAGCAAGATACAGGCACTTGTTCAGGATTTGGGCAATACAAAAGGACTTTCAGGTAATTAACTGGCATTTTGCCTAGAGGGGAACTTGCAGTGGTGGCAGATAACACCTGCCAGAGGTTTCTGGTCCAGCTGGAGAGTGGCACTGAGGAGGGAGGGATGGCCTGGAGGTTTGAGTCCTCAGTACCAGCATGCCCAATTCCCAGCCACTTCCACACAGTCCAATTAAATTACAAACACTAATCAACTGCAGTCCTGCTTCCTTTGCCCTTCCCTTCATTGGAAAACTCCAGGTGCACATCAGGCTTCCTGCAGGGGAGTTGCACAATGATTTGATGATGTGTTTGCACAGCAGGTAGGAAATTCAAAAGCTTTGTTGTGCTTCTATTTCCCAGAAATTCCCCAGTCTCCAGCTGAGAAGGAATATTTGCAGCTCCCCAGGCCCTCAAAGGGGTGAAGCAGGAGCAGAGTGGAAGGAACAGAACTCCTGTCCCTGAACCCCTGAAGCAGCAGGCTGGAAAAGGCCACTGGTGTAACAGGGCACAGGAGCCACCCACGGGTGAGTGACACTGCACACAGTGTGGGCAGAGACAGACACCCACTGCACAGAGCAAGGAAATTTTAAATAATTTGAAAACTTTAAAATTTAAAGCATCCAGGGTAGTTCCAAAGTGGTTCCAGTTTGTCCATGCCAGGGCTGTGCTGGGATGTTGCAGGTGAGTGGAACCTGGGCCCTGAACCCAGCCCAGGGCTCCCTGCAGCAGCCTGGACACCTCTGCTCTGCACTGCTCCAGGCTTTAGGGAAGATTAAAACATTCCTACTAATCCCAAGCCACTGAGCCTTCCCTGCAGAGCTCAGCTCAGGCAGCAGAGGTTTCACAGCTCATCCAACCTCAGGCCCAGCTCTAAACTAAAACGAAACTAAAAATGCAGCAGGACAGAGTTTAACAATAAAAAAAAAACCCTGCACAGATGCAGAGACAAAAATGACATTAAAACACCAAACCTGCTGTGCCTGGAAAGGCTTTTCCTTTCAGTGAAAGGCTGGAGCTCCTGAATTTCAGACACACAGAGACCTCCTGAAATGAATTGGAGATGACACCCAATAACCAAGGCAGCCACTGCTAATTATTTAATTAAATCATGTACTGAAATCTGCACGGAGACAACTGCAGAATGTGCCTCCAATTAAACACTTCAGCACTGACAAAACCCAGGAAAGCAGGAGTTACAAAAGGCACCTTCTCCAAAACCTGAATGAACCGCCACAACAGAGCATATAAATATATATATACATATATTTATATTTATTTAATGGCCTGGTTTGGGCTAGAAGGGACCTCAGAGATCATCTCATTCTAGAAACACTTCCAAGTCCTCAAGGTCAAGTTACTGTGCAGACCTTCTGTAATCAACTCCTGTGGGTCCCTGCAACATGAATGGATCTCAGACAAGCACATTTCATTTGAAGGTAACTTTACAAGGTGTGCAGATAAAGAGGGAGGCACAAAATGCCATTGTTGTCTTCAGAAAAATGAATACCCAGTAAAGAAACTGCTGGAAGGGTGGCATGAAGTTAAATGACAACACTGCTGCAAGCAGGGCCAAAAACTCCAGTGCTTCCCATGAATGTCCTGCAAGGTGTTGTTGGTTGTTTGTTTAACAACAAACCCACCCTGGGGAGGGCTCAGCCCAGGCAAGAACCTCACAACCCACAGAGCAGAAGTACCAAGCCTTTATTACACGATCCATGATTCCAGGGCAGAGCTGTGTCCAGTCCCACCCAGCTGGGGGTGGGGCAGTGCTGCTGCTGCATTTCCCCATTGCCAGGACACCCCAGCCTTTGTTCCAGCCTTTGGAATTCCCTGAACTGCTGCTGCCAGCACTGAGTGGGCCAAACCAAGGAACTGCCTCTTGGAAAAGCCAAACACCGCATGGGAAGGGGGAAAAAAATATAAAAAAGAATAAATCACACACTGGACACAGTTAGCACTATGAGAAGTTGAATGAGTTGCTTTACATCCACATTGCAAATAATTTCACAAGCTGGGAAATGAGTTTGCTGAGTCTCCTCTTCCCCTGGGGGTGCAGGGTGTTGGTTTGCTGGATCCTGGCATGGGATGTGCAGAGCCACACTGAATCCATGTTATCTGTTGTTGTTGGGGTTTTGAACAAAATTGATGGAGTAGGAGCCAGTTGATGAATCCTGTTTGATCTGGAAGTTCTCTGTTGACAGGCCAAAGGGGCGCAGGACCAAATTGCCCAGATCCTTCAGCTTGCCTGCAATGACATCCCAAGAGAACACTGAGAGCTGAGCAGAGGGAAAAACTCCCATGGAATGACACCCAACTACACCCAGCCCTGCAGATTTATCCATCACAGGTAAATGCTGAGGAAATCCCTGCATTTTGCTAATATTCAGGCTCTCAGCAGGAAGTAAAAATCACTTTTAAATATCTACACAGTATGAGAGTTAATAAAGTCCTGTCAGTATATGGATCACACATGACTCCTGACTCTGGAAAATGGATCTTGCACAGCTGTAAGAGGGAAAGGACAACAAAAGGACATCCTTTAAAAAATCCTATATAGAAATTACAGAATAGATAAAGTGAAACAGGAAGCAGAGGTAACAACCTCACTGCTGGCTGAACACAACTCCCTGGCATGACAACACAAAGGAAGAAGAGGGCAGGTTTCAAAGAAAAACATTCTTTTCCTCCTGGTTTTAATGCAGAATTGTAGATTTCCTAAAGGAAAAGCAGAAGTTTGGACAAGTTGAAGCCTTCTCAAGGTTTGCCTCCCCAGGCTGCACCCCCACCTTTCCAAAAGCTCCCACCTGCACTGAGTTTGCCTGTGAGGACACTGGGAAAGGTTTTTCCCAATTGCAGGGAGCTGGATGGTTTTCCCAGAGCCCATGAACACCCCTGCCTGCCTCGGGCTCCACCCTGCAGCTGGAGCAGCTGGAGCACAGCACGGATTTGGGGCTTCATGAGAATTGCAGCAGCACATCCCAGCTCACCTTCCTGCTCTCCCCCTCCCCGGGCAGCCTCTGGGGCAGCCACACTGAATTAATTGTTAATGAGGCAGAAGAAAGCCTTGGCTTTTCCGGGCACTGCAGGCCGGAGCTGCTGCTGCTGTCCTGGCACACACAGAGCCAGCATTGTAGGGAAGCTCTGGCTCCTCCTCCCACTGCTCCTTTCAGCCCTAAATTAAGGGCTGGAGTGAACTGCAACCCCCTCCTAAAGAAAAGCTCCCTCAGAGCCTGTGCTGGGAGGAAGGAAAAGGCACCACGTGGAGCTGGGGCTCAGCTGCAGAGGCTGCCCAGCCTCCCACATTCCCTGTCCCCAAGCAGGGTCACCCTCTCCTTCCTCTGCCCTTTTTCTCACACATTTTGCTCTTTTTCTTTCAAACACACCCTGCTTATTTTCCACCTGCAACTCCAGCACATTCAGGTTCTTCACCAAAGGAAATATTTGGAGGTTAACAAGAAAACAGAACTGTAAAAATCAATATAGGGCTCAGAAGTCTGTGATTCATTACTCACCTAAACTGCAATTCAACACCCTATTGAAAGAGGCAGATGCAGGAAAAGATTACTCACAATTTACATTAAGATGTAACAGCCAAAATTAATTGCTATTCAGTCTCTCTGGCAATAATTCTGGCTCAGTTGCTGGTGTTAATGTGGGGTTTGGAAGTTGAAAAGCTCCATCTTGCTTGTGTAAAGAATTCTTTTGGAGAAAAGACAAATTTCCTGATGAGGTCTCCTCTTTGTGCAACTTCTTGTATTACCAACATTTTTAAGCAATTAAAAGAGCAAGGGCAAAATCCTTCTCCCTTCCCTAAATGGTAAATGAGGACTGAACTGTAACTGTAATTTGGTTCTGGTTTAACTTAAAATCACCTTGTGCAGGGTTGGGGTTCAGCAGCTCAGCTGCAAACACAACATAATTGTCAATAGAAAAAAAACCCAAATAAACCCCATTATTCTTTAGGCACAAAGCCTAACAGATATCTTTGCTGATCTCAGGCTGGAAAAATCTCTTTTTGGCAGGAAGGCCCAGGTGAGGTGCTCTGGCCCCCAAACTGCTAAAACCATTCCAAAGCTCCCCTCTCCTCACACCCTCTTCCCAAAGGAGTGGTCCCAGATATCACAATAATTATAAAAGTTTCTAAACAAGACTGGAAATTGTTGGCTTTAAGGAGAGAAATACAAAACCCCCCAGAAAATGTTCACATCCTCAGTCACTGAGGCAGAGGATGCTCATGGAAGTACAGAGGGAAAAGTCACTTGGATTTGAGAGCTCCTTCCCAAGGCTGCTCCAAGTGCAGCTCTCTTTGATGTAACTCAGGGGTCATTTCATCCTGAGCAAACTTCAGAGGCAGCAGAGCTGATCAAGATGTGGAAATAACTGAAATATAAATGTCAGCCTTGGAAAGGGGAGATCCTTGAGGACACACAGCACCAGTGGGCTCGGTTGGCCACAAAACAGGATTTTTCTGGTGCCATCAACCTCAGCAGTCACATGGCCCACCAGGAAAATCCAGCCAGGAATGTGTGCCCTGGCTTATTTACACACAAGCACTGCACAAGGGGTTCAGCCTGTGACAGAAATGAGCTGCAGCCCTGGGAAACAGGAAACACACTTGGGAAGGAGGAGGATGCACTCCATTTATCTGGGTTTGTTTGTACACAGCTCCAGCTTCATGGCAGTGCGAGGTGGTTTGGGCAACCCAGGCCTTGTTTGAGTTGAAAGAATAAAAGCTCAGCCAAACCAGGACAGGCCAATTCACTGACTGAGGAGCAGTTCAATGTCCCAAAGCACAAACTGGGACATGGTTCCTCATTTCAGTTCAGTGTCAGTGCTCCTGGAGCAGGCCTGGCCTGGAACTGTCAGGATGCCTCAGATTTGCTCTCCTGGAGCCCAAAAGGCAGGAACACAACCAGGCACCTGGGCTGCCCCGTGGGAAGGCAGGAATGTCCTCCTGGCACTGCCCAAGCCCAGCCACCCAGCCCCAGGCACAGTGCCACGAGCCAGCTCCATCCTGGCAGTGGGAAATGCCACCAGAACGGGTGCAAAAGTGAGAACAGCTTCAAACAAATTCACTGTCCAACAAAACAGTCCAAAGGAATTTCTCAACCACCACATGTCATTGAGTTTCTCTTCTCCCACTCCTTCCAGAACTCCCATCTAAGCCCCCTGCAGGGCTTTCCCCTGACCTCAGACAGAGCTGCAGCAGTTTGCAAACCTTGGGAAGTGTTTCCTTCCTCCATGGCATCACCACTGCCTCCCTTAACAACAGCACACAGGCAATCTTGGCACACTCAGGAGAAGGAGCTGCCCACATTCCTGACTCCATCTCAAGAGAATGTTTTACAGAAACCCCTCAGTTTGTGTGGCAGCAGGGAGCTCAGGCAGTGCTGAGCTCACCCCCTGCCACCACCACTGTCATTACCCAGAGCTGGGACAACCCTGGCCCACACGAGGCTGGGGATGAACACAGGTTCTGTGCTCTCCTACCCTGCTCTCAGTCTGGCTCTCCAGCTGTTTGAACTTCTTGTGTGACATCACTGAGAAGGGATTTCTTGCTCCAGAATCCCAACAGAAACAGTCTGAAGTGGTTCCCAAAAGCCCAGTTCAGTTCTGAAATCTCAACTGCCACTTTTGAAGTATTAACACTGTTAAAAGAGAACCCACCTAGTCTGACATCCAGGAAAAAACCAACAGTGCAGAACTAGGGGTGGATTTACTATTCCAGTCAAATCCCTTGTGATTAGTGAGGCCCTTCAGAGTTCAGCAAAGATCAGGAATTATTTTCATATTACTTTGTGCTGAAACCCATCCCATGTCCTACCAATGGGCCTGATCCTTCTGGAGATTTTCTGCATTTGTCATTTATTTATAGCCCCATCACCCTTAACCTGCTTTATTTGGGGCTTGCTCTCAGCACAATGGGGGAAGCAGACTCTGATCCTGTAAAGCTCTGCAAAGCCTCCCTGACACTCTGCTAGGTCAGAGCAGAACAAAGCCAGAGCAAATCAGAGGCTGCAGAGAAGAAATGACAGGAAAACATCAGCATAAGCTGAAACAGTCTCTTCTTCCCAAATATATCAAGGATCAGTGTGAAAGACAGGCTGAGTTTGTTTAACCTGATTTTCTGCAGAACAGCCAAACACTGCCTTAGGAATTGTAATTCCAGTCCTGGTGCTAACTCTGGCTAGGTCCAATTCAGCCTCCAACCAAACAGCAATGAAATGCTGAATAAATCAAGGCAAACATGAACACTTGGAGGTCTCTGGGCTGGAAGTGCTCCAGAGAGAATCACATTTATTTCTTCAGCCCCCAGATCAAACATCCCCAGTTATTCCAGCTGGGGGAGTTCCTTTAGGTGCAGGTTTAGTGAAAACCCTGGTTTATCCCTTTCAGGGGAATGTTTGCTTTGAGGGTTTATTTGCAGGGAGAAAGGGCTGAGCAGTTGGGTTGGGTCACACCATTTCCCAGTTCTTACACATATCAATATGAAATTGTTTTAAAAGGTTTTAAATTTTCTTTCTTTAAATGGAACTCATGGCTTTTTCTGCATGGGAGAATTCCTTGTCTTCAATTTACTGTAGGTGAAACCAAGAAACTGAGAACTAAGAAGAAATCAGGAATTTTAACACTGAACAAATATTTCCTTTCAGATTTATCTCCTTTAAATTTTATACAAGAGATTCTATTCATGCATTTTTTTCTAGTAGATTATGAAGGTTTCTATGGAAGTACATGCTACTCACCCAACATTTCTTTCTTTAATTTTTCATTCCTCTCCTCAATTTGCTGTGGTAATCTCTGTGGAGAGAGAGAGAAACTGGAATGAGATCCCTGCTTTCAGTAATGCTCCCATTTTGGACATGAGCAGTGACAGAGACACAAATCCTGAGGGGCAGTTCCTGCTCCAGCCTCTGAACACTGCTAATCCAGAGACTCAGCATTTCCCACTCCAGCAATGTCCATTTATATCTGGTGTCTGTGATACTCATCCCAAAGTACAGCTGCTTCTGGGAAATCACTTCATCTGCCCTAAAATCCCTCAAAACCTGTGTGGAAGCTGAATTTCTCCCAACAGTTACACACCTGTGAAAACCCAAACCTAACCATTGCCTCCATAATGAAACTTTCTGGGAAAGCAGCAATAGAGATGATTTGACCACAAACCATGATAATTCCAAACTGTTTAGTCTGGCATTGAAAAAGTCAAAAATAACTGAGGATTGAAATCAGAACTCCAGCTCTGCACTCCTGAAATACAAACCAAATCAAGAATCAAAGAACTATTGTGCATTTCGTATTTTAATCTGTCATTTAACAGGGTCATGACATTCCCTAGAGCAGTGTGAGATCATTCCTGTGGGCAGGGAGGAGGAAGATTTGCTCTAACTGTGAATGAAGCCAATTTGCAGATTATCTTGAGGCATCATCTTCATTGCCAGTGAGAGGGAAAAGATCCTGTGATACTCCTGCAAAGCAGAGACACTTTTACCTCACAACAGAGCAAAGCTTCTCAGCCTCCTCCAGGTTAGAGATGTAACCAGGTATGTGGAGTCAACAGCTGAAACTTGGGGGGGTTTATTATGAAATTTAGAGATTTATGATGAATATTTGAAAAGTGTAAAATGATAGCCATCACAGTTTCCTTAACAGGTTTTCAAAAAGGGAGTTTTAGACTTCAGTCTCAATGGTTGGTTTCTCCCTCAAATCTGACAAGGACCAGCTCAAGGCAGAACAGACCAAATGCCAGTGCAGGGTAACTTGAGGGCATTTTCTCCAAAGGGCTCTGCAGCCAAAGGCTGGGCCTGCCCAAAGGAGGTCAGGGAGCAGGAGGGGGTGGAACCCCCACCCTCTGCACTGCCCAGGCACAGAAAGCAGGAATAAACACTGATCTCTCTGAACTGGGCCTGAGGGATGGCCAGAGGGGCAGCAGCACTGCTGGGCATTCCCTTCTGGGCTCTCCTGTGGGATCATCAGGGCTCAGCCACTGAGAGAAAACCCTGCCTTTGCAGAGGCCCAAGGACAGTGGTTGTACCTGCAGGGGTTCCCAAAGCCTGAACACAACCAGCCACCCCTGAGGGTCTGACTCAGAATCCTGGATTATCCTGAGTGGGAAGAGCCCACCAGGATCACCCAGTGCAGCTCCTGGCCCTGCACAGAGCCCCAGTGCACCCCTGGGAGCAGAGCCCAAACCCCCTGGGAGCAGAGCAGAGCCCAAACCCCCCAAACCCCCTGAGAGCAGAGCTCAAACTCCCCAAACCCCCTGGGAGCAGAGCCCAAACCCCCCAAACCCCCCCAGCAGCCTCGGGCCCTGCCCATGCCCTGGGGAGCTGCTCCTGACCCAGCTCCAGAGGCAGCAGCTCCTTTGTGGCAGCTCAGCTGTTTTATGGGATCACCCCTCACCACCAGCAGCACTCACACAGTTAAGCAGAATATTTTCTGCCATCAGTGCAACTGATCCAGTCCCCCAGGAAATCATTCCAGGCGAGGTTTCTTGCCTAATATGCCATAAAAGCTGTTCCTAATCTGTCACTTACAACACCACAGTGTGGGGAAAAGGGGGGCAGAATCACTGCTAATGATTTATTTTCCCAAATGGAGACTTAAAACAATTAAGCCTTTCAAAAAGATTTTTGTAACAACATATTCAAGGCTTAGAGACAAATTTGCAGGTGATGCACATGAGGTTTTTTTTTCCTTCTGAGGCAGAATCCATTGCAGGTTCACTGGTGTGAAGCTGAACTAAAATAATGATAAATAAGTTGGGCCAAAGTTCACTGAAAGGCTTAAGCTTACCATGCAAGCTTCTCTGGCTTGATGAACTGATGGGTCTTTTTCTAGGACTGCCTTATAATCTTCCAGAGCTTCATCTAATTTTTCTGTTTTTTCATAGAGTTCTGCTCTCCTCAGCAAAGCTCTGATATAGTGAGGGTCTAATTCCACAGCTGGAAAACAAAAACAAAGCCCAGGATTGTACTTGAAACATTTTTCCACCCCTCAAATGAATTCTGAAGTGTGTATTACATTTGTAAGTTGTCTCCACAGAATGTAAGTCAGGATCAAGCAGAGGCACAGCTTAAAGCTAAGTCAGAATTCAGAAACAGCTGCCTGGGACAGTGTCATGCTCATATTTCAGTTAATGTCCACAATCTCTCACAGATGGAAGTGATTTATGATGACAAAGCTTTAAATGTGCAATCCTATCCATGCAGGGATTCTAAGGGATGCTACAGAAACGTTAAGGACCTGCAAGATATTTCAGTTTTTGTGTGTTTAGCAAATGGCTATTATTAGATTGCAGCTAAAGTTAAATATCCCTCCAGACACACACAGCAGGGAAAATCAGCCTTGCCATGCTTATCTCAGTTCAAGTGGAGACAAACTCCAGGAGAATTTCTGGAGCTCTTCTGAATTTAATATTAAACAGTCCAGACTGTGTTGGGAATGCAGAAACAGTGATTTCAGCTCTGGGAGCTGCAGAGGGGCATCCTGACTGAACCTCAGCTTCTCCTCCCCTCACTGCCTTGGCAGCCAGGGCTGTTTGCAGTTCAGACTGAATGTTAAACCCACAGAACCTCAAGAATTCCTTCAGCCATTTTTCACCTCAGAAACAGGGAATGTGACAGATTTCACCTCAGAAATGGAGAATGTGAAAGATTTCACCTCAGAGAGAGGGACTTGAGGGATTTTTCATCACAGAAAGACATCTGTCCATTTTATAATTCCCAGGCCATTAAAATGGTTCTGGGGACAATTAAATCTCAGATTATTCAGGCAAATATTCCAGTTTATTTCCTCTGGAGGGACAAAGGCAGTGGCACAGTCAGCAAGCTGCAGGTGCCTGAATTGCTCTGCTGTGCTCCAGTCCCTGGGGAGTGTCAGGCCCTGGCAGCTGAAATCTCCTGCTCAAAGCACATTGATTCCCTGTGAGCCACTGCAAAATTCAAGGTGTTTTTCAGAAAGCAGCAGCACCAAAGGCAGGCAAAGCCCCAGTGAGAGAGGCCAGGGAGGATCTGGTACCTCCAGGAGCCCTTTCAGCAAGCACAGCTCCCATTTCTGTGCAGGCAGTGCTGGCACACAGCCACTGGATTAGTTCTCTGATTGGTAATTTGGATTTTTTTCCCCAGCTGTCACAGGGAGTTTAACAAACACTCGAGGGTGGGTGAGTGGGTGGAAGCAATAAAGCAAAGCACAGCTGAACTGATTCCACCAGAAGGTGCAGAGAGAGAGCTCTGCAGGGCAGAACAGGGGAACAGAAGCCCTGGTGACAAAGCAAAAGCTGTGCAGGAAAGAGACTTGATCATGCTTTTAACTCTATAAAGCCTCAGAGTTCTTTGGAATCTGGATTAAACCAGGATTTGGGGAGGATGGCAGCTGGAAGTGGGTTTGAAATCACAGGTGTGGGAAACAGTTTCCACTTTCCTATTAAAAACAAGTACAGACTGGAGCCTTATGGTACAAGAGAACAGAAAGTAAATTACTGCAGATAAGAAAGGTTTGACAGCCATTTCACAAAATAAGTAATACAAATCAGGTGTTTTCTGTTCAATTCTTTAAAGACCCTTATGCCCAAAATTACAGCTCTGCAGTGAAGGCACTAAATGACACAATTCATGTATAAAAATCTGGCACAAGAGCAGCACAGAGAGAAAGAAGTACCTTTGGTGCAGTCACTCAGGGCAGCCTCTGTCTTGTCCTAGAACACAGAACAGTTTTTGTTAGACTGAAGTCATATTTCTTCATGTCCCCATCCCTGGAGGTGGCACTCAGGGCTCTGGGCTGGGGACAAGGTGGGGATGGGGCACAGCTAGACTCCAGGTCCTGGGGGGCTCTGATCACCTCAGAACTGCATTTGGGCCAGACTCAGTCCAGTGTGGCACAGGATAAAACCAACACTCACCTGTTTCATTTTTGCAGCAGCTCTGTTTGAGAAGAGAACAGCCCTGTCCTTCTGGAAGCAGGCTGGGCAGATCTGCAGAGCCTTGGTGTAGGACTCTTCTGCCTCTCCATAGTCTGCAGAGCAACAGGAAAAACCCAAACCAAACCATTCATTTCCAATCACTGAACCCCATGGCTGAGATTCTTTAGGAAACAATTCTCAATATCTGGTGATATGACACCAGAATCAGCTCTCAAAGAACATCACTAAGTACAATCAATTATTTTAACACTGACTTAATTCTGCTTATAAAAGTAGGAATATACTCCTGAGCTGAATGCAACAAGTGCAGCAGGATGTGGATGTAACTCTCATCTCTGAAATTGTTTCCTCTTTGAGCAGAGGTGGAATCCCTTTGGATGAAGGGAAGAAGTGCTGAAAGCTGTCCCTGCACTGTGCACTGACACAGCTGCCAGAGCTTTTATGGCCACATATCTTCACTTGAGTTAAACAGCACAGGGCTTATCAAGGAGTGGCCAGGGGTGAGACTCCAGCAACACTCCAGGCCTGGGGCTCTCCTGGGCTCAGCAGCTCCCTCCTGCCCTCTCTGATGCCCTCCAGAGCTGGAGCTCATTCCAGGATTGCTCCCTTAGGACACAATGAGGCTCCTCAGGGCACAGATTCCTTGCCTGTGTCCTGCTGAGGGAAGCAGAAACCTGCATTTCCTGCTTGCTCTGGGAATCCTGCACTCACCAGCAGATTAAATCAAAGGCAGGTGTGAAAACCACTTCCCCCCTTCTGTTTGTTCATTAAAATCAATGAACAGAGCCCCAGATCTTGCATCAATTCTAAGCACAACCATCAGCCTAACTCAGAGCCCCAGGGAAGCCTTTTTTGATCAGTAAAAGAAGGCAGTCCAAAATCCATGGGTTTGTATGTGAACACTCAGCTTTCATGGACATCCTGCTTTAGTATCCAAATCTTTGGGATTTAAACAGCTCTAAAGGAGGTCTGACATCGCTGTCTCTTCTCTAGAGCTGGGTGAAACATGAAAGAGGTGATAAATTCAACAAGGACAGTGTGAGATCTTCCTCAGGGTTTTCTGCAGCACCACCACGGTGGCTCAGTACTAATGTGAGATTCTCTAACATCACAGGGTGCTCAGAGATGATCAACCCACCTCCTTTCTTGAAGTGCTCATTTCCTTTCTCCTTTAGCCCCGTGCTCTCCTTTCTTCTTTTCTACAAAAGAAAAGACAATGTCTCAGAGTATTTCACTGAAATGAATAACTAGGTCAGCTGCAGTTCCAAATAAAGTGTGGAAGGGAAGCAGAATAAAACATAACCTGAAGAGTTTTAACTCTGCCAAGATCTGCTTGTAGACCCTGTGACATGAAATCCTTTATATACCCATGAAACACTGGAGTGTAACAGCAAGGCAATTAAAAAGCTCCACTTCACAGCCACCAGGAAGCAGGGAGAGCATCCATGGAGAATTCCAAGCTTTAAACCAACACATCAGCTTTTAGCTGGCTGTTTGCTTCTCCTTTCCAACTCCATTTAATTCACTCACTGCAGGTCAACTGTGCAGAATATATTTGAAATGTAAAGTCTCAAAAGTTTTGCTTGAAATAATTCCACCTCAGCAATTCCAGTTATTTTCAGAGACGCACAAGGGAAAGGTCCAGGCTGAGAAAGATTTCTACCCTGAAAGGTTTCTTAGGAGAAGTAAGTGAACCCCCAGGAGCAGGTTCTTTGTCCAGTGAGAACTGCACATGTGAGCAGAGCTGTGTTTTCAACCATGAACATCTTGGCACAAGGGGAGGCCACGCTCAGGCTCTGAGCCTGTGACACACAAAACTCAGGGTGTCACCGAGCCATGCCTTCACCCTCCTGGCCCTGCAGACATCCCTGAAACAAAGCAGGGAGAGGCAGGAACGTCACAGAGCTCAGGAGTCATCCTGTGCCACAAAAACCATCCTTGGAGCACTGATTGTTCTCCCAGCACACAAAGGACTTCAATGGAGGTGTCTGTAAATGACAGATCACTGAGCAATTAAAAAGCCAACAGTAGGAAAAGGAGCAGTTTCCTTTCCTGCAGTTTGTGTGAATCAAGGATTAGTGCAATTATCAATATCACACAGAACATCTCCTTGGAAACAGCTAAATATAGTGCAGAGTGTGGAGCACTGCACCAGCTCCCAGCTATGCCAAGGACTGACAAACAGCTCCAAATCCCAGGTTCTTCCTCCTGCTTTTATTGGCTTTGGGAATTGATTCACCTGACCACTGGCATCACCTCGGGAACAGATCAGCCTCAGTGGAAGGACACTGAGTCAGGACACAAAATTCCACAGCAAAATCTCATCTGACCCCTTTGATACACGGCCAGACCACCCCATTTGTTCCTATTGCCTACTAAATAGCTTTTCCAACACCCATTACTGCTCACATTTTAAAGAAACCCCACAGGACACGGGGCAGACAAACCATGCCCAATTATTCTGGAAGTGCCTTTGCTCAGGCAGGGCTGACAAACCCCCCCAAGTCCTTCCACAACACCCCAAGGGACACACCTGGTGCTTCCTACGCATGAACATACAAATTCCACCCTTCAGGCTGCATGGAAATCCCAAATCCTCTGTGAAATGCACAACTCTGCTGTTCAGCACAGGGAATGTGGAACTGCTACGCATCAGTTTTCGAGGGAGCAGACAGAAATTCCTGCCTGGACCCCAAAAAAAGGATTTTTAAATATTCTGAAAGGTGAAAAAAGGGTGAAAATGATTCCAACATCTCGTGGCACTGAACAAAGCAGCCCCACCTCAGCACAGGGCAGGCCTGAGATGAGGATCCTGCAGGGAAGATCTCCACACACAACCCTCAGTGAGGGGAAGGGCTGCCTGAAACACAAACCCCACTGACTTCATTGCTCATGACCTATTTAAAGTGGCCTTTCAGTGCCATGAGCACTCTGCTGCACAGGGCTCAGTTACAGCTCCACGAGAATGAAAGGATTTTCATGATGAACACAACTACAGCATGCTCACACCAGTCCTGAGGCAGAAACCCTGAATCAAGGGATGCTGGATGAAAAGTTTCACCTGCATTATCAATATTTTGTTTCATTTTATCCAAATTATTAAAAAATATTACATTATGCATTAAATGCTAATATAAAAATTGCTTGCAGAAAGAAAGCTTCAGAAGAATAAGCTTTGTATTAAAAAAGGAGTGAAGGAAAAACAACAAAGCAACAAAGCAGCACTTTGAAGAGCTCTGTGTATGATTTTGTAATTGATTCAGCTCCCTGCAAAGCAGCAATGGTTCAGAACTTGCATTGCTGTGAGAGCCTGACCAACATTTTCAACACATCCCTGGTTATGGGTTTCACTTCCACACTAAGTGTCCAAAGTATTTTTAAAAAGGTGAAGTCTGTAGGATCCCTCCTGCACATCAGTGGATTTGCATTTCAGGTATGACTGACCAAGAAGCAACACCTAAAAGCCAATTCCTCTGACTTTTCCACCAAATGTAAAAGCATGAAAAATGGATGAGCCCCTCACAAGCTAAAGGCACTGCCCTGCAAAGCAGGCTGGGTGTGAAATAAATCCATTATTTATTCCTCCATCCAGACATTCCTTTAACACAACAGGGGAAAGGCAACTCTTAGAATTTCCATTTCAGCTTGACTGCTCCAGGGGAGGCTGGGAGAAGCTGCTCAAATCCAGGGAAAAGCCCCAGAGCACTGAGAAGAGACAGCTCTGCCCTGAGGATGGAGAATTCCCAGCAGCTCTCAGGGACCCCATCAGTCCCCAGGGAAAAATCCCAAGTGACACTGAAGGGATTTGCACAATGTCCCCCCAGTGTCCCCACCAAGCTGGTCCAGAAGAGCCAGGGAATTAGGTCAGCCTGAATCCTGGGATGCTGTGCCCAGGAAAAGCCATCCTGCCCTGGGGCTGCACTGGAGGCAGCCACAGCTCCCCACTTTGGGGTTTGCTGCTCTTCAATGGAGAAAAATCCGAAGGTTTGGGGTTTTTTTGTGAATTTTAGTAATGCAAAGATGACAAATTCCATGGCAGGCACTGATTGTGATGTGGTTTAAGTATTTTTTGAATATTTTTTTTGAATGTAAGTGGTGCTGATTCTTACAGGATCTGGTTAGAAATGTTTAAATTTGGATACTGAATTCCAATCCCATACTCAGAAAAAAATTCAGTATTTAACCCAAATCTGCCTGGCAAAACCAGGGCTGCTGGAAATGATCTAAAGTCATGACAAGGGACAGCTTGCCCTCGTGACAATAAAGAACAAACTTCAATCACACACAGCCCCTGCACCTCAGGGTTAACAAGAAAAGCATGATATAAAATAGAATTTTATAGAATTTACTTGTAACTATAGAATTAGAAATAATTCTTATTTGGATATTAAATGTAATTTTTATAATAATAAAAGCATTAGTCTGCTATTAGAGAAAAGAGCAACCTTCATATTCCCTGCTCCCTTGGGAAGTGAGCAATGGAAGTGCTGGAAATCCTTGAGCAGCCAGAGGGAGCTGAAGGAACAACACCCTCAGTTTGTGACACTGCCCTCACCATTTCCTGTGGCAGTGCCTGATCCCTGGATTTCCCTTTGCTGGGAACTGCTCCTGGCTCCAGTTCTGGAGACACTCATGGTGGACCTGCCCCTCACAGTCCCTTGGGAAGGTCACCAAAACCAGGGAAATCCAAACTCCTGCAGTTCAGAAGGGAGGCAGGAATTTTAAACAGACCAGGAGTGCATTTCCCACCTTCCAGTCCCACTTCTCAGTCAGCAGCAGCTGTCTGCTTCCCCCTGCAGTTTTGGGAAGCTACTGCTCTACCCTGCATCCAAGGGGTTGGATTTCAGTCTAAGGTTGGAGTCAGCCCAAAATCCCCTTTTTTAAATCTTGAAAACACTCAAAGCTGCACTTGGGAGGTTCCAGGGCAGTGGCAGGGATAGACCTGGCCTGTCCCTGCTCCCTGGGATTCCATGGAAAAGAACTTTACTCTTTCTACCACCAAATCCCACCAAACTGGAAGCAGCACTGGCAGACAGAGCAGGAGTGCCAGCCCTGCCTGCAGCTGCAGGGACAGCAGCACCCAAAGGGACATGAAGGGAGATTTCTCCCTCTTCCTATTAAATTGCCACTCAGCAACAGAGTTTTGCTTGTTTAAAACTCAAAGAATTATAAATCACGCAGGGAGATTATAATTCCAGCTTTTATTCAAATTCTTCTCACCAGCTCTTGCAATTAATGATTCCAACAGATACAGATTTACTGCTCAAATGTTCTTCTCCAGGCTTTAACTCAGAAAATGGAACAGGATGTTTTATTCTATACAGAAGCTTCCCTTTATGGAAAACAATGGGATCAACCCAAAGGCACAGGGAGCAAAGGAAGGGTGAGGAGGGGGCAGTTTAAAGGAAATGTCTTCACTAAGGCAATGTTCTCTAACATATTCTAGAGCCTGCAGAGAACAGGGTGGGGAATAAAGGAAATTTTACTGTTTAGCCCAGCAAGAATCTCAGGTATCACTCAAAAATCCTATTTCTGAAAATCAGTTCTACCACATTCTTACAGAGCTGCTCACATGACACTCCTCCAGAATCTCCTCTTGCTTGTCTTGCTGACACAATTCCTGCTGTCAGAAGAGGAATTGTGATTCCAGCCAGCTGGAGGTCCAGGGCACATGGAAAGGCCAGAGAAGGAACTGCTCAGGAGGAATATTGGCTATTTATTGGAGTTAATTGGTATTTATTGGAATATTGGCTACAGAACACAGGGTTTGATATCCAAAATTAGAGCTTCCCAGGCCAGGTGCTGAAGTCCTTGCCACAGAACAGGACAGCTCTGCCACGATGGAGGAGCTGAGGGACTGGGAGTCCTGCACTGCATGAACTCCTCACTAAAGGGTGTCCCTGAGAGCAGGACTGGGCCAGGCTGAACAATGACCCTGCAGCAGCTGCTGGGTGGCCTCAGATCCATTCTGCAGAGCAGCCCCACGTCAAAGCCAGCACTGTCACTGACAACCAGCCAGAAAAATCTGCTTGGAATGCATCAAAAGCAATTTGCTGCTCAGTGCCTCTGCTGAGGCAGCAGCAGCAGCCTTGTGGAACAACCCAACCCCTGTAAAGGTGAATTTCAATCCTTCCAAAGCTCAGAGGTGCAAGCCCAGCCAAGGAGCCAGGCTCTGTTTGTAAGAACACTTCTCACAGTTTGTGTCTTAATATCCCTGCAAGTTCTTATTTTGCTTCTCTGTGCAGAGAAGATTTCTTAGGGTATCCCTGCTGTCTCCCTGGAAGAGTTCCTGCTGCTTAACATTGGAAATCTCACTGTAAAGGGCTCTTGAAATGTAATTAGAGAAAACACACAATCACTCAGTGGCTGCTTCCCTCTGAGCTCTGCAGCAGCCTCTGCACAGGTGAGTGTTTCTACTCTGAGCTGCTGGAATCTGCACAGAAATACCCACAGCCAGGACCAGAACCTGCCTTTGCATCTCCAGAATAAATGAGAGCCTTTTCCTACAGCCCACTGCTGGAGAACATCACTGCACAGAGCCCATCTACTGCAGCTGCTGAACACAACAATGGGCTTTGGTTACAAAAAACCAACCTGTGAAGGTGAAGCTCCATAAATTTGACTGGAGCAGGGCTCACATCCAGCTCTCCCTGAGCCCACAGTTTATGGTTGGTGCTGCAGCACCACTTCCTGGGGAGTTCTTGTTGTTCAGACAAGCAGCCAAATCAAAGCCATCTCCCACGGCTGCTGTGTGATGTCTGCTTTAACCAGCCCTGATCTGAAAGGACAGCTTGGTTTCCCTGTGAATCACCACCCTGAGTGCCCCACTCACCCTGAGGTGGGCTCACAAAAACCCAGCAAGGACTGCTGAGAGGCTGTCCCCACCTCAGCAGCCAAAAAACACTTCTGAGTATTTCTGTCTCATTTGCTGCAGCTGAAGTAAAAATAAATTTAAAAAATCACGTTGCCCTTCTCAACAAACCAAAACAAAACAAACCCTTTTGAGTCATTGGAAGGAGGCTTAAAAGGTTTAAGAAGCTCTGAGTAAATGAACCTACAGCACTGTTTTCAGACTGGGACTGCAGGACTTTTTCTTAAAAGCTGCAGCATTTACCAGAATCTTTTATCATCAGAATATACAGGATGTTTCACTTTTAAAAATAAATCCGTGGCCATCAGTAGCAAGTACAAGGAGGAGAGTTGGAGCAGCAATTGAGGAGTGACCTATCCAGGGGGAGATCATGGAAGGGGCCACTCCAGTGGCTGTGACAAGTGTCTGAGCTCCTAATTCTGCTCTGCATTCAGAGTTCTGCAGCTTTGCTTGGATGAGATATCAGCTAGAGACAAAAAAAACCTACATTTGAAAACCTGCAGCATCCAGAAATCTCTCCATGGAACATAAAAAACTGCTGATCAGTACTTGTGGTGCTGGTGAGAGACAATCCCTCAGTTTGGGTAGCTGAAATCACAAACCCCTCTGAAGGGCAGAATTGCTCAACACCCCTGGAAATAAACCTGCAGAAAGAGGAGAGCTGCAGCTGCCTCCAGCCCTTCTCTGAGGAAATCTTCCCAGTTTGAAGCAGTTGTTGTTTTGCACTCCCATAGCCCCTTTCAGTGGAGTTCCACAAAGCTCAGTGCCAAGATTCAACTTTCCCAATTATTTTGGTCATTTGACAGCAGGCAAAGATCCATGTGCAAAATGAGATGATTATCTAAAAATACACCCAAACCAAGGACAGCATGAAAATTAACACAGCCAATTGCAGCCTTGCTGCTCTTTTTAGAGTTCAGTTCTAGAACAATTTCCCCCCAGTTTGTAGCAGTTTTTCTCTGGAGCTCTCAAGTCCCAGGCTGGTGCTGCAGCCCCAGGGTGACTCATGATGACAGTGCTCCTTATTGCACAGGAACAAACACAAGGAGAAAAGAGGGACTGTTCACTCAGACTGGAAAAAACCCAAGGGCAATGAAATGATTTCTGTGTGTGAGGAGGTCAAGGAAGGTGATTTTTGCCCCCTGCTCAGCACCTGAGAGATGCATTTGAAGAATGTCAAATGGCAAAACCCCCCAAATCAAACAAATGACTCCTACAACAGCAACAAGACACTGACTTCCCAGAGGGACTCCAGGGGAGGCCCCCAAAATGCTCAGGGCTCTGCAATAAAGGAAATATTAATTAAACATAGGACAAAAGTTTCCAGGGTAGTTAAACAGCAGCACAGGGAACCAGAGGGGCTGTGCCAGAGATCTCCCTGGCTCTGGGCATGGGCTTGGAGTAAATTCCTCCACAGGATGCATCAGAACAGCTCCTGACATCCCCACCCCCCTACTCTGCATTATTAAATTACAACTGGCAGCATTGTTCTGCCCATGTGGAGCCCAGAGTGAGACACAGAGATCCAAAGGGATTCCCAGCAGGTCCAGCAGAGACCAGAATGATTTTTAGTCTCACTCCTGCTTCAAGCAGACTCTATCCCATGTTTCCTTCCCCACTATTGCTTTTCCACCTCAAAGAACTTCTGTATTAACACAAAGATGAAAAATTGCATTTTTCTCTTCCCTGCTGCAAGATGTGACACATTGCCCAATGTGACAGCACTGAAAGCAAACAATCCCACACATTTAATGTGGTTTTGTTTGATTAAAGCCCAAATAATCCACAGGGATCTATTCAAATTGAATCCCAACTCTCTGGATTCCTAAATCAGGGAACCAGGAAAACTGTCCTGAAATCTGCTGAGTTTTGGAGAAGCACCTTGCAGGCACTCAGGGGAAACCAATGGATGCACAGAGAGCAAACAAGAGGGAACAGGGAGAGTTTTGTTGCCTGTAATCTCTGAGTCACAGCCACCTCACTCCCTGCTCAAGGCACACAAAATCTGCCCTGGAATGTGAGCATTAAGAGCAGCAAGGAAAGCCACAAACATTTGTTACCTAAAAGAAGGAATTTAGAACAGTAAAACCAGACCCACGAGGGCTTTAGAGGTGCCTTTGTGTCAGCCCCAGCCCATGCAAACACTGAGGGCACACAGATCATTTCAGACCCAACACTGGTGCTTTGCATTACCTGCTTCTCCTCCTCTGGCATCTCTTTCTCTAGTTCTAGCAAGTACTCTTCATCTAGTTCTGTCTGCTTCTTTGAGCTACTCCCGTCATCCTGAACATTCCCTTCATCATCCAGCACAGCTCCTTTGGCCTCAAAGCAGTCGTGACAGTCATGGAAACATTCCTCTGTGGGATCCTGCCCTGGGCATGGGGCACAGCCACTGCCAGAGCCCTGGGGGTGCTGGGCATCTCTGGGGCCAGCCTCTGCAGCCTTCTCATCTGACAGCTTCAGGTGATTGAGCAGCTCCTCAGGTGGGCTTGCATCTTTAAATTCTTCCATGCTGGACTCCTGGGAGGGGGGGTGTAGAAATAAGAAAGGAGTGACACTCAATAATCATCATTTCACAGACTTGTCAGCAAACAAATCCCAGCATCCCAGGGTGGGTGAGGCTGGAAGGGACCACAGTGGGTCACTGGTGCCACCTCCTGCATTCCCAAGCACAGGGCACAGGGCTCTGTCCAGGCAGGTCTGGAACACCCCCAGGGAGGAGACTCCAGCCCCTCTCTGGTCTCTGCCCAGGGCAGTTCTGCCTCCAGTGCAGGGGCAATCGCTGGGCAGTCCCTGCCCGTTCCTCCGGTGCCACTGCTGGCCCCGGGGCAGAGCCTGGGCCCTGCTCTGCTCATCCCTTTGCATATTTATACACATCTCAATGTACTCAATTATTTAATTTCTCTCATCCACATTTACAAATCTTTAAAGTGCTCCAAAGTGCTGTTGGCATCCCTAAGGGAAACTCGCATCTCTCGGGGTTGGGGCAGCTTCCCCTGATTCCATGCCCCGTGCAGGGAGACGGGGCCGGGCCATTGCGCCCGTGAGTACGGGAATTGCTGAGCTCAGACCTCCGGGAGCCGCCCGGCACAGCCCGGCGGGGCCGACCCCAAACACCGCCCCGGCACGGCTCGCTCAGCGCGGCCTCCGTCTGCCCCCGGGCCCTCCAGCCCCACCGCGACCCCCGGGCCGCCGAGCCCGGCTCGCAGGCCCCGCCCCGCGCTGCCCGCAGCTGAGGGGATGGTCCAGACTCCGGCCATCACCCCCGGCCCGGCCCGGACCGCCCGAGCCCGGGGCACGCACTCACCTGCACAAGCAGCACTTCCGGCTTCCGGCTTCCGCCACACCCCTGGCACGAGGCGGCCGCTTCCGGTGTCGGCAGCCAATGGGCGAAGGGCGCGCGCGGGGCATGTCGGGGATTGTAGTTCCGTTATGTGACGTCAGGGAGCGCAAGCGAGGGAGGGCAAAGGAAAGCAGGCTAGGGAGGGAGAGGAAAGCAGCTGAGAACAGGTGGGACTAGGGGAGGGCAGGTGAGGGCAGATGCCTCGTCCCGCCCGTGGCCACTTTCTCCCAATGGTGTAAATCATCTCTCTCCATGTTGGCTCCTTCAGGCCCTGCAAGGCCACACTGAGGTCACCCCAAAGCTTCTCCTCTCCAGGTGAACAACCCCAGCTCTCCCAGCAGAGCTGCTCCATCCTCTGCCCGTCCTGGCCTGGCTCCAGCAGCTCCTGGTGCTTCCTGTGCTGGCCCAGGGCTGGGGCAGCTCTGCAGGTGCTCTCACCTGAGGGGCACAGGGGCACAGACCCAGCCCCTCTCCTGCTGCCCGCGCTGGGGGATCAGCCCAGGGTCTGGGGGTTCGTTTTTCCATGCCCAGCTCTCACCCACCATCTCATTTTCCATCTGTGCATCCCCAGCCTGGACTGATCCCAGGAATTTGCCCCATTCCAGGTGCAGAACCAGCTCTTTGCTGTGTCAAACCCCATGAGATTCCTGGAACCTGCTTCTCCCCGATGAACATTTCATGTTTACACAGCTTGTGTGGGTTTTCCCTGGAACTTTGGGATGATCCTCCTTGTGTTGAGCCTCACAGCCCGTTCTGCTTTCATACAACAATAAAGGTGTTAAGGTATTTCCAGTCTGAGCCCAACAGGAGGCTTGAACTGTGCCAGGGGATGAAACAACACTCTTGGATTCAAAGCCAGAGACCTGGGAGGTTTTGCACTTGAGCTGTTCTTTAGAAATTCCCAAATACTGCTGCTTACACATTCATCACGATGCCCACGAGCCAGGTGACAATCTGAGTCGATAAAACCCAGCAATCTGGAAAATACCTTCTCGTTATTTATTCTAATTATTGAACGCAGGACATGCAAGTCCTCCCGCTGCCCTAAGGGAAAGTATTACTGCTTAAAAGGCTGGATTTGTGTCGTGTAAAACCCAGGGACTGCAGTGGATTGGAGGATTTGTGACTCTCCCTCGCCACAGAAATCCCATAGGTGGCGATGTTGGATTTTCCAAGGCAGGTCCCGATCCTTTCCGAGTGAAACTGGTTTTAGTGAAAGCAGGGCTGGAGCTCCCCCGTGTTCCAACAGAGCAGGATTTGGCTCAGCCGCCCAGGAGAGGGACAAATGTTGCACAACTACCTCAGACTCCAGGCCATATGTTAAATTTACTTCCCGGGACAGCTTTTTTGATCTTCACAGTGAAGAAACTAAAGCTCAACAAATCAAGCAAAGGAAAAATAAATTACCATTTTCTGGAGGTCACTGAAAGTTCAGGTTCTTCACCAGAATGAAACATTTGCACACAAGTCTCAGTGGAATCAAATGATTGTGCTTCCCAAAGAACATTTTGAAAGGAAATTGTGAAATAGGCAATTAAAGGCTTTTTAATCACTGCTATAAATTAAAGCTTTACTACATCCTCTTTTTAGGCTGACTTATTAGAGGAACAGTGGTGGATTCTTATTAATTTTGAATATCCATTCTATTTATCTCTATGTCTTGGCTGGAGTGCTATAAAGACTATGGGAATTGCTAGACAGGCAGCATGCTCTTCACTTATTTTGTCATTTTGTATTTTGTCGTAAGAAATTTGTATTTTGTCATCAGAAATTCCCGGTAACAGCCCCAGATTTCCTTTCCTTGTCTCCTTTCACTTATGTGGGAGTGGAATTTTGGCTATTCTGGGGAAAAGCCAGGCCACAGATTACAACTGAGTAAAAATGTAATGTAATTTTCTGCTTTCAGTCAGGCAGGAGAGCAGAGGGGTGCAGGGAGACCTGTCTCTGTCACAGTGACGTAAAGTGACATCATAGCCCTGCTTTCCTCCCCAGGGACACTTGGTTTGTCCCCTTGGTTCAGTTCCAACCCAAGCAGACAAACAGGGGTCCTGGGATCCTTAAATCTAATGATGGAATTGCATCCTTTCAGTCCCCCAAAAAATCATAGTGGGTGGAAACATTTTTGGGTCCATTGACATAAACCCAGCAGGATGTGTGTCTGTGCTCTGCAGTGTTTCTCTGTGACCTCCCCAGGTGCAGGTGCTGTTTGTGTGATGCACAGCCCGTGCTCCATGTCCTGCCCTCCGGAATGTGTGAGCCAGAGAGGAGCTGGGAGGAAGGTGAGCAACTCTTGTGGAGTGAATTAAAGCAGAATTCAGTGTATTCTTGTGGGGATCAGCTGGTTCGTGTGTGGAATAAGGAATACTGGGTGTGAGCACACCCATCATTCCATCCCATAACTGCTGGGATTATCTCCTGTGCAGGGCAATTTTCTGCTCATTTGTCTGAGGTGAAAGTCAAGCACACAAGCTGAGAGCACCGAGCTCAGCTGCTGAATAGGAAGTTGCTACTTTGACATTTTCCAGACTGGAACTGTACTTTGTAATACCAATGTCCTCTCCTCTCCCCATCACATTTGTAAAGATAATGGGAAGCTGCATTTCCAAAGAGCAAAGGATGCAGGATGCTCTCCAGCTTCAGCCTCATTCAGCTGGATTGATTTTACCATAACTGTTCTCACAAATAAGCAGCACTTTTGTGACAGCTGAGTGCACTGAAGCCTAATGGGTTTAATTTCTGTACAGCTGGGCTTTGACAAAGCTCCCTGAGCCATTCCAGCTGTGCCTTTCCACTGAGTGCCTCTGGACCAGCCCCTCCTCAGGGATGAAACTCCCCACAGCAGCTTAACCCGGGGAAATTCAGTGTTCTGTGAACACCTTCAGTGCTAAATGGCAGCAAGTTATTTGGAGAGGAGAATCTGTTTGCCCACAGAGTGGGTTCATCAGGAAGTCTGTGAATGAGCATAAAAAAATCCCACCATGTGCCACTGCCACTGCATGTTCTGCTTGGCAAATTCATTCTGGCTGTAATAAAAAATGGGTTTGTCCCACAAGGCTTTATGATTGTGCCCTGGCCCAAATAGTTTTTCCTTTAAAGGAAAACATTGCATCAAAGGAAGGACTAGCAGAAGGAATAGGGTGATTTTGTACAACCTCTGTTCGGGCTGGCTTTGCCTGGTGGAGGTTGTAAAAGATTCCAGTGGGAAAAATGAAGATATTCAGAACAAATCTCATCTGGACAAGTTAGGTGGCCTTGCAAAAGTTTCATATTTTAAGGTGGCATATCAGACTTTCTCCTCTCTGATCTTTGTAGTCCCTCCTTCAGATCCATGTGGAGTTTTTCCCCATTCTATAGAATTTTTATTGCCTGTACCTGTGTCGAGGCTGTGACTGGAGGTGGAGCTTGTTTGACTCTTCTTATCCAAGAGGCAAAGGAGAAGCCTATAAACATGCAGAGCTCTTTCCAAGGAGTCCTCAAGGAACCAGGGCTGGGGTTTGGCTCTCCATTGGTTGCTGCTGTTTTGGGAGGTATTTGGAGTGATTTAGGAGTGGTGCTTTTAGAAATCAGATCCTCTGGTAGCCTGGATGTCTGCAGGACACTCACTGGAGAGCTGAAATGGAGATTCTGAGCTCTCACCTTTGCTGGAATTTTCAAACCTTCAAAGAGCTCCTGGTGAAGGACCTCCTTTGACTAATTCCTGATGGAAGAGGAATTACGTGTGTTGGTGATGAGGGAAGGAACTGCATCCCAGGGGCCACAATGGCAAATGCAGTGGCCATGAGTGTTTGGGAATCCTGCTGAGGGATCCTGGCTGAATTCCGGCCCTACAGTAACAGGAGCCAGTGTTTCAATTGTTGAGAAATGACTTTAATCATTGTTTGCCATCTCTAAAGTGCGAGTGTACAGCGATGTACGGAACAATCCAGAATTATGGGCAGAGCCAGGGACAACTGGGAGAGTGCATTCCTCATTGCATCCATCCATGGATCCATGGATCTATCCATCATCCATCCATCCATCCATCCATCCATTATCCATCCATCCATCCATCCATCCATCCATCCATCCATCCATCCATCCATCCCTCCATCCCTCCCTCCCCACCCTGGCCCAGCTGGGCACCCCTGCCCACCCCACACAGGTGTGTGTGGCTGTTCAGCTCTGCAAGGTCACCTGAGGAATCCCTCCTTCCCTTCCCTGGCTGTGCCCAGCACCCTCCCTGCCCTCTGCTCAGCCTCAGTAGTTTCTCTGGGAATTATTTGGGAATGTGGGCAGTCCCTGTGGGCACTGCTGTGACACGAGGCCTCCTGTCCCCTCCCGAGCTCTCCTGAGGAGCCGAGCACGGCTCCATTGCTCCCTGGGGCCTGGCAGGAGCAGGGCCGTGGCCGGCGGGCATGGAGCTCTCGGGATGGCTGTCCCAGTGTGGAGCTGCCCTGCAGGCAGTGCTGCCCTCAGGGATTGCTGCCCTCAGGGATTGCTGCCCTCAGGGATTGCTGCCCTCAGGCAGGGCTGCCCTCAGGGACTGCTGCCCTCAGGAGTGCCCGTGGGCTCACAGCCAGAGCCCTGGCTGCCAGCGGGGCCGTGCCCGTTGTGCTGGGGCAGCAGCTGGAAGGTGAAGAGCTGGCAGTGGCCCTGCTGCCTGCTGGCCTGGCGGGCCGGGCCGAGCAGGGAGCTGCAGTTGCTGCACTCCTGCAGCGTGCACAGCTCCAGCTGCGGCTGGCTGATCCTGCTCACGTAGCCAGGGCTGGGGGATGCCGAGGACAAAGTCCTCTGGCTGCCGCTCAGGAAGCTGCCGCTGTCTTCCAGGGAATCTCTCCTGCCGTGCTCCAAGGAGCAGCGGTTCCAGTTCCTGTAGCTGTAGGGCCACCAGCCCAGCTGCTTGCGCCGGTGGCACTGGCACCTCAGGATCTGGATAAAAGCTCTCTTGAACTCCTTGCTGGAGCAGGGGTAGATGATGGGATTCAAGCAGCTGTTGAAGTAGCCAAGCCAAAAAATCACCTTGAAGATCGTTTCAGGAGGCTTCAGAGCCGAGAACAGGGATCCTGTCCAGGGGAGACAAGCAGAGAATATCTGAGATGAGGGGTTTGTCTGCCTTTAGGAAGGGAACATGTTTACCAGATCATTGTTAGAATCTGTGTTTTAAAACTCTTACGTGCATTTTGGTCTTCTGGTACTAACATTATTTTTAAAGCTAACAAGGAAATGTTTCCCATCTGAAATCTAAAGGAGCATATCACTGATGAAGGATTAAAAAATAAGAAGCAGTCTTTGTGTTTGTAGGTCCACACCTGCTGCAGGAACATCTCCTGATCCCAGGGACAGATCACACCTCCCTTGTCCAGTCTGTGCCTTCTTTAAAGAGCTTTCAAAGGTCATTTTTGCAGAAAGGTGTTCCCAGGTCCCTCAGAAAGAGCATTTCCAGACAAATCTTATAACTTCTAATACTTCCTCTGGCAGCTCCTGAATGCCCCTCCATTTCTCCAGATTATTGTGAGAGTACAAACCTCCCAAAACCTGAAGTTAATTGGGAAACTTCTCAGGCATTCATAAAAATGGTGTAACCCAAACCAAGAGGTTATTCTGTGAATCCTTCCCCTTCTCTTCACAACCAAACAATTTCCCTAATGAGGCTGCCCAAATTAAAAGCTCACACTGGGGAATCCACTTCCTCTACTTTTAGTGGCAATTGATCAGCTAAATTTAGCACATGGGGCTGGAAAAAAGAATGTTTGAGATTTTTATGGCGAACAGAGCTGGGTCTGTAATCCATCTGGGAAAACACCTCTGTGTCTGGCTCAAGTGACCAAGGACTGGGGATCCAGGAGAGAATTCCTCTGTCAAGAGCTGGAGTTAGAGTTGCAGAGCGTTTCAAATGGAAGGTGACACCCCAGCCTGGCTGGGAAAGAACCTTTTCCTGTGGAGTGGTTTTGGATTTGCTGGGCTGTGAGAGCAGCTGAGTCAGTGGTGGCTGTCAGGATGCCAGGGGAGGGGCGGGATGTGATCCTGGGCACCGTTCCCATCTCACTGCAACTCTGAGGTCGTGCCTGGGGCCTCCAAACTATGTAAGAGCACTTCCTCTGCCCCTGGGCAACAGCTCTGGGGTGCCAGCACAGCCAGCACGGCGTGTGTGGGGCCAGGGCTGGCTGCACTCCCTGCACTGAGGGTCCTGTGGCTCCACATCCCAGATTTTCTCCTGGCAGAGTTTGGGAATGGTGCCAGAGCTGGGCTGCATCCCCTGCCTGTGGCTCCAGAGCCCAGGTTTTCTCCTGGCAGAGGTTGGGAATGGTGCCCAGGGCAGCTCTGGCTCTGCCCTGGAGCTGAGGAGCTCAGGGTTAAATAAAAAGTTTGAAGGGATTTCCTCACAGCTCCTGCACTTCAGGGCTCTACAGGACTCCTGTAGGGTGAGCCCCTGTCCCTCAGGGCTGTGCTGCTGGCAGTGGTCTGTGGGGTTTGGCCAGAGCCTTTTCTGTGCAGCTGCTGCAGATCCTGCAGGTCCTGCCTCTGTCCTGATGGACAGGAGAGGATAAAATTGACAGGCCAGATAAATGAGTAAAAGTCTAGAGATGAAAACTGGGAACCTATGCAGATAAATGAACTGTGCTTCTTTAATCTATATCCACAAGAACTTACTCCTGACTTTCTCAGTTTCAAAACCTTTCTATTGTTGTAGCCAAAAGCTGAACTTTATTTTATTTTTTTTTTAACGTAACTACAATACCTTTTACTTAGCTGCATTAATCTATCAGGAGCAAATAAGCGTGGGCTGTTTTGATACCTTGATAAAATGCTAAAGCAAAGCCACTGGACACACTCAAACACCAGACTGATATTTCCTGCTCTAATCTCCAATCACTTCCCCACTGCAGCCTGATAAAGAGATTAAATATTGCCCTGTGCTGATTTAAATTGCTCTTCAAAATGCCTGCAGAATTTGCATGTGGTTCTGTCTTCAGTGATTTACTCCTGGTGGGGTGGCCAGAGGGATTTCCCTACTCCAAGTGATTGCTCCTGCTCCTGTTTAACAGCCTCACTCCAAGGCATGTGTATTTGCTGCTCACTTTTATTTCTCAGCACTAACCCTGTGATTTATTAATCACAGCACCACAATCTCCCTCTCACTGCACCACTGACACCAAAAAGATTTCTGCAAAGCATAAGTGGAGAGCAGGAAATATTTCAGAAAATCAGCTGGATCAGTTTGGAGGGATCAGTTTTCTGCCCACAGGCTTGATGGAGCTGTTGAGCTTGGAGATAAATTGAGCAAGAGCAAGTATCATAAAAAGGAATTCAGAAGTATTTTATTTAGCAAGAACTAATTTCATTTAGGCACTGACTGGCTCTTTATAATGAATGCTTTATTACAGAGAAAGTCAGTCAAGTCTCCTCAATGAAATTAGGAATACTATGGGAAACAATTTGCAATATTAATTCTCCTCACATATTCTGCAGAATATGGAGGCAGAGCATCACTGAGACATTGAAATTCAGAGTCCACTGGAGTCAGGGAAGTCCTTGAAACCCTTTGAAAAGGCTCATAAGGACTTCAGTGGACCTGGGAATAGTTCTTAAAATATCAGGGTGGGCAGCAGAAAAATCTTCTGGAGTGGTTTAATTGTTGTACTCCTAATTAAGGAAAACTCTTCACTGAAGGAGGTTTTAATTAAACATTCATTTTTAATGCATTGTAGGTTTGATATCAATTAAGTATAATAAATTACTCATCAAATGATCAGTTGTGCTCAGGATTTGATACTTAGATTAGATAATAACTGCGGAGGAGTACTGTGAATTCCCTGGATTTAAGGCCAAGTCACTAGGGATGAATTTGGGCTGTCGAGTGCTGTTTTCTGTGCCTTACAAAGGAATTGCATTTCAGAATCTTCTAAATCCAGTTTTGCTGAGATGAAAACACACCTAGGGGGGAGTGTGTTGAGTTGCTTTCCAGTTTTCTGGAACAAATCCAACATCTGGATTTATTGCAATCCAATGTACAACAGAGTCATGTCAGGGCTCTGCTGTGCGCCCCTGGATATTCCAGCTGGGAAACTGGAGATCCACTGCATGCCTCTGGCATTGTTTGAAGATTAAAGAGTCACAAAACATGAAACTCCTCCTCTGTATTGATAACAAGTTGAAAATGAAGTGTGTCAAAACCTTCTTGTTTGCACACCATAAAAGAGAAAGAGAGAATCTGTAATTAGTGATTGGAAGTTGAGAGTCAGGTAAAGGTTGCCCTGGGAAGGCAACCCAAGGGCCAATCTTCTTTCAGAGATTCCATTTTGGTGCAGACTGGAGCCATTCTGACTGGAGTTAAATCTGAGCTTTTCAAGAGAAAATTCCAAGGTTTTAAAAATTGCTCTGGTGAGGGAAAGGGTTGCAAAACACCAAGTGATAACAGCTGAGTTCTGAGACAGGGAAAACAGGAAACTTCACCAACATCAACCCCCATGTCCATCTGTCCCCCGGGAGTCAGCTTGTGCAGAAATGAGCCTGAAATCTGCTTTATGATGGAACTTTTCCCTGGGAAAAGCGATTGATCAGATCTGTGCTGTGACCAGCACGAGACCTTCCAGGGAAGCTCCGTGTTCCTGCTGTGATTCCTGCAGCAGCCACAGCTCCTGGAAGCTGCTGATGGCTGAGTTACATCCCCTGTGTGCACAGCCAGTAAATCCTCCCTGCAGGAGCAATCATCAGCCCCTGAGCAGCGTTGTTGTGAGTTTAGAATGTGCTGAAAGGATGTGGTTGCCTTTTGTTTAAGCTTTCTGCAGCCCTTCTCACCATGGGCTCAGCCAAGCCAGCGTGCCAAGGCTTTGGAGCTAATTGGATTTCTAAAGCTCCTGATTTCTTCCCTTCCAGCATCCAGTGTTTGTGTACATTCCCCTGGACTTATTTAATATAGAAAAAAACCCCTGAACAGTACATGTTTACAAACAGTAGATGATGAAGTGGAGAGGATGGTTATAAAGCTAAGGGTTGGTCAAGCTGGGAGGCACTGCAGGCTGCTGGAGAAGAGGATTAGGAAAACAGGGAAAACAGCTGGAAAACAGTGAAAAGTGATCTTGAGAAACAGGGAGAGCGCCCAAAATAAGCAGAATCAAATTCAATAAGGAAAATGAAAGGAAAACTGGATAAATTATAAGTAGCACTGGGTAGCATACAAATCTGATGGGGCTCCAGGTCTGGCAGTTGTCATTCTCTGACTGTGGAGTGACAGGTACATTAAGAATGTCCTGGAATGTTGTGTTTAAAGAGAGCCTAAAGCTCATCCAGTCCCACCCCTGCCATGGGCAGGGACACCTTCCACCATCCCAGGTTGCTCAGAGCTCCAAAGTGTCCTGGTTGTGAGGAATTTATGTCCTAGGACAAAAAACCTGTAGCAGACGCCTCATATTTCAGATGAACAAATCACTGCAACGAGAACAGCATTCATTCACAATGACTCAAATTTGAGAGGCTTTTGAAAGGCTCCAAAAATAGAAACTTATCTGGAGTGGCCAAAATAAAACCAGGACTTCAAGGAGTACAGATAGGCACGAGATCTTTTCCTAAACCCCAGAGCTGCTACACCTCCTCGCATTACCAGCAGCTGCAAGGCACAGCAGCTCCATTTGATTGCTGAAGGGACAGTGCCTTGTATTTAAACAGAATTTCTACCCTGGGCACCACCTCAGCCCAGCCCAGTTTTGTGACTTACACCACAGAGAGAACTCACCTATGTTTAAACTGTGCTGCCCTCAGACAAGTATGATAAAACCAAGATCAGTTTTGGTCAGAATCTCCTTCAGTCTCTAAAGCTGACGTGCATATGGACACAAGCACAGCATTATTGTTGTTATTATTTAGTCCAAAAGAGTTACAGACTCCAGCAGCTCCTCACTAGACAGCACATGAGCCAAGATTATCCTTGTTTTGCAAAGGATTAGCTGATTAAGGGAGTCTAGAAAAGCTAATCTGAGTCTGCTGGCATTTCATTTATTGTACTTCTATATCTGCACTTACTGAACATGCCCTGGTGTTTTCTCTCCTCCTTGCCTGACAGCTGAGCCAATCTGTCTTGGCCATGGCTGGTAGGAAATGGCTCCAGCATGGAACTGAACCCCGTTCCAGAGGGGCTGGATGAATTTCCAGGGCAGGTTTTCTCTCTCATCCCTCAGAGATGGATGGTTCTTGCCTTCCAGTTCCTAGGGCTCACCTGGAATCCCATCAAAACAGCTCCAGATCCCACAGTGGGTTTGTTTTAGTAAAGATGTGAAAAACCTCCTGGCAGTATTTCACCTGAGACCCTGAGCTCTGGCCTCAGGTGCTTGAGGACCACCTGGGTTTTGTCACTTCTCTCAGTGTGCTCCTTCTCAGGTGTTTGCAAACCCCTCTGGGGGAGGACCTGTCTAGCTGCCCTGCCAAAAACATTTCCTCCTCTTCCTTCCCTCCTGCCTTTGATTTTAAGAGTTGTGAGATTTCCTCTCACTTCCCAGTGGCTCAGCCCTGAAATTTTCCCTGGGATGTCTCTGAGCTGACACTGGAGCTGCTGCCATCCCTGGGGCTGAAGAGTCACCACTGGTTGATTTCTGTGTATTTTTTTCTGCATTGCTTTGTGTATTTGTTTCTGTACATGACCACTGTAGGATTTCCCTTCACAAACAAATCCAAAGCCTGCAGAGGAATTCCCCAGGAATTTGTGCTGTTTCCACTACTTTGATAACAACTCTGTTTTAAACCCCAGGCATTTGTAAGTGACTGGTAATTGATACCCTTTGCAAAGCACAGGCTTAAACCAGGGCTTAAGGGAAGCTATTTCAGCAGCAAAATGAATCGTCCCCAAATAATCTTGGGCCTTCCATGTGCCAAAACACTCCTGCTGCTCAGTGAATGCCCTCAGGATGTTTAATTGTCCCGTTCCTGCTGTCTCCTGTCAACTGAACTTTGCACGAGGATTGACCTGCCTGATTGCCACATCCATTAACTTATTTGGATTCTGCAACTATTAACTCGAGGTCATCAATTCAAGAGAGCTGGACTGGTCAGGGAGGGGAAAGGAGGCAAATGAGGTGAAGATAAGCCAGGCCTAAAGCCCTGCAGAGAGCTGAGCCCAGTGGCACTGACAGCACCAGACCTAAAGCCTGGAAGGGTTTCCCATGGTATTCTTTGTATTCTCAAAGGTTGGCCTGATGTAACATAATCTACATTCTGTGCTTAAAAAACATTTTATTTTAAGAATAATTTTATGTTGGCTGACCTACAAAGTGCAATATTTAATATTATTTTTTATTACTTATAGAGAGATTACAAAAGCTTGATCCATAGTGAGAGACCCACCAGGTATCTTCATCCTGGGGCTCTCGGGACCTTCTCCCACTGATGCTAAATTTCCAAAAGTTTTATTTTTCTTCAGTGGTGGACCCCAGGATTTATGGGAGCAGAGCGATTTAGGCTCTGGACTGGGCAGTGGATCCTGCTCTGCTCTGCACTGGAATTCTGCAGCAGGCTGGGGAAGTGCCCTGCTTGAGTTCCTGGTGGGTTTTCCCTTGGGAATGTCTGGGAGAGGACTGGGAAGTCTGCTCTGATATCTCAATTTATAGGAGTGACACTAAACGTCTCCTTATAGGATCCTTCATTTTATATTCATTTTTTAAACAAAGGTATTGTCATAAAATTGGACACTCTATTGTTTAAAGGAGGGAGTTTTAATGAGTGTTACCTCAGTTCTGCAGGGCTCTAGCCTTTAAATGAAAAGAATCTCTTTCACTTACCATTTATCAGCAATGAATATTTAATGTAGTCCTGCTGCCTAAGGAAGAATTTGTATGAAAGGGATGAAAAGAAACATTTATTTTAAAAAAACAAGATATTTACTCCTCAAAGCTGAGTCACTGAATTTATGGCCCAAGAAGTTGTCTCAAAGACACAAATGTCGTCTGTTTATTTTTCATGTTGAATCACAAATAATTTTGAGTGGCAGAGTGACTGCACAGGCAGGGAGCTTTTATAAATGTGCAGCCAGGATGTTCTGTAGCTCCACTGCTGTCTGGAAAGAATATCCAGCACAGGAATAACCCAAATTTCTCACATGGTTCTCTCTGATGCCAGTTCTGCATCCCCAGGTGCTGAAGACAGCACAGCTCAGTGCTCCAGAAGTGACTGGGGGTAATTCAGTGCTGAGACTTTAATGCTGCTCAGCACCTGTGGTGTCAAGGCTGGAATTCCAATCTGCACTGGATACAAAGCTGTCCTTGGGATTTTTGCTTGAAAAATTCTCTGGAAGTGTTGATATAATTCCTTTTGACTTTCCCAAGCAATCTGCCTGCTTTCAGCACCACAGCTGTTCCCAGGGCATAGCTGCCACCTGATGGAATAACTCTGGGCTGGAATATCAAATGGGGAGCTGTGGAATAAATTGAAATGCCAGACTGGAAGAAGAATAATTTTGCCTGGGAAACTCATGGAACTGCTGAGAATACCAAGGAAACTCTGCCACATCCAAGGAGATTTGCTCAGACCAGGCTGCAGTGCTGCAGAAATAACATTTATCAGCTTGGCAAATGTCTTGTGGTTGGATCCACAGAAATTCAGAGCTGCTTTGCCAACACCTTCCTGCAGAGTTATGGAATTACTGAGGGAAACAGGAATAGAAATAGCAACCATGCAGATGTGAGGGTGTGATTTGGGTTACTGGGGCAAACAGGAGGTGTGAGAAGGAGCAGCTGAGGAAGAAGCCAGTCCTTGCAGGGAGGGGAGGTGTCTCAGCTGGACAGCCCAGGAACCAATGGAGACCTTGGAAAACATCAGAACCCTCTGGATTCTACAGCTTGCATACCCCAGGAATTGATTTCATACCACTGGGTGCTCTTTAAAGGGTTTTTAGTAGCATTTCACTGAATTTTGTGTCTTCAAGATGCAAAGCAAAATATTCCTGCTATGAAGAGTGCAGCTCACAGCTCCTTAGGAATTCTTTCCCCACTGCTGCAGTTGAGAGCAGCTGCATTGTCAGGAAAAGAACTTTTCCCACCTGTCCTAGTGAGCAATGCTTGAGTCATGCCTGACATCCTTAATTGACTCTGCACTGATACAGAGAGATAAAAATACAGGGACTTGGACAGCTCTGGATCATAAATTGAGAAAGAAAAACCAGGGACAAGGAATAAACCCAGCCTGTTCCTAGCCAGCAAAACAAAGGGGAAATACCCACTGTGGGAATGGATCCTGTATGGGGTGCTATGGAAAGTCTTGAGTCAGAAAGATTTTTAAATTCACTATAATAAGCTAGAGATTACAAAGTTGCCCTGCAGTAGTTGAATCAGTAAAGATCCTAAATGATATTACACAGAAATTATAGTTTTATAATACTTCACCAGAACCAGGCTGCTGAACTCAGTTTAGTTTTCTACAACTCTCTCTAAAAATATTCGCTTACCACTCAATCAGAAATGTTTTGGTTGAGTAACTAAGTAAACACAAACACAGAACATTAATAAAGGCCTTTTCTCCCTTCTCTTTATCCACCTCTTTCCATAATAAAGCTGCCAAATTGTCTCAGAGAAATGTATTTTGGACAGACATTTCTGAGAGCTCAGTAATTGAATATCTGGAGATCCTCCTCTTCAGAGGTAGTGCTAATATTAAAAACAATACAAGCACATTCCACCCAGATCTGGGGGCACTGGGCAATGTGTTAAGGCTATGTCAAGGCTTGAACAGTATTTTAAAGTTGAAAGTGAACAAAGTGGCTGCCAAAAGCTCCCATGGCAGTGTCCAAAAGAGCTGAATGAAGAACTACTGACAGCAACGAGCACCTTCCTTGGGATCTGTGGGGTCTCCTCTGGTTTTGGGATTTGGTCAGTAACATTTGAACTCAGATCTAGAACTTTTCGGCTTCCCAAAGCTCAGGGGAGTTTTGCCCCTCACAATTAACTAAGTTCATTTCCAGTTAGGGCACATTAAAATGCCAAAATCTTACTGTGTTATATCCCAAACCCTGAACCCCCAACACTGCAGTGCTGCAGCTCCCTGGTCTTATCTAGGATTTGGGGTACAGAATTTTGGTAATGTTTCTAATACCTAATTCAATTCAAATGATCAACACAAAGGGGGATTTAATGCATAAACCCTGGAGATATTGTCCTGTGGGGTGACACAGGCCCTGAGGACTCCAGGTGAGCAGCTTTGTGCAGCTGCACACTTCCCAAAGTTCCAGTGGGACTCTTCGCACATCAGGAGTTCCCTTCTTTCATTCCCTTCCTTTCATGCTCTCACTGCAGCTCTCCCCTCAGTATCTCCTTCTCATACAGCTGATTCCTCTCCATGGTATTTCTGTAGGATCCAACAAACCCATCCCAGTCCCCCAGTTCCCAACTCACCCAGTGGCAGGACGATGAAGAAGGGGAGCCAGCACAGGATAAACATACCCACCACAATTCCCAACGTCTTGGCCGCCTTCTTTTCTCTGGAGAATTTTAAAAGTTTGAAAGCTAAGGAGTTCCTGGGATTGTGACCCTTGGATTTGGTGTTGTTTAAGGTGTCCTCGTGCTTGTAATGAATCCGTAAGGTCAGCTCCTTGGAGTCGGACATTTCCTTCATCACCCCAGCCTCCAGGTTCCTGGTAGTCCTTTTGGCCACGATGTAGACCCGGCAGTACATGACGAGGATGACGATTAAAGGGATGTAAAAGGAGCCCAGGGAGGAGAAGAGCGCGTAGAAGGGCTCCTCGGTGATGCGGCACTCCCTGTCGTCCTGCGGGGCCGGCTCCTTCCAGCCCAGCAGGGGCCCGATGGAAATCACCATGGACAGGACCCAGACCCCCAGCAGGGCCAGAATCGCCCTTCTCCTGGTGACCAGCGCCGGGTACTGCAGGGAGTAGCGCACCCCGATGTACCTGTCTATGGAGATGGCACACAGGCTCAGAATGGAGGCTGTGCAGCACAGCACGTCCACCGCTGCCCAGATGTCACAGAATATCCTCCCCAAAACCCAGTAGCCGAGCACTTCCAGCGTGGCAGAGAACGGCAGGACAGTGAAACTCAGCAGCAGGTCTGCTATGGCCAGGTTAACGATGAAATAGTTCGTTGGGATTCTTAAATGTCTGTTGCAAGCCACTGAGAGAATTACCAGGATATTTCCTATGATAGCAAAGAGAATAAAGGCACCGAGGATCAGCCCCACAATGATGGCCCTGCTGGTGGCCAAGGCAGGTGAATCCAGGTTGCTTCCTGTCTCGTTGGAGTTGTTTGCAGAAAAATTGCCATAATTTAGTGCAGAGCCTTTGAAATATCCCGGTATCGATGTATTGGATTTATCACCAAGGTAGGTATTCATCTTAAAAATCATCCTCCATAGCAAGCTGGGGTTGTGTCCCTCGGCGAGTCAGCTCAAAGTCATCTCTGGACCCGCCGGGCGGCCGCGGGGCCGGGGGCAGTGCGAGCAGGGCAATTCACGGCCCCGCGGAGCCGCAGCCCCGGCTCGGAGCGCCCGCCGGTCCCGGGGCAGCGCACTCACCGGGGCCCTGCATCGCCCATGCGGAGCCGCTGGCAGCGGCGGCGGCGGCGGCAGAATCCCCAATCCTCGATCCTGAATCCACAATCCTGAATCCCGAATCCTGCCCGGAGCCGGGGGAGCTGCGCTGCTGCCGTGCCTGACACGGGGCGGGATCAGCGCTGGCCCCGGAGCGGAGGCGGAGGGACAGAGGGACAGGGGGACAGAGGGACAGAGGGACAGGGGGACAGAGAGGTAGAGGGACAGAGGGACAGAAGGATGGCCCCGGGTCCCTCCGCGGCCGGGGGCGGTGGCGGCTCCGATGTGCGGGGACAGTGCGGTGACCCTGCGGTGGCAGTGCAGGGACTGCGAGTGTCTGTGCGATGTCTGTCAGAGGCTGTGCGGGGACAGTGCGGGGACAGTGCTGTGACACTGCTGGGACAGTGCGGGCACTGTCAGTGGCTCTCGGTGACTGTGCGGTGGCGGTGCAGGGACCGGCTGTGACAGTGCGGGGACCCTGCGGTGGCAGTGCGGGGACAGCAGTGGGACAGCAGTGAGAGAGGGGACAGCAGTGGGGACAGCAGTGGGGAACAGCAGTGAGAGAGGGGACAGCAGTGGGACAGCAGTGGGACAGCAGTGGGACAGCACTAGAGGGCAATGCCGGCCAGGTGATACCGGGGGAACATCACGATCTTAACTCGGCGCTTGCCACAGGAACCTGCAGTGCCAACCTGTAAAAAAACATTTGCATTATCTGAGAAAAAATATCCTTGGTGCGACGTGGTGAGAAAAGCAGTTTCGGGACAAAGTGATCTGTTACCCTTTTGCCTGTTAAGGAAATATATTGGAGTTTATTTTGTGAGTCACATATCATTTTAGAGAGCTAATCATCTCCTAAGGACAAATAGCTTGGTTCCAAAAATCCCTGGTTTATTTGTACTCTTCATTATTCTGTATTACTATTCAATATTCAATGATGGCATAAAGTTTGTTTCTAATTAAGACTCTGATGATAAAAGAAAATTGTGAAAATTCAGCAAAATCTTGATGCCATTCTGTACTCCTGTACTGGGCACATCTGTGCCTTCATCTCCTCTTTTCCACCTCTGTAACTTTTCCAGGCAGAGTTTATTGTGAACACCAGCCCTAAGCAGAGCTGAGCACCCCCAGCCCAAGGGAAGGCAGAGACAAGGATTTACTTTAGGAAATACTTCACCTTTAGTACTCTTGATGCTGAAGTATCTTCCTGAGTCTTTGCTCAGGGCTCTGAGGCCACTGATGTCGATAACTCATCGTAGCTCTGGGAAGAGTCATCCTCTTACAGTAGCCTATAAAGCAAAATATAAGTAACAACTGATTTATTTTGTAGCTAGTAGCCTTTAATGTCGAAAGCAGTGGTTTCTTGGTTTCTTCATCTTGTGAAGCTTTGGGGAGAAATCTCAGATCTTTAGAACTCAGTGCCATGAAAAACAACAAGTGAGAGATTTGAGAACATTAAACTGCCAAAATCCTGTTCTCAACTTTCTGCCATCAGATTACATCCCCCAGCTGTTGTCTGCTGTACTCTGAGTTACTCTATATTGATTTTCCTGATACAAAATGTACCGTGTTTGAAATAAAAACTTCATATTTAATAAGGCAGCTATGGCTGAGAGTTGCAGCTGACTGCTGGTTTTGAGGACAAATTGTGTAAACAAAAGTTGAATTTTAGTCAGGGAGTGCATGGCAGATGTTGGTGTGGCCCTTCCCAGCAGCAGGGCTGTGGCAGAGCTTTGTTGTTCAGAAACTTCCCTTTGAAACGTTGACAAGAATGACAGGATAATGTCATGGAGTCACTGAAGGGGAGAGGAACAAACTGTGGATTTATGAGCTTCACCTCAGCTCTCCACAGCAGAGTTTTCAGTGCTGCCAAAGGCAGGCAGCAGCTGGGACCAGGGCATTCATCCATCCTTCACACTTCCAGCTCCTGCTGGGCTCCACTCTCAGTCCTGTTTGTGATTTCTGACCGTGTGTCTCTGCCTTGTCTGTGAATTCCTCAGGCTCCGTCCTGGGGCCACAGGTCTGCCCTGGTACCACCCTCAGTGCAGCTGTGGTGGCACAAAGGGCACAGAGTCACTGCATCCTCCCTGTGGTGGCACAGGGGGCACAGAGTCCTTGGTAGGTGTGAAAGAGATTGCAGGTGACCTCGACTCTGATAAGTCACAGCTGTACTAATTACCAAAGAAAAGGAGCAGCCATGCCCTTAATGGGTTGCAGTTCTGATAAATAAAGGTAAGTGTGATAGAAGGAGTGGCTGCTCAGGGGGGATTTTGAAGGAAGAGAGCCTGGAGGAGCTGGACCTGGACGAGCCCTGAGGAATAAGGAACGATCCAGAGAAACACAAAGAACAAAACAAGGGAGAGAGTTGCTGCAGTAAAGCTGTGCTATGAGGTCAGTCTGGGTCTGACAGAGTCACAGCCTGCACTCAGAGTTGAGCTGGGTGAAAGCTGCATTCAGAGCCTGCAAACCAAAACTTGCAGTTATAGTCCAGCAGGAAATAGCCAGCAGTCAGAGCCTGCAGTTGGACCCTGCAGCAGGAGTTTGCTGTGTCAGAGTCAGGATGGTTAAGCTGTGAAGAAGGACCAGGACCCTTTTCTCGTTGCTGAATGACAGTCTGTGTCTTGGCTCGTTTCTACTCCTAACCAGAGGTCTGTTGTAACACTCCCTCTCCTGGGGGCTGAGTTACACTGATTAAAAATAGTTTGATTAGACCATTAGCTCCAGACATAACCCTGCTACAGCCTTGGGCACATAAGAGAATTTGCTCACTGCAGAATGCTGAGAGGTTGGATAAGAAAGGCTCAGTGAGGATGTGAACTGCTCCGCTCTGGTTTTCAGCTGGCACCGTGTGGGACATGCCCAGCCTGCCAAGGGGGACAGAGTGGCCTGAAACTGCTGCCTGGCTCTGGGCACACTCCAACCAGGCTTTGTAGTCCCAAGGAACCAGATCTTTCAGCAGCCTTTGAGCAGGCACTTCTAGAGGTCAGCAGTTTCCAGGACATAGTGCCCATGGCAGAGGAAAGGGAGCAGACCCCGGCTGGTCATGGCTGCACTAAAACATTTGCTCAGTACTGGGACCAGTCTGCTTCCCTTCCTGGTGCTGCTTCCTGTGCCCTCTGGAGGAAAGAACAGACAGAGAAATCCCATTCCAGGGTCAAAGGAAGACAAACTCATGGCCCCAGCCCCTGGAGGAGCCGGGGTGTTCTCACAGCCCTGCTCACCAGGCTGTGCAAACCAAACGGGCTGGATAATCACGAGCCTGAGCTGATGAATGCTCACTAATTGCTCTGAGATCTTCAGCAGCAGGTGCTGCAAGAGAACCAAATGTGTTGAAACTCAGACATGAGCATGAACTCTGCACCTGCCTGGGGATGAGGGGTGGAAGAGGCACTGAGAGAAAAGGGGACTTTTCTTTTTCTGCCAGGTTTAAGGTGGGGCTTGGAGCCAGTCAAAGACACCTGCTCAGAGAAGTGCAGATAGGAACCATGGCAGGACTCCTTTCACTCAGATGAATCACAGTTTTCAATGAAAAAGCAAATTTAATAGCCTAAGGATTCTAGTCAATTATACTTCAATAATGCTCCCAGAGTCAGTTTTCAATGACTCCTTCATTGAAAGAGGAGCTCTTTATCGTGGCTCAGCTTTGTAAGGGGCTGTGCTCCTTTTCCTCATTTGCAAAGGGATGTTAAAATGTGTGCTGGCATTTGGAACTGATTCTGAGACACTCCCAGAGCACTTCTGCAACATTGCTCTGAATTGGGCATGGGGGGACGAACCGATCCAGGATTTAAATGAGAATGTCTCCATATAATTTTATATAATCCCTCTTGAGCATTTGCATCTCACTTCTCTGCTATTTGCTCTGATATTAGAATTGGAGTGAGGAGCTGGGCTAGGGAAAGTTTTTGGTGTGATTTTTTTTTTTTTTTAGATTCCTGTGATGAAGAATTCTGTCTGCAGCTCTGAGAATGTGTGAGTGTTTGGCTTTAGATTATGTTCAAAACAGCTTCTCTGTAGGGAGGTCCTTAAAACTCGACTGATAAAAAGATGAAATTTGTCTGCTTTTGACAGAAACTTCAGTGTTAGCTACACAGCTGCACTTAATTATTGCTTGTTTTATTAATTACAGTGGATAATGTTGGTACAAGGCTCCTTCCTGAAGTCTTTCTTCTGGAAATCAGTAAAAATCACAGTCAGTCTCATCCACGAAATGTATTTCCTTCATTTCCATTCTTTCTGATGGGCAGAACTTTGTCCTTCATGGAAAACCTCTTTGACTGAGCCAGAATTATCAAAACTTCCCACAGACACTGGAAAAACACTGGATTATGGTTTCCTTACATTTTGTGGTTAACTAGGAACACATTTCCTTGGGTCACACAAACCCTGAATCCCAGGAAAGAGAATTTCCATGATGAGAACAGCAAAAAATACATTTAAAATGCTAATTTGCAGTTGTCCAATGGTGATATTTAAAGCCTTGTGGGTTTATTTTCAGAGTAAGGGAAATATCTCTGAGGTTTCTATGAACAGCCAAGGTTATTAGCTGGAACTTGCCAAAAGAGGATTGCACACTCTTGCAATGTGAAATAATCTTTTTTTTCTGTAGTTATTCAGTGCTTGTAATTTTTATGTAAATAGGATTTCAAGAGCATTTTCTGGTAAAATTAACTAAAATACAATTATTCTCATACTGTCACTGGCTCTTAAATCCCCTCCCAGACTCAGGTTTTGCAGGCCCATTGCCCACACTAAACCATGGTTTTTCTCACTGTGCATTTCTGTCAGAACTGTGCTGGAAACTCCAAAAAATTATCAGTAATTTAAGGGTAGGAAAATCAGTGTTTGGAGAAAATTTCAGGGAATTGCAGGGAACCAGGAGAGGGAAACCAACTGAATTCTGGTGGAGAGGACAGCAGGCTCTCCTCTCCTTTGCTTCACATTTCAGCTGTTTCAGAACTTGCCTCTTTTGGGATAGAATTATAATGCAATAAACTTGAGGTTTTAGTCTCTCTGTTCTAGATCTGAGAAATTCAAATTAATACAGATTGCCCAGTATTTTTTTTTTAAGGCTGGGTATATTTATTTACATTAAATAAATTAAACTTCATTGAAAATCTTTATCCTGAGATTAAAAGGGCAGGAATTAAATGCTGAAAAAAGAAAACCATTTTAAACCACAGCACAAAGCTCCTGTTACTCACTGGCACAAATCAGCCTTGTGCCAAGGGCTGAGCAAGATTAGGAGCAGCTCAGAGGTTTTTGTGGCTCATGAAACAAGCCCTGATAAAGTGGCTGAGGTGAGCACAGGGTCAGAAATCTCCACACCTCAGGAAATAAACCTGGAGGTGAATTCAGGCTGGATAAAGCTCCTCATGCTGTCACAAATAATTCATCCCATTTCTGTGCCTCCTCCTTAGTAATTTCTTCACTCTAAGAATGAGGTGTCCAGCCCAGAGGAATATTTGTAACACAACAGGAATGTGGCTGGGAAAGGGATTTTTCAAAGATTTCTGGCTGATTTTGCTGTCTTGAGAGGTTTCACCTTCATCCTTAAGCAGCACAAGACCTTAGAAACTTCTGGAAACTCCTCCTGGTTGTGCCCCAGGATAATTTCTGTACCAATGAGAGCCCTCCCCATGTTTTCAAATACCCAGATAGTTTATTCTGCTTGTAAGAGGTCACAGCAATTTGGTGCTTTAAATCCTGGGACTTTTATATTTCAACTTCCATTTTCCAGGTTGGACATTGGTGTGAAAGACCAATATTTCCTTTTTAAAAGACCCAACTTATTTTCCACCTCTCTCCACGTCACTAAGCTCTGATCATGGTGTGCACAGCACTTAATTTCAGCTTTATGACATTTAGAACTTGCAATTGCAGCATAAATATCTTAGTGCCAGTGAGTGGCTGGGCCTCACTGCTGATGAACACTGAAATTCATCTTCCAGGGGTGATGTACAGCCCCATTCTGATGTTTTGCCTTGATGAAAATGGCTGGGAGAGGCAGGGACTGACTTTTATATTTGCAATAATACAGACCTTAAAATCTGGGCCAAGATCTTAGTTCAGTGAGATTGATGTCAATCTATCATCTAATATATCTGTTCCTCTTAATAAATCTGAATTTAGGTGCATTTCAGGGTATCTTTATAGGAATTAAGCAGTTTTTTTTTTCTTAACCTTGAAGCATTTTTGACATTAGTTTGGTTAAAATCTGGGTATCTCTGAGAAGAAGTCTAAACTCCCTGTCTTGCTGCTTCCCTGCTCCCAGAGAAGCTGGAAATTTGTATTCCTCCTCCCTAGCTCAATAATTAGCCAGTCATTCCTTTGCTGAACTCATTGCAGTAAAAATAATAATGCTAAAGGGCAGAATTCCTTGGAGAAGGATTGCAAATGGCCAGAAAGCTGCTTTTGGTGCAGGGTTGAAAACATCAGGATAATAAGGAAGTGAAGGACAAAGAGGAGCTCTTTGCTTTCCAGGAAGGAAATGAAAGGAAGAACTTTTGGGAAAATAAAGCAAAAAGAACCAGGACAGTGACTTCTGTTAGATCTTCAAATGTGCCAGTGCTTAAAGCTGTGAATCCAACTGGAGAGGGAATTTTGCACAATCCCAAAATCTGGAACTTGCTGAGAGAAAATGTCCTTTTTGTGTCTTTTCTTCTAAGGGAAACCGTTCCCTCCTGTTAAGGAGTCAACCAAAATATTTCCTTTTCTTGTTATTAACACTCAGCTTGTGAGCCAGGGTTGAGGTGCTGCTGCTTCTCCTCCTTTCAGCAGAGTTTGAATGCACAAACACCTCATCTCACTTTAAATTATGCATTAGTGGTTTCACACTCCTCAGAGCAAATTAAAGAAGCACATGCTACTCCATCTTTTTAGAGATGAGTGTAAGAGAAATTAAGGAATTTGTCCTTGTAAATTCAAAATTTAAACGAATTTTTCAGTGTTATCCTGTGCATCAGTTGAACTCTCAGTAGCCAGGTGGAACTGTGAGAGCTTCGAAGAAAAGAATGAGAGTTTGGCTTGTATTTTCTGTTAAATGAACTACTTTCAATTAATGTTAAATATTCATGAGTCTGTTATTTTTCCCATATTTTGTTCTTGTGAGAAGCCATAAAAATCTATAAGCAGTCTTTATTTCTCCAGAGAAAAATTAGGTGAGAGAAAACATCTGTTTCTCTCTTTTTCCTGTAAAGATTTGGAATAATTATATCAACCATTTAAGCACTTGGGAAAGACCTAATTCTATTTAATTCTGATTAAATGTGCATTAGGTAGGAAAGCAAAGTGCACTGTGATGGTGGAGGGCAGTGTAGGGGAACAAAGGGAACTGCTTATTTGGTGGAACTAAACTGATCCCTGCTGCTCCCCATATTGCTGAGCTTTCCCAAGGGAATGGGGAGATGTGGCTGCTGCTTTTCCATGGGGGAGCACAGGGCAGGAGGGTGCAGCTCTGGAATCATGCAGGGAAATCCCCTGAGCCAGGAACGTGGCAAAGGAGAGGAGGAAGAAAATGCAGAGCAGCTCTGCAGGGGTGGCTGGGATGGTTTGGCTGCTCTGGGAGCTCCTTGGGGCTCTGGAATTCAGGAGCTCAGAGGGGGCTGGGCTGGGCTGGCCCCTGAGCTGTGGGGTCAGGAGCTCCTCGAGTGCTCCAGGGCTGGGTCCATCAAAGCCAGCTCTGGATTTGGCATTTCCACAGGAAGCACAGGGCTGGGATCCAGGCACACCACAGAAAGCTGTCCTGGAACCTCCCGAGTGCCCACTCTGGAAGTGTTTTCCAAGAACAAAGCCCAGCGCTGCTGCAGCGGCTCCAGGCCCTGGCCTAACTGAGATAATGAACAGGATTTTATTGGAATTTACTTTTTTTTTTTTTTTTTTTTTACACTGCAAGAGACATTCTTGAAAGTGTCAGAAGTTGCCATGAGTCAGAAATAAAAGTGAGCTGAAGGCAGCAGTTCTGATCTGTCAGGAATCGTTTCCTTTTCAGGGAGTGTTTGCAGGATCATTCCAGGAGCTGTTCCTGCCCAGCCAAGGGCTCCTGTCCTGGATGAAATCCCATCATCTTCCTCATTGGGGTGCAAAGAGCTCCATGATGAGTAACTGTGTCCAGGAGAATGGCAGAGAAATTCCTGAGAGCTCTGTGAGTGCAGCCCTGCATGGAGCTGTGTGAGTATTGAGGGACAATCCAGGGTGTCCTTGTCCCTTTGGGAGAGCTGGGTGTGCTCACTGCAGTCTGCAAAGGATGGGACACTCAGCAGCGCCCTCCTGGCTTTAGATAGTGCCAATGATTTCTGGTCCCTGCGTTTTTAATTATATAAAACACGTTTTCAAGCAAATAGGAGTTTGTCCTTTAGGGATAATCTGTGGATGAGCTGAGCTCTGGGGTTGTTTGGGTAATTTGTGTCCCCACAATGGACAGGGAGGCTCTGTCCATTCCAAGCCCATTAGGGTGATAGTTGCAGTGATTAAGGGTGGCACTGGTGACTCCAGCACACACATTTCCATCAGGAGCAGCAGGCTGTGACTGCTCCCGAGGCAGTGATGCCAGATGAAGTCATTGCACTTGTCAGTCACTCTGGCACCACTTTCCTGATCAGAAACTTGCCCTTTTTGGGTAGGAACCACCCAGCAGCTCTGGGCATTGAGGATGTTTGGTTGTAACCAGAAATTTCTCCCGCAATTGGGTAAAAAAGATTTCACCTTTGAGGGTATCTGAGGCAAGAGCTTCCTGGCCTACATCTGCCAAGAATGCAGCACCAGCTCTGCTCCTCCCGACCCTTTGGAATGAGCAGGAGCATTTGCCCGTGATGAAGATAATGGGAGAAAATACATATGAGAATGAGTCACTGAGATTCTTGTTCAGAGTGCAATATCCAGCATCCCCTGAGACCTTTATTTATAGCCTGAGCAAACTCCACAGAGTTGCAGGAGGACAAATGAAAGTGTAGGAGAAGCTGAAGTAATGAGTAATGATAACTCCAACAGGCTCTTTCCATCACAAATTAAGTGAGCACATCATGGTAGTAAATCTGCAAAAGAGCTCGGACAGTTTTATCTCTGTGGAGCCCTGAAAGACTTTTTGGAATACACGTTAGATAAAGGTTTCATTTCATGGTTGCCTCTAGTAGATGTCTAGATGCAGATCTGGAGAATATTCAGAATTACCATGGGCTGCATCTCATCCTT
>JANRMJ010000037.1:16448746-16462405 GCA_025584955.1 Alethe diademata | reverse complement strand
CAGGAGAACACCCCAAATGGCAGGAGAACACCCCAAATGGCAGGAGAACACCCCAAATGGCAGCACACTGCCCACCCTGGCTCTGGGTGAGCTGTGGGACTCAGGGATGCTCCTGGAGCTGCGCCCTGAGCTCCTGGGACGCTGCTCAGGGGGTTTGGGCAGGAAATGCTGCTGCCTGTGTCACTGCCAGTGCCATCCCCCCTCTGTCCTTGTCACTGATCAACTGCCTCTTGCTTCCTTCCCTAAAGCATCCAACTCAGCTCAATGGACTCAGTCCGGGTTTCTGACCCTCCTGAGGCTGGAGTTCTCCAGACATTGTTTCACTGGGTGTTTTTTCCCCACTCTGTGCTTGGGTGACTCCTGGTTTCTTCCTATGACTTCAGTCAAGTGCTGGCTGCTTTAACCCTGCTGTGATTTATTCTTGATGAGGAGACTGAGGTTGCAACTCTCAGCTTGAGCGCTGCTATTCCTGCAGATTTCTGCTTCTGATTCATCGCCCTCCTCACTTATAATTCTGATATTTATGGATTGAGTAATGGGCACGATGGGTTTTTACTGAGAGGAGCTCTCAGCAGACTTCCAGCACGTATTTTGACAGGGGGATGGATACTCTGGGTTACATCTAATAGCCCTTTAATGAATATTTTATTAAAATAAATTTAGTTAGTGTTTTGTGGAGCAGTAACTGCCTACAAATCTGTGGTCAGGAAAGCTTCAAGCTCATGGCAAATTTCCTGTTCCTAGAGTAGGATCTTCTTTCTCAGCACCATGAGGCCAGAGGGACACATATGCTGCTAAATGCTTGTTCTACACTGAGAATGAGTGCATGACTGTGAGGAGAAACATTTGGTTTCTGCTGTTGATCAGTGGAATTTCAGCACGATGAAATCCTGTGCTGGTGCCAAGACAGAGTCTGAGACAAGTGGAAAAGTTCCCAAGCTTTCAGAAAATTCCACAGATAAAATCCCAGTTTCTTGGGGATGCAGGACTGCAGGGAGAGGGAGTATTTTTCTTCCTGAGCAGAGGTTTGGCATCCAAATGTCTCCAGCCTGGATTAGAGAAGCTTTCCTGCAAATGGATGTATTTTCAAAAGGTTTTTTCCCATCTCCCTGGTTTGCACACGAGGTTTGACATTAACAGGATGAAAAGCCCTTGCACCTTCCCACCTCCCAGGCAGCTCTGGTCTGGCTGTGTTATTATCAGTAAAACCCCCACAAATTCCCTCAAAGTGACACTTAAAATGAGCAGCAGAATATTGGCAGGGTGATAAACACAGACAAAAGCAGGGGTTCATCTTTCAGGTGGGATGAGTTTTCCCTGTGATGGATCTGAGTCTCATCTGCAGCTCCAGCAGCCACACTGGGAGTTTTCACTCTGTCAGAATTATGTGGCAGCAATCATATTGTCTTTTAGCATAAACCTTCATCTCCTTCAATTTTCAAGTATTCCATGTTAAACTGAGGAAAACCAGGTTACTAATCAGGACCTGGAGTCGGCCCTGGGAACAAACCTGCAGCCCAATGAAGTTGTTTGCAGCTGTGAGGAAAATCCCCACATTTCTCCCTGTTCTAGTTCTGTGGTTGTCAAGATTTTCACAGCCACGGCATCCCTGTCATGGATGTGGAGTGAGAACTTCCTCGTGCTCCTGACTTCCTTTGATTTGAGCAGGAAAATCATCTTAGCAGAACTTCACTGTGTAAAGAATTTTATTTGAGTATTTTTACTAAAGAAATACTACCATAAAAATTACCTTGGATTTTGTCTAGCATAAGGAAAGAAATGCCACCAACATCTCCCTTCCTGGAGGAGCCATCCATTGTATTTAATTTCAGAGCAGTTTTACATCCCAGCAACAGGAATTTAATTACCATCTCCTTTTCTAATTAATTTCAATAACTTTAATTATAATTTTCTGCAATGGTCAATGCTTTGGACACTTCATATAATTACAAGGGATTGCTCTGTGATTTTGCATTAATGAATATTCACTGGTTATAAGAATCTCAGTATCTCTTATTATTCAAATGTTCCAGAATCAAATTCAGTGATAGCTTAAAGCTGGGTTGCAGAGCCATCATTTTTCAGGTGATTGAAGAAATGAGAAGTTCATGTTGTTTTCCAGTTCCATCTCTGTTGCAGCAGGAGATGGACAGCTCAGGAGTCTGTTTTGCTCAGTGAAATGGAAAACATGAAAACAGGAACCCAGAAATTAATTAGAAATGGGCTGAGACACAAGAATGAGCCTTGAATTTTAAACATATTAAATTGGAGGGAACGAGTAGTTCCTATTCATCTTCTGGGTTCAGATAAAGAGGGGGAGGGAACGGGGCAGGGAGGAGCTGGAGTGTGGAGCAGCACTTGGCAGGAGGGGCTTGGCTCAGGCCCCCAGTGTTTATTTGGGAATAGAAGCAATAATTGATATTTCTCCAGCTGCACAACAGCTCTGCACCTCTGCTATAAAATCAGAGCAGCACAGCAATGGTTTTGGTACTTCCAGGTACATTAAATTCACTTAGGATAATTCTTGAGGTACCTTTTGCTGCTTGGCTCCTGGTGCTTTGAAATGACCTAAAAATAAATTTACAAAGAGCTCTGAGATGACAAAGTGAGGCTGTGGCAGCCTCTGGAAGTTGCTGGGGTTTGTTCTGGTGTGTGTGTGGGTTTTATTTGTTTTATTTTAATGGAATCCATTGGGGAGATTTGCTCATTCAGTCCCCAGGCTCAGTTCTGTCTCTGGGTGTTGCACCAGGGTGGGTGAAACTTGGGTTGTTCAAAAGCCAGAAATAAGGAGAAAAGAGGCTAAATTTGTCAAACTGCAAAAAGAAAAGGAGCAACGCTGGAACGGGCAGTGAAAACTGAGCTTCTCACAGATTCCTCCTAAGGATTTTATTTGGGAATGGTGAAGAAGGTGCTCTACATCCTGACCTGCAGGAGCAGGGTGGGACAAGCAGAGCTGCAGTTTTCTTTTGGGAAGCCATGAGGGAGTTTTGATCCCCCTCTCCCAGAGCCCTTTGGTGTTTAGTGGTGGTTCCATGAACAACTCTGACTGATGCAAATTGTGACTGCGCTTAGACCTAGCCTAAGTTAGACCTAGTTTTGTAAAAAAGTAAGGTCTGTGCTACACAAAAATGTTTATAAATCTGAATTTATTTCCTTGTTTAGCAGTGAAGACTTTCTAACAACAATAAATATTCTCTCTGAACAGTTTCCTCAGTTGTTTTTCAATCACTCAGGAGCTGAGCTGAGTGTCCCAGATCCCACAGAGAACTTGTTGGCATCTTGTGCTGGAGTTTATGGCTCCCTCTTGTCAGGCAGTCTCCAGTTTTCCCAAGTTTTAGTGGAATACCAACAAAATATGTCTGAAACCGAGTTTGGCACACTCAGTGAAAGGGTGTGAGAACAAGGTTATGTTTTCATGAGAACAAGTGTTCTGTTATGAAGTGGAGATAAATAATGAGGACAAACATTGCATTAAAAAAAAAGAGAAGAATTTAATGAGCTAGAGTTGTGGTCAGTCTCAGGAAATGCTCTTCTTTCCCCTCTAGGTTTTTAAAATATTTTATTAATTGCTGGTAAATGACTACTTGAAAGCATGACCCAAATTTATATCTGATTTCTTGCATGCAATTATTGATTCAATATTTGTTGAGTCACATTCTGCACTTTGTTAAAATGGATTTCAGGTTGATGTGGAAATTTCCAGCCAGAATGGTTGTTCTTTCTTATAAAACATGCTGATTATAATTACAGATATGTATTTACACAGTCATGATCCACATTTTTCCTGATGAGCAGGGAGGTGAACATTCCATTCATGGAAACTCAATTACAGCAACTTTTCCCATTCCACTCTCAAGTGCTTGCTCACGAGAGTTTTCAGGGACAAGCTCCCCATTCCTGCTTGGATTCCACTTCCTGGGATGGGGAATATTTTACTTGCAGCTCCTCCTGGGATGGATCTGCCCTCCAGGGTGAAATGCTGGAGCTTGTTGCAATTCCAGTTTCTTGAACAGCAAATTTCAATTTTACGAAAACAGCTCGATTTTATGAAGGCTGTTCTTGTGCTCTGGGTTAAAGCACAAATGGAGAAAAGCAGAGCCCAGCTCTGGTGTCTGGTGGGCTCTGGGTTCTGCCACCTCAGGAGTGGTTGGGATGCAGCATCCAAGGCTCCTCTTGTCCCTTCTGTTCGAGCCCTCAGCATCCACTCAAGCAGGGGCTGTTCCAGAGAAGCCCAGGATATCCTGAGCTGGGAGGGACTCACAGATCATCCAGCTCAACCCCTGGCCCTGCACAGCCCCAAAATCCCACCTGGGCATCCCTGGGTGCTCCTGGAGCTCTGGCATTCCCTGGGGAGCCTGGGCAGTGCCCAGCACCTCTGGGGGAAGAACCTTGCCCAAAATCCATCCCAGCACAGCTCCAGCCCTCCCCTGGGTGCTGCTCTCCCTCTCTCTGCAAACATCTCGTGCTCAGAGATTTGCAGATGCACAACTGGATCCTGGAATGTGACCTCCAGCCCAGCACTGGCCACAGAAACTCCCCTGAATAAAATAAAACAATAAAACCCCTGATTTACAGCCCTGAGGAGGAAACAGAGCAGGCTCTGGTTAGTGAAAGCATCTGTGGGACTGGTTGGTTTGAGGGAAGGGTTTGTGGAGCCTGTTCACACTTCTGCCTCCTCCCAGGCACCCTCTGGCTCCTGGCGAGGCAGAGATTTGGCACAAACCCTCCTGGTGCACTGCAAAACCACAAAACAGCTGTGGCAGGACATTTCCTTCATGCCAAGGGTGACAGGGCTCTCAGCAGCAGCTCTCCTGCAGGGTATGGGCAGCTCACAGGCAAAATCAGCAGCACAACCCTGGAGATTTAACACCAGAAGAGAAACCCGAAGCTGTTGAGGAAGAAAATCAGTCCCAGGCACGCTGAAATCCTGTTCAGTCTGCTCCAGATGGGAGCCTGGCACGGGGGCAGTGCTGGAATTGCACCCTGCAGTCAGTCAAAGGCCATCTCAGCACTGAAGCAAGCTGATCATTTGCTTTTTCAGATAAATATAGATATTTTGGCCAAATTAAGATTTTTCTCATCATTCATGAATTTACAGTATTTGAGCAAAGGGATGGAATGTCCTGCAGTGCTGACAAGGATACAGTTTCATAAATAACCCTCTTGACGTGGATGAAGTGAACATTTTTTGAGGTTTAGGCAGGGTTTGGGGTAGCAGGAAATTTATTTGCTTGTTTTAAGGCAACCAAGTCTTTTATTTTCCCTCTTACCAATGGGTAGAATATTTCTGTTGGCTTCTCTGCTCTTTCCCCCTTCCAAACAAGCATTCCACAAAGCTTTTCCACACCTTTGGCTGTAGGTGAGGGCTTCTAAATTCCAAAAATAAATGGGATTTAATTGCAGTAAGCCAGATGATGGATTGATAATGAAATGAAGCAGGAAATACACCAGCAGCTGGAATGATGGTTTACAATAACTCAGTATTTTTGTGCTGTAAATCTCTATCTCCAATGCACACACAAATCTGCCATGGATGAAGGAGACTCAGAGGGTTCTTTAGCACAGGGAGATTTTTTTTTTTCTGTTAAAGAAGTGACAGAGGCACAGAGACAAAACAAAGATTTGCAGAGGAAGAGCTGCACTGAACTGAATTCCTCTGTTCTGTTCGTGTTGTTGTGCTCTTCTGCCTTCCCCATCCCTCCCAAGTGTCTCCAGTGACACTTTGCAATTCTTTTTTCCACTCTTTGATTGGTGTTTTGGATTGTTTGAAGCGATGGCTTGAATTCTTTTTTGGCATGTGTTGTTTTTGCTTCTCAGTTAGGTTTATCTGACTTTTTTGGCTGCTAAGACACTGCTGTTTTCTCCCCAGCTATTTTTACAATGTCTGCTTCAAAAGAAATACTCTGGGTCTCTGTACCAGGAGCTTTCTCTGCTCCTTTTAGTGACAGAATGGTGCAAGGCAACAATTTTTTGAATGGCCATGTGACCATCCCAGGAGAACCAAACAGAACAAAATGTCTTAGTGAAAAGAATTTTTTGGGATTTAATCACCAGCTGCACACTGTAGATGAGTGAGTGGCATATTCTTTCAAGCCACTAAAGTTAATTTCAGTCAAAGAGTGGCTCTGCTTCCAACTGCAGGAATCTGTCTGGAATTAGTGGACAGTGGCTCTGGCCATTGGTGTCCCACTGGTTTTTCCAGAGGGAATGTTCATCAAAAGGCAGAGCAGAGCTCAGGGACTGAGCCCTGAGCAATAAGAAGCAGGAAATGAAATTATAAGTTCAAACAAACAAGACCAAAAGAATCAAGCAATTATAAAAAGGTGTCTGTGTGCAGATTGTCTGTGAGCAGCAGAGTTTTAGAGGAGCATTTTACACTTCCTGAACAATGCAAACTGAAAAAAGAGAATATTGCAGTCAGGAACCACAGGGAGCTGATAAATATTGCCAGGAAAAGCCTCACAGTGGCCACCGGCAGGAGCAGGAATCCTCTGTGTGGGATGAGTGTGGGGTGGGAGCTGCAGGTGCAGAGGTTTGCATCAGGGCAGAGATTTGGATCAGGGCAGAGGTTTGGGGTCAGGGCAGAGGTTTGGGATCAGGGCAGAGGTTTGGGGTCAGGACAGAGGTTTGGGGTCAGGGCAGAGGTTTGGGATCAGGACAGAGGTTTGGGGTCAGGGCAGAGGTTTGGGATCAGGGCAGAGGTTTGGGATCAGGGCAGAGGTTTGGGGTCAGGGCAGAGGTTTGGGATCAGGACAGAGATTTGGGATCAGAGCAGAGGTTTGGGGTCAGGGCAGAGATTTGGGGTCAAGAGCTGCCCTGAGCTGGGGCTGGGGCTGAGCCCCCTCTGCCCCTTGGCTGCTGCCTCCAGAGAAAAAAACCCTAAAAAACAGCAACAAACCGAGCAATGTCCTCAAGTCCCTCAAAATGAGCAGGATTAACCAAAAGTGTATGAAATCTCCTGATTTCTTCAGATAAATCCTGAGCTTTCAGAGTTTGTATTTGAAGTCATGAGGTCACCACTTTATGCAGTTCCAAGAACACATAACATATTTTTCCAACCCAAATCCCTTTTTTGGTGCTGCCCTTGTAAATCCTTGACAACTGCAGTAACAGCAGTGTCACTTGGAGTGAGTGACAGCTGGACATAGGAAGAAGGGAGGGAATATTTTGGGGTCACTGGCACGGAGCAGAGACTTGGAGTACTTGGAGTGAAGCAACTTCAAGGAGCTGCCTGAGCCCTGAGTCCCCAGCACCTCCTGCACGGCAGGGCAAGGCTCTGTTTACAGCACAAATTGCTTTTTCAAGTGATGCAAATTGCTCTGGAAGCGCTGTTACCTCACACTGTGCAGAAAAAACCAAACCCTAAAACCTCCAGCAGCCCTCCCTGACAGCCTCTCCTTTTCCATCCCAGCAATTCCTGCCCTAGAATCCCAATTCCTGCTTGGAATTCCAATTCCTGCTGTGCTTTGGGTGCCTGGCAAAGGCACAGCTTCTTTAAGGAGCAGAGGATATTTCTGTGAATTTAGAAGGGAGATGAACATCTGGGAGTTCCTGTTTAACAAGGGGATTTTTGTCCTGGGTGCTTTATGAATGAATTTATAAATACACATTCATTCACAATAATAAAAATGAATAAAATTAATTTATCCAGTGCCTTGGGTGTCACAGCAGCTGCTTTTGTGGGGACTCAGTTGTGTTGAACCTCTCTGCTTGCAGAGATATGGGACTCAAGCAGGTCAAACCATGAATTTTTCATTAACTCAGCTGTTTTAGTGGCTCAGAGCCCCTGGAGGGACTCCCTGTGCTCCAGGAATGTCACCTCCAGCTCAGGCACAAAGTGCCCTGTCCAGGAATGGTGGCTGCAGAGGAGCTGCTCTGATCCACATCAACACAACTGAGCCAGATTTGGAAACTGCTGCCTTCCCAGTGCCCCCCAAATGGGAACTTCCAGAGCCAAAGATGCACAGAGGGTTCACTTTTCAGAATTATGTACCCAGTGCCAAAAGCCAGCTTGGAAATGTTAATTTATTATGCATTTTCCAGATGAAATCCAGAAGGGATAATGCTGGTTGATGTCAGATAAAGTGGGGTATAAACTGAGATTTCTCTTGTTTGCTATCAGTGAGCAGCAGTTTCCACCCCACCAGGCACAGGAGATAAAGTAAAAAAGCCCCATTTCCAGCTTGCAAAAGCCCAGCCTATGTGGAATCAGCTCAATTATTTCAGCTCAGTCTGCAAGGAAAAGCAGTTCCTATCTCAGAATTACAATTACATGGGAACGTGAACTGCAATTTCTCTCCTTATTAATGCAATACAACAACAAAATATGGCCAATGACAAGGCAGCAGTTCCCAGGGATTTGAAATAACTCTTGGCATGATGGATCTTTAAACATTATCTGGCTTTATTTCATTATTTTAATATCGTGCCTTGAACTGGAAATTTGTGAGATTGATCTCATTTGAGAGTACTGATACAGCATTTAGAGTGATAATACAGAAGATTCTCGCAGGGGGAAATGCCTCTCATAACTTGTGACCAACTGGGTCCCAAAATCCAGGGACACTTTGTGCTAATTAGTGGGTATTTACATTAACAACACCAAATGCACTGAAAAATGAGTTCAGAACCCAGAAAATTCACAAAATGAAATTAAGGCATGAAACAACAACAACAACAACAACAACAACAACAACAACAACAACAACAACAACACCACCACAATGTTTTGTCCCAAACAATGGAGGATCTTTGAGGATCTTCTTTGCTTTGATTTCTTTGAGCTTTGGGGTGAAAAACTCCTCCTATTTTCAAAGCTTTCCCCACAAACGTGGCCTTGGAACTTTGCTTTCCTCTGCTGAGTTCTGGTGGCATCACCCAAGGGAAGCTTCAGGAGCTCTGGAATTTGTGAGAAATGACTGGGTTGGGGTCCCCAGCCAAGGAATGTCCCCCAGTAATCCCAGTTCTGTGATCCCCCATTATGATTCTGTGATCCCCCATTAATCCCAGGACTAGCTGTGTCAGTAACACCCAGAGCCCAATTCTGGTGATTTTTAAATTTTTATTTATATTTTTATTTATATTTTTATTTATATTTTTATTTATATTTTTATTTTTTTAATTTTTTTTTTTTTGTTGTTGTTTTTTTTAAACCTCTTGGGGCCAGAGCAGAGAGGAGCAGTGTGGGCAGGAATGTGACTTTACAGATGATGGAAAATCAGCCCTGGGCTCCCTGGTCAGGTCTGGCAATGCCAGTTTGGGCTGGAGATGTTGTGAGCAATAATTATGTGACCCCATCCACACATCCCCTGATCCAAAGGGATCCAGATCCATCAAACCCTCTCTGGAATTCCACTTTCAATCCTCAAATTTATGAGTGATGCATTAATTATTAACAATTATTGTTTGCAAAACGTGGATTCATTTCCTTCATTCCCCTCCTGCCTCCTCCTGTCTGTGCTTTGGAGTCCTGGCTTTTCTCAGGATATGAAATAAATTAGGGAAAAAATATCCTTGTAGTCCTGGGAACCTGCCTGGAAGCAGGAATAGAAACCTCCCAAAATGTTCTGACTGATCCAGGACCTGAACTACAAAGGACTTGAGAAAACCCTGGCAAATACCAAGTTTAATAATCCAGGAATTTGAGGCTGAGCACAGATATAAAAATGGAGATTTTCTGGGTTTTCACTTTTCTTTTCAGGAAAAATGCTCCCAAAATTTGAGAAAATGCCCATTTTACAGCATAAGTATGGAAACAGACATTTAATTAACATTTCGTATTAAGCAGTGTTAGATATAAAGTTATTATCAATTAAATTGTTCTTATTTTATTTTCCTGGTTGAGAAATATCTGCTCTGAGTGACGTAGCTGACCAGAAAATTCAAGTTTTTAAAATGTACAGTGCTCTAAAAGATTTAAAAAATCAATTTTGGTGGAAAATTTGCAAGGAAAAAAAAAATCAATCCAAATGTAATGACTCCATCAAGGTAAACACCCCCAGGTGCCAGCTGAGCCTGAGCTGAGCTCCTGGTGCAGGGAAGAAAAATTATTGCAAATTAAAATATTGCTGCAACTTCTTAACACCTCCACAAAGCTACAGCTTAATTCACCAACAGCTGCAAGGTCACAATCTCATTTTCCAAACCCCAACCCCACCTGATTTAGGAACCTGATCATAAAAAATTCTGTATTTAGATGTGGGGTGTTGCACTAATTAATTCTGGTCTAATTCTTCCCATTTTCTTTTCTTTCCCAACCACCCCTGTGGTCCATAATGGATTTAAATATCCACATTTACTCAGTGGGAAGGCTCTGCCCTGCCCTGGGGTCACTGTCCCACTGTGCCCCAGGTCCAAAGCAGGAATTTTCCTATCAGAACAAACCCAGAAAAAAAAAAAATAAAATCTGCACACGTGGATCAAAGGTGGGGGAATAAATCAACTCTGGTTGTGCTTATTGGCAAAGCAGCACTGAGAATATTCCAGATTTTCCAGATTGCTGCCCCAAAACAATCAATGAGAGGGAAGGAACACTCATTCTGAAGGTTAGAAAAAAGCTGCTGTGTGAGCACAAAGTGAGCTGCAGAAATGTTATTGATTGATCTGATTGTACCTTGAACTGTTTGCAGAAATCTCAGATCTGAGCCCTTTCCATGGAAATGCCTGTGCAAAGGGAGCATTTGGAAATGTTTCTTGTGGTTTGTATTGATTTTAAAGATGCCAGAAGGTGGCATGGAAAGCTCTGCCACCTCTTTCTAATTAAAAAAATAAAAATCCAAGAGGAGCTCCACCTCTTTTTCCCCTCCTCCCTCAGGCCTGAGGAGATTTTTGGGGTCCCTGGGTTGGGATTTTGGGGCTGCTGAGAAGGAATGGACATGTCACTGCTGAAGGTGCAGACCCCAAACACTTTCCTGGCACATCCAAAGCTGCAGCTCCTTCCAAAATTTCCAGGTTAAATCTGAACCCCAGGAGCTGCAGGGAAATTCAATTTCAAATTCAAATTTCAAATTTAATTTTTCAATTTCAGCTGAGCCTCAAAGATTCTCATTTAGGGCAGCCTGGGGGGGGGGCTCTGCTGCTTTTCCAAGGCAGAAAAAGCAGGAGAAGCTGCTCTGCAGCAAAATCTGCATCCTGGGGATGCTGGTTTGAGGAGCTGGGAGCTGGGATGGCATCACCCAGCCAGACACAAAGCTGAATTTCCCCTCTTGCCCATTACTGTGTGCTCACATCTGGCTCAGAGTTAAACCCAGCATTAAAAACAAGCTCCCAGTGTCAGTGTTTGTGATCAAGGAAGAGCACTGTGCACATTTTATTCTGGTTATCTCATGGAAAAGGGCTGGATGGGATGGGTCCTTTTATTCCCCACAGCCCCCACAGCTGCCTCCCAATTTTAGCACATTCAGCTACAACATCCAAATATTTGATTTGCATTAATGCATCTCATATTAAGAATGATATAATCAGACTAAAAAAAATTGATACAAGCTTGAAAAAAGCAGCTGACCCTTGTGCTTTATGGCATAAATTCCCTTGGGAAGAAGAAAGTTGTTCATATTAAGATTTCTTGCACCTTCTCTGTTGTAGCAGGAGAATTTTATCAGCTCATGGCTCATTAAAAACCTATTTTTAGAACCAAGTGCTCTCCCTCCCCACCCCCTGGGTTGCTCTGTCAGACAGAAAGTGGAAATAAATTTCTCTGGGCAATAAATCCAAGTGGGGCTGATTCACTCAGCACAAGTGAGGCAGAAATCTGAGCTCAGGCTCTGCCTCTGAGCCCAGGACACCTCGTGTGACCTCTGGCTCACATTAAATATTGTTTTTGCCCTCCTCAGTTGTGTAATAAATAAAGGATCAAGGAGTGAAGAAATGCAAATAACGTTCTCAGGGAGAGTTATGGGATCCTGAAACAGCTTCTGAGGGATCTGGTGCTTTCTTCTTCCTCAAAGGTCATTAATTAGGAGCTGGTGTTTGTCTTTAGCCTTGAATTTCCTCCAGTCTGGGCAGTTCTGCTCGGGATAAAATCCAGTGAATGGCTCTGGGTGGAACAAGTGTCTGATCTGATTAATATTCCCTATTTCTGAGGGAATTTGTACCCAAAGGAGTTCGTACAGAATTCCCAGTGGAGCTGTTTCACAACTCTAAAGGGAGGGATAAAGGGAATCTGGAAAAAGGAGTCACCGCAAACTGGAGCAGAGAAAATCTCCCCTCCCTCACCTCCCACTGATGGCTGCAGAACCTTCTGTTAAAGAAAATAAAGCCAAGGCTTTATCATTCCATCAGCTGCACATGAGCTCGTTCTGTATCTGATAGGAAGAACTGGGATGTAAAGCCACCAGAAATCTTGACTTTGAAATGTTTCAGTCACCACAAGAGAGGCACAAATCTGGCCTTGGAGGAAAGCCCCCAGGAAAACTCCCGGGACAAAAGCCAAAATCTCTCCATTCCTCCTGACATATTTGTTCACAGTCTTAATTTAATTACATCTAAGGGGATTCATTAATGATTCCAGTGCTTTTGTCTCCTCTGTCTCCATCAGATAATCCTCCACCTACCCCTAGTCCCATTTGAAAGCAATTTTTGTAATTAATTTTCTAAAATAAATGTATTTAATTTACACACCATTTACTCTGCTTCCCTATTGTCTAATGAAGTAAAAAATTTAAATAACTGGGGTTGAAATGAATGTGCCAGACATTGGAACTCTTTCTTGACCTGCTCTTCTGAAATGAGTTTATTTGGATTGTCTGCAAGAAACTTTGCCTTTGTTCTTTGGTTTAACCTGGTGATTTTCAGCACAGGGGGAGCATAAAATAAAAGTGGTTCTGTTATAGCTGGGGCTGGAATCTCCCCTCACTTTGGGAATACTGCACAGAGCTCTCCCCTTTTTAAATTTCAACATTCCAGGACCAGGTAGGCTGTAAAATATGACATCATTTATATGAACAAGCCCATTAGGCTTTATTTGGATTTCCTTCTAAGCAGATTGCTGTTTTTTTCCTGTTGATATTACATTAATTATAGACTATTAAGAGAATTACTATTACATGAGTTAAAAGGTGCTGCCCATTCATTAATTGCTGATGGATGTTTGTTTTCCCAGGTCTCCTGGACATGGATAAATCTGGATTATTCAAGGCCTGGATAAAGCAGAGCCTTTCTGCCCCAGGTGAGGCACAATTCCAGCTGCTTCAGGAGCCTGTCCATGGTTACAGCCATGGCTCTGCTCTGCTCTTCCACAGCTGGGTCTTCCTTTTCCTGGCATGTGCAGGTGGAAAAACCTCCCAAAGCTGGCCTTTGAAAACCTCCCAAAGCTGGCCTTTGAAAACCTCCAAAACCTGGCCTTTGAAAACCTCCAAAACCTGGCCTTTAAATCAGAAGAGTTTGCCCAGAGAGGAGGAGAACCCTCCTGGAACAGGCAGAGCCCTGGGAGTTTTTTCTGCCCAGGAATCCAAGGCTGGGGTGGGCTGAGCTTATCCCAACCCTAGATGGGCTGAGTTTATCCCAGCCCCAGATTGGGCTGAGTTTATCCCAACCCTAGATGGGCTGAGTTTATCCCAACCCCAGCTGGGCTGAGTTTATCCCAACCCTAGATGGGCTGAGCTTATCCCAACCCCAGATTGGGCTGAGTTTATCTCAACCCCAGCTGGGCTGAGTTTATCC
>JANRMJ010000037.1:16420878-16431538 GCA_025584955.1 Alethe diademata | reverse complement strand
ACTGAGCACAGAACAAGGGATAAAAATCACCTTCACTTGTCACCTTCCTGGCTCTGAGTGTTCACCTACTGAGGAAACCCCTGGAACTCTGATTCCCCTGTTCCACTCCCTCTGTAGGACACCCCAGCTGGTGGGAATTTGGGGGTGCCCCAGCACAGAGAACTTTCTGCTCATCACAGCAAGGCCAGAAAAGCCTCCCTGTGGTGTTTTTACTCCCCAGGGAGTTCCTGTGCTGGGGTTAAGGCTGTGTTTCACCTGCTCTTGGCCAGCTTTTTCCTCACTAAAACAGCTTTAATGCTCTTTGTCTTATCCAGGGAGCCACATGAAGGAACATCCTTAATCCCATCTCTTCCCTGGCAGAAGCAGAGCAGCAGAGAAAAAACACTTCCATATTTTATCTCTAATTTTCTGGAGAGGAATGGAAAGGAAAATGAGACAAACCACTCCTGAAAAACTTGGTGGGGCAATGCCAAGCCACGAACTTTCATTAAATGAGAGAATCAGCTCTGCATGAATGAAGCCTGAGGTTTTTATGGGATCCACGGGAATGTTGCATTTATTCCCTCTGCAATTCAGGCAGGGGGAGCAGCAGAAGATCCCTCAGCATCCCCAGGGGCAGCACTGAGCACATCTCCAATGGTCCCAGCCCAGGCTCCTCCTGGGAGCTCAGAAAATGCAGACAGAACACATGGCTGGGACATTTTGGCAGAGGCTGCTTCACTGCCAGGCTCTGTGGGGAGCAGGACGAAACCAGGAACTCATTCCACCCTCCTCAGCCGTGGATCACTCCCAGTCTGACCACAGAGTTTCCTCCACAGGGGAAGCTCTGGTGGAGCAAGGGGCATCAGAGGTTTCCTTCCAAGGAGAGGAGCCACAGCCCTGGGAGGGAAAGTGCTGGGCAGGAACTCAGAGAACCTCGAGCTTGGCACCAAATCTTTCCTTTTCTTCTGCCCTCAGTCAGGGAAATGTGCTCAGGATTTATTCCCTGCTCCCTTTTTACCAACAGAGCCATTTTTACCAACTGACCACTTCCCAGAGCTCCAATTTCCTGCTGAAGATTTAGGTTTTTAATTCCTGTAATGAAGCTTGTCCCAGAGGCCCAGAAATTCCTAATTAACTTCAGGATTATACATCAAACAGTGCTGCCAGCTCTGTGCTGGCAGAGGGGCTTTGGGGCAGTGCTGGGATGTCACTCCTGGCAGTGCTTTGAGGCTGGGCTTGAGGAGATGCCACAGGCCCCAAACTGCCCTTTTAAAGTAAACACCCCTCAGCTCCAGGCCCCAATTTCATCTCCCAATTGAACTTGTTTGAGGAAAGAAATGATATTTTTTAGGCTTATTAAGCTGGATTTTCTGCCAGCAGCACATATGGAAATGAGTTCTTATCTCACACACTCCTGCTGGAGCTCTGGACAAGACCTGTTGGCTTTATGGAAAAATCAGTAAAATTTCACTGCTGCCCATTGGATGAGGGAACCTTAAAGTGCATTTGTCCCTGGAGAAGCAGCTGTGGGGAGAGGCTGAGTCACAGGGAGCTGCTCCCCACAAGTCCCTGGATGTCCCCAGCACATGAACGTGGCAGGGACACAGAAAACTCAATTACCTGCAAGGTCCTGGCCTGGGGACGTGCAGGGGCTACAGAACCAGCTTAAATTTAATGTTTTCCAAATTACAATCTAAATTACACCAAACCAGCTCTCCTTCAGGGGAGCTGGGAGAATACTGAACATCCTCCCCATGGCAGGTGTTATACACAGGAGATAACAACCTGAATCCCTGCACAGATAACATTTCTGTGGCTTTGAAAGCACTAATTTCACAATCTCCTCACCCAGACTTGATGAATCACTGGCTGTCACTGGTGGAAGTGCAGCAGATGGAGGAGCAGGCATCAGTGATCCCCCAGGAACCCCCTCAGGGCTGGCATGAGAACTGGGATGGAGCAGAGACCCTGGAGAGGCTCTGCAGGGCCGGAGCAGCTGATGGGAAATGGAGCTTGGGATCACCCACAGAGGTGCCAGAGCAAACCCCTGCAGCCCTCCTGTGAATCTGGAACCTTTCTGCATCACAGGGCATGGATTGCACTCTGTGCTGATGGAGGATCTGCCTCAAGCACTGCTCCAGGGCAATTCTGTGGGATAAATCAGCAGCAAGGGCAGGGAAGGCTGGGCTGGGGCTCTCAGATGTGCCCTGGGGGACAGGAGGGACAGGAGCTGCTGAGCAAGTCCCTGAAATCCAATTCCCTGTTGCAGTAATAAGCAGACAGGACTCAGTTTCCTCATGCAGAAAAAGCCAATCTTTCATGCTACAGCCCATTTTTATACAGCTTTCAAGATCTTTATATGGTTTTCAAGACCTGTGTAACTCGAATTGGTTTATAACTTTCTTGCCACTCAATTCATTGGTCAGTAAATGGCATTTTACATGTCCATCAGATCTCTCTCTCCATTCCTGGATATTTTATTTCATTCACTGATTCCCATGGGACAGATTTCTTGTTTTTTTCTTGTTCTTCTCTACAAGAATACTTTGTTGTACTGAGTGCTTCTCATTCCTCCGATTCTTTCTTATGAGAACCTACAGGTTAGCTGGCAATTCAGCAAAGCCTGATTTTATAAGGCCTTTCTTTTACAAGATAGGATTTTCTAAGCAGCACACTGTGCCTCCAGTGTGAGGTGTCTGCACTCCCAGGTGCAGCTCCAGGGCTGTTTGTGCAGAACAAATCAGGGCCATTGATCCAGTGGGGAATGGGGCAGAAAACTGCAAAAAAAAGGCATCCCAAAAATGTGTTCCTCAGCAACACACACTTCTTGGGGATTTGGTTTGAGCAATGGTGCCAAATTCAGGACAGCAAAGAAACACCAGTGAGGTGAAGCTCCCAGATTGGTGCAATAAATTACATTTAAAAAATTATCAAAAAATGCATATTGTGAGGAGAAAGGTCTTCTGGAGTGGGATTTGGGGGTGTCCCTCCCCTGGGAATAAGAAAAGGCCACCCCATGTGGCATCTTTATTCCAAAACCATTCCAAAGGTATCACTTTTCTCTGCCATCCTCAGGTACTTGTTAAAGCAGACCCAGGTAATTGCATTTCTTGTCCCTTTTGATTCATTCTCACCTTGTGAGCAAGACTTGTCACTAAATAGAACTAAATAAACTCTTCCCCCTCCTCTGCAGTGAATGTCTGTCTCCACTGATTCTCTCCAGCTGATTATTTCCTAATTCTGCCTGGAAAATTAAATTATTTTGTCACCCAAAGGGCTTTGCTTTTACCAGTAAGAACATCTCTGCAACTATTTAAAGTCTTATCAGGGTTAATGTAACACAAATCCTTTCTGTTTCTCCACTTTAAAAAGGAGAATTCAAAGATAAAATGCTCTGACTGCTGCTCCTTCCCTGCAGCTTTTCCTTCCTCCCCAACACTCAGTTTTCAAAATAACCAAATACATTTCATGACAAAAACCTGATGAAGTTTTGGCAAGAAGGCTCAGCTCCAGCTGGAGAGGGTTAAGTTCCCTTTTCCCTTATCTGACATTTCCCTCTAGTGGCTGAGCCCTTGAGCATCAGCACCCACAGGGAGGAACTCCAAGGTTTTCCTGCTTTGCCCTTTTTTTTAGTAAAATCTTTCTCTCTAACCTCCTTGTACCCTGCTTGTCTTGCTTTGCTCTCTGTGAAAATTCTGCTTTGCTGTTCCCTTTCCAGGGCTCAGGGATAACAGCACACAGGTGCTCCCACCCTCCTAAAATCACCTTTTTTTTGGGGAAGGCAACAATTGCTGTGGTGCCCCGATTTGGGGGCAGAGGAGGAGTTAAAGGGGAGTGTGAAGAGGAATAGTTTTTGTTCCTGGGACTCTCAGACATGCACAGACCCAGAAATGTTGTTCTGATAAGACAAAACTCAAAATTTCCTCTTTCTAGCAGGGCTTTCTCCTTGGTTCTGCCCCAGAGACGTGCCCCAGGACAAGGCTGTTCTTCCAAACTGGGTAAGTCTGGCTGGATTTAAATGTAGTAAAAAGCAAGGGAAGATTTAAGAGAAAAGATTCACCCACCAATGCTCCCCTGCCTCCCTTCTCCTCTTCATGGCAAGGTGGTCATGCCAATAATGTGAAGAAAATGAGGCTTAAAAAAAATACCCTGTTAAATAAGTTATTGTGGTACTTTAAAGCCATTTTTTTTTGTTATTATACCTTCTAATTAAAGCCATTTTTGGTTATTATACCTTTGAATCAAAGGTTGTTAGGGGTAGAGAGGATTAAAATGTCCATGTCTGAAGCTTGTGGGGTGCACCAAAAAGCACCACAGACTGCAGGCTGTGGCTCTGCTGTGCCTGGCAGAGCCACCTCCAAGCTGGAAAATTTTATGGCACAAAATCTGAGCTCTGAGGCTCCAGAAGCTGAGAGCTTATTTCACTCTCTCTGTTTGAAATGAGTCTCCACAAGAAGCTTTTTCAATGAAAAGGGCTTTTTCTCATAAATACTTGAAAGCAAACGTGGAATTTCTGTTCACCTCAGGAAGATGATGCCATTCCTCAGCCCTATCTATGGTTTTGTGCTCATGTGTGTGTGGGTTGGTTTTTTTTCCCTCAAACCACACTGATTTTGTCCAAACTGAGTCTGAAAGCCTCGCCAGCAAACATTGCAGAACTGAGACTGTGCTTTGGGAATGCTGGGGGAGAGGAGTTCAGAGCAAGGGGATGCACAAAGCAGCTCCTGCCCAGGGCAGGAAAACCTCTGGGACAGGCAAGGGGAGGCTCAGGGGGGCAGGAGAGGGCAGCTGGGGATGGGTTTGTTTGGGATCTGCTGCTCGGTGATGAGAAAATCAACCAACAACAACGCAGGGATGGGCAAAGCAGGAGCAGCTTGAATTTGGGGTATTGTTTTTAAAGCAAAGTGATAAATGAGCTGTGGACAGGAGGCAGAGATGAAGGGAGAAGCCTCTCCCATGCAGCATTTTCAGAGCAGAGGAGGATTTTGTGTCCCTGGACGCAGTTTGGGCTCAGGGGGTGGAACTGGGCTGAGCCCTGCAGGTTTTTATCCTGGACCTGCCTGGGCTGAGGCTGAGCTGCTGCAGGAGGAGCCCCCAGCAACCCAGGGCCACCCCCAAACCACTGAACCCCAACCTCACAGGGCTTGGTTTGCTTCCCACACCCCCAGGCTCTGCTCTGGAGGGAGATTAAAGGGCTGGTCCTGCCCTTGTGCCCCCCCAGTTAATGGGGAAAATCACTGGGAAAAGGAGGAGATGCTGGTTTTGCTCAATCTTTATGGTTTGTGCCCTTGGTTTCTCTCAGAGAAATGGAGTCAAGGCCAGGTTTTGCTCACATGTTTGGTGTTCAAGCAATCCACAGAATCCCTGAGATGGGAAAAGCCCTCCCAGCCCCTCCAATCCAAGCTGTGCCCCATCCCCAGCCTGTCCCCAGCCCAGAGCACTCAGTGCCACCTCCAGGAATCCCTTGGGCACTCCAGGGCTGGGGATCCAACCCTGCCTGGGCACCTTTCCATGGGGAAATTCCTGCTGCTGCCCCCCCTGAGCTGCCCCAGGGAGCAAAGCCCAGTCTCTGTTTGGGCTCTGGCTCCTGGCAGCCCTTTGGGCTCCGAGGAGCTGCAGGGTGGATGCCCAGCAGAGCCTTGGGAATGGGCACAACTGCCCAGAGGCTTCTGAATCAGCCAAAAACATGAACTGAATACAGAGAAAAGAACGAAAAAAAGGAAGTAGACTGAAGAAAATGACTGCTTGTACATTTTTTTTTTAAGAAATTGCTCTGGAGCTTGTTCATTCTGAGATGAATTGTGAGCTTTAGCCTTGCCAGTGAGCTCACCCTGTGTCTGAGTCTCTAATGGGGATTTATCCATCAGAAAGTGCCCTGAAACTGCTCCACTTTCTATGAAGCTCCCCCTGGCAGATCAGTCACTGCAGATTAAAGCTGGGAGTGAATTTCTGACTCAGAGGTGAAAGACACAATGTCATCCTCGATGACAGAAATTCTTTAAAGGATTTCTTTCCTCTTTTGAAAGTTATTTGCCTAAAAGAAGAGGGCTGAGGTTGTAACTGGAGCACATGACAGAACCAAATGGTGTGTTTGTGCTCCTTTAGTAACTTAATCTCTCAGTATTTTAATTTTGCAATATCAAATATCCTGGTAAATCCCACCTGAGACTGCGAGAGTGCCGAGACTGTCACTGTGAAATTCTTGGAAGGAAGGTAAAAATGATTGAATGAGATTATTAAAACAATGAAGGGAGTTGCAGAAGTGGAAGAGGGAAGTGGATCAGGTGTCGTTTTCTGCTGTAAATTAGTTCTTGGGGCACTGAGCTTGGACAGGGCTGATGTTTTGGGTGTCCTCTGCAGGGGTGTCCAAAGCCAACCCCTTGTCCAGAGCAGGTTCCTGGGTTTTATTCCCCCGGTTCAATTCTTTTGGTCTGAAGTTGGCCAAGCTTTGGGCTTGAACAATTTTTCATTTCCTAAAAAAAGCCATTGGCAGGACTTTGTTTTGATGTCATCCCTTGCAGACTTGCACTGGGTCATGTGAGTTTTGCTGGCACCAGAAGCGAGACTTGGAGTCACTGTGGAAAACACATTCATTGCCCAATTTGAATGTCAGCAACACAAGTGAAGTTTCTGATGCCAGCAGTGATCTCAAAAGTGTTAATGAGGTCTGAGTTGGGAGAAAATGTTCACAAAGTTCAGATAAACTGCAGCTCCTCTTGGGCTTTTTTGGAAATCACCGAGCTTTGGGATCTGGTTGAACACTGCAGATAAAACAAAGGGTAAACCAAGGCCTGGAATTAAATACAAGGCAAAGTTAAAAATGGGTGCAAACTGTATAAATTTCAGGCAATGTACAGGATTCAAATCAAGTGTTTCATGCAACTTTATTTGTATTACCTTCAAAGCACAGGAGGCTGTGAATGCCTTCGAGGAAGGGAGTGTGGAGGGAATGAAAAGCAATAAAAGACTTGGAGGGAATTTCAGACATTCCAGGAGGGAACTGTGATCAGAGGGATGAGGAGGAGAGTGGGACAGGGACAGGGAGGAGGGGACAGGGACAGGGTGGGGACTGTGGCCAGCTTGGAGCAGGTTCCTGTCAGGGAGAATTTGGGGCTTCTGCTGGGCAGGATGACCCCAGAGAAACAATAGTTTTTATTTAAATTGTGGCCATGACTCCTGCTTGGCCTGTCTGCTGTCCCTGCGTGGCTCTGGGGCTGCACGGTGACACAGGGACAGCGTGACACGGCGGGACTTCCGTGCTTTCAGTTTGGGTTTGCTGTTTCAGAGTGCTGCCAGGTTCTGACAGAGCAGCCACCAAAACTGACTGAAATCACAAGTCCATTACTAAACGTGTGTAAAAGCCCAAAGGAAAGACTTCCTTGGGAAGGGGGATGCTGTGGCTGTGGGGGATGAAAGTCACACAGCTCCAGCTGCATCTGGAGTTTCTAGCACAGAATTGGTGCCTTTCTGTCAAATTGCAGATTCTATTGAAAAAAAAATCATCTTCAGACTTTATTCTGATGTTTTATTTTGCCACCAGCTAAGCACTGATGAGAATATTGAGTTGTGTACATTTAGCTTTTCTTATGAAATTAAAATCCTCCTTGTTTGTATTTAATCTCCACTTTAACTCCTACTGCCATTCCCCAAGTCTCAGAAATAAATAACAGGAGGGAAATCCTGACCTGGGGAGTTGAGCACAGGGTTTTGTTCATTCTGAGTTAAATATTCTGTTATTTAAATGAGCAGAAAGATAGCTGCAAATCCTCAGCACCTGGAAACCAAATCAGCCAAATCTTGACTCCAAAATTGGCGCAAATCATCATCCATAGGTGCAGGACTGTGTTGACATGGAAAATATGTGACAAGAATTGATTGGTCAAGGTCCAGTGGAATGTGGTGGGGTTTTGTGTCAAAGGGAAGCATTGGAAATTCAGATTTGAAAAGGTTTCCTAAGCAAATGAAGAAAATCAGTTTCCTTATTGGGGTCTGTAACAGAAAAACCAGTGCAATGTGTGCAGAATGTGGCTCAGGCTGGACAGCAGCCGGAATTCCTGCATGGAAAGGTGCTCAGGGATTGGAACTGCCCAGGGAGGGTTGGGTCCCCATCCCTGCAGGTGTCACCTGGAGGTGGCACTGAGTGCTCTGGGCTGGGGACAGGCTGGGGATGGGGCACAGCTTGGATTTGAGGGGCTGGGAGGGCTTTTTCAGCCTCAGGGATTCTGGGGCAGCAGAGGTGGCAAGGTGACACTCCAGCACGGTGACAAGGGCTCACTGCTGGGCCAGGAGCCAGTTTCAGCCCTGTGGGTTTTGAGGTCAGGCCAGGTCTCCCAGCCCGTTCTGGGGGAAGTTCTGCAGCCACTGGCATCTGCCCTGGAGGGCTCCTCAATAATTACATAACATTCATGACATCACTCCTGCCATGCCCAGCACCACTGAAACCACAGAGATGTTTTGACTGGAGCTGCTCTGACATCCCTGAGAACCTCAGGAGCTCTGCCAAGCACCAGGGAGTCCTCAGGAGGAAACAGAGCTTGGACAGAACAGTGTTGGCATTGCCAGGCTGAAAATCTGGGAATGTGAGGGGCAAATCCAGGCTGGGATTGCAGCATCACCTCCCTGCAGGCAGCTGGGTAATGATCCATGGATTATCCAGCAGGAATTCCTGCATGGGAAGGAGCTCAGGCCCTGCAGGGAGGGTTGGGTCCCCTCCCTGGAGGTGGCACTCAGAGCTCTGGTTGGCTTTTCCAGCCCCCAGGAATTCCTGGCATTGCTGATCCTGCCAAGCATCACCTCCCCGGGCTGAGAACACCCTGCAGCTACCTGGGAAATGCTGGGCTCTGCTTCCTCTTTCCCTCTGTGGTTTCAGCACAGCTTTATCTCCAGCAGGTTTTTAAAGCACCCAAAAAACGCTGCCGAAACTCAGAGCCAGGGGGTTTCTTTTCAGTGAAATTGTGAGTGAAGGTGGAAGTTTCTTTTTTACCAAATGCTTCGTTACCCCAGAAAGTCCTCAGTAAGGGGGAAGGAGATCCAAACATTTGGCAAGAATTTTTGATCAAAACTAATCAAGGCTGGAACAACAGGCAAAATGGACTTGGAATGGGTTTTGTTGGCAATTTTCTTTTCATTAAAAAAAAAAAAAAAGATTCCCCAGAGTAGATTTTGAGATTTTACTTTAAGTGTTTCTACTTCTCTTTCCTTCTGTTCCTTTGTTTTTCTCATTTTCTTTATTTCTTCTCTGCCTCCCTCCCCAAATCTATCAGGACAACTTTGAGTGCCTCGTGTTCTCCTAATAATGGTGGTGAGACTTTAAACTGTTCCCAGAGAAATCTAAAACCCTTCCTATGTCTGTATGGCCATTTCAGCTGCCCAAACCTGAACTGGTTTGAACAAATTTCGGCACTTTTCCCTTCCAGCCCAGCCCAAACCTTTCTGAAGGTCAGTGTTCTCCTGGCTATTTGTGGATCCACGCTGCTGGGATTTATTGATAATTATTGGAAACTTGCAAACAGCTGAGCATCACCTGAAAATTTAAATTAATTTATTTTAAAAATTTATTTGATTTTAAATTAATTTAAATTTATTATTTTAAAATAAACTAATTAAAAAACTGATTTAATTTAAAAACTGATTTAAATTAATTAATTTTACATTAATTAATGGGATTTTGTCTGTTTTATTCCCCATGTGCTTGGGGCTGGGATCAGGATGAAGAGCTCTCAGTGCCCCACCAGTTGTTCCTTGAACACTTCCAGGGATGGGGACTCCCCCCTCCCCAGGGTTCAACAAAGGGGATTTTTAATTTTTTTTTTCTTTAGTTTTGAGCAGGATTCCCCTTCCAACTGAAAATCTCAGTTCTTTGAAGAGAAGTGGCTGAAATTTTCCTTCCCAGACACAGGCATGCTGCAGTGGTTGGTGAGCAACGTTAATTAAACTGCTTTGCATTCTGCTGGATTTCAACACGAGGGGTGTTGAGGGTTTTATATGAAATGAGAAGTGGAGATGAGGAGTCTCATGGTTTGTGTTTGGAGTGACGACAGAGGCTGCAGAACTCCCTCAGTGCTTTCTGCTCTGCTCTCACCGTGGTTTTACACCATGAATTGTATTTATGTTCTTCCAGCCCCATTTCTGCCTTGCCAGGAATCCTCACTCTGATTTCCCAGCCCAGGTGCCTCGGGCTCAGCTCTGGGGTGAGCAGCAGTGCAGTGTGAGGTAATGGGACCTCCCTTCCCTTCACAAAAATCAAGGTTATTTAGCAGAATTTATGGGTTTCTTCATCCCCATCTTTTCTTTTGGTTTATTAAATATCAATAAATCTGCAGTGCAAGTGAGTAAAGTTCTCTCTCCCCTGCTCAGCCACAGCTGTTCCAAAGAGACATTTGTGCATCAGATGTTACAATATTTGTGGGGTTCCTTTCTCCTCATTTCTCCTCCATGAACAATTAAGTCAGGAAAGGGCAGTGCAGATGCAGCCCCTGTAGTTAAATGGTAATTACAGAATTGTCCTGGGGAACCCAGACATGCTCAGGATTGGCAGCCAGGATTTGTGAACAAAGGTGTGGAGCCACCTCCCAGTCTGGAATAAACTTTGCCCTCAGGTATTCCCAGCCCTGCAGCAGGTCAGAGCTTTGTGTTTCCTTGGAATTCCACCCCTGGGTGCAGAATTCTCTGCAGGGCT
>JANRMJ010000037.1:16362262-16384008 GCA_025584955.1 Alethe diademata | reverse complement strand
GGTGAGGGTACATGCCCACAGGTGTGAGCACAGGGTCACAGGTGAGGGTACATGCTCACAGGTGAGAGCACAGGGTCACAGGTGAGGGTACATGCCCACAGGTGTGAGCACAGGGTCACAGGTGAGGGTACATGCTCACAGGTGAGAGCACAGGGTCACAGGTGAGGGTACATGCCCACAGGTGTGAGCACAGGGTCACAGGTGAGGGTACATGCCCACAGGTGAGCTTCTCCTGCCTCTACCTGTGCACAGCCAACCTGGCATTGCCTGGATGTTGCCTTCCTTTGCCTTGAGGAATGGCTTTGCCAAGTTCTGTCTGCGTGTAAATACGAATTTGGGGTGTTGCTCTATTAGTTCATAGGTTGGACTTGATGATCTCAAAGGTCTTTTCCAACCCAGTTCATTCTGGGATTCTGTGCTCTGTAGCCACCTGCCAATACAATCTGTGTTTGGCTGATTGTTGGAAGGGAGATTTCCCAGGGGTTGTGCCATGAAGAGGCTGTTTGCATGCAGGCAGCAAAAAATACAATGGAGTGAGAGAGCAACTCATCTGCCAGCACTTAACAATGTAAGGCTAAGTTTTGATGTCACACCTCGAGGCTCCTGCAGGTCAATAGATAAATTTGTTAGTCTGGGTGAGCCCTGTGAGTACCAGGATCTCTGTTGGGTTAAAATTGCACTGCTGGGATTTAGTGGGGGCACAGCTAAAATGAGTGAATTCCCAAAATGAGAGGATTTACAAATTGACTGTGGCTGGTATTGAGCAGGTGTTTAGACCTAACTTAAAATTGGTGTAAATACAAGTAACTTACCAGTTAAAATCCTTTTATGTGCTGTCTTTCACTAGAATAAAATAAACCTTTGCTTTAAGAAACCATCCTGTTTCTGTGAGAAATGTGAGCTGTGGTGAATAGTGAACTGAAATAAGGGATCCTGCTGGGGTTTTTTTGAGACATGGAGTTGATAAATGGAATTCCAGGAAAAATAGACCCACAAAGCTTCATGTGAGGAGGGAGTGAGCACAGTGAATCCTGCAGCCATGCAGCTCCTCTGAAGGAAACCTGTAGCAAACCTGCAAAAGTCAAGGCACAGGAGTATTTAGCTCATGATTTCTAGAATGTGGAAGTAAAACAAAAGCTATTGCTTCACCAAGTGCATCTTTTCAACATCACAGAACTTGTACTGCCACAGAAAGAGAGAAGTGTTTGGCTTTCCCTTCACAGCTGAGTGCCTGCTGCCACACCAATACCAAATGTGTTGTTGTTGTCTTAGGTTTCACTGATTCCAGCTTCCTAACGCTGCTGAGGAAGATGCCAGACATTGAACAACTTTATGGTCTTCATCCCAGGTATCTGGAAAGGCGCCGAGTCCGTGGCCACGAAGCTTTCAGCATTCCTGGAGTTTTAGAGGCTTTGCAGGCCTGTCCAAATTTGCTGGTGAGTGGCTGGGCTTGGGGGAGAACCTCCTTCAGCACTGTTCAAAATGTGTGGCAGGGACTTGGTGCTTCCAGGGCTTTGGTTTCGGCCTGGCTGCACAGGGAGGAGTTAATTGTGACCCTGTTTGCTAATGACAGCTATTTTTAGTTGCACCAAGGGGAATCCCAGGTGCTTCTAAGCCCAGCAAGGAATTAAAGCTCTGATCCCTCTGCTGTGAAAAAGACAAGTCTTGCTAGAAATGCACAGTGAAATAACGTTGCATTCTGTCGTTTACATGGTTAAGAGGATGTTGTTGTTGAACTGGTGTTAGAGCATTTGCTTTGCTTCCTTTTATCCAGGGTGTTGAGACCTCTCATTTAGAGCTGGTGGAAGCTATTTGGACATACATGCCCCAAGTCCACATTTTAGGGAAGTTTCGTAATCGTAATGGTGCTTTTCCAATTCCTCCTGAGAACAAGCTGAAAATTCCTATAGGAGCTAAAATTCAGACTTTGCACTTAGTAGGTGAGTGTGGTCGTGGTGAAGGAGTTGGCTTCAACACAGGTGGATTTAAAGGCTTTGAAACTCTGCAGATTTGTAATTCTTTGGAGGAGAGGGAGTTTGGGCTGTGGCATCTTGGAGATCTTAGCTGGATATTTGATAGCAGGTGCAGAGGGCAAGTTCTAAAGAATTCTTGACAAACCAGGGTGAAGAACTTGTGTTTCAAGTGTTCACAGCTTTTCTCAGCCACAAAGCACAGAAAAGCTTCCTTTTGAAAGCCAGGAATTTGTCATGCAGAGGATTAGTTTGAAGCTTGTTTAAAATGTTTGTTTGTTTTGTTTATGTATTATTAGGGGTGAATGTCCCTGAGATTCCTTGTATCCCAATGCTGAGGCACCTTTATTTGAAGTGGGTGAGACTCACCAAACCACAGCCTTTTAAAGATTTCCTTTGTATCAGCTTACGGGCTTTTGTCATGAGGAACTGTGCTGGTAAGAGGGATTCTTCTGTCTGAAGGGGATGGTAGAGCATGGAGGAAATCTGGTTTTTTAAAGTCTTGAAATTCCACATTCTGAGAGCAGCCCTTGTTTGATTTGTGGTGTTGGACAGAAATCTCTCCCTGTCCTGTCCCTTTCTTGGTGCTGTGTGGTTCTGTTGAAGCTGCTCTAGGGGATGTTGTGGTTGTGTTTTAGTTCTCCCATGGGGTAATTCAGGGAGAAGTGAACAATCTGCTCTCTCTTTCTGGCCTTGTTGTGTGCAGGACCCACAAACTCTCTGAAGTACGTTCCCCTGGTGACAGGCCTGGCTTCTGCCAGGAATCTGGAGCACTTGGAACTGGTCCGTGTTCCATTTCTTGGAGGACTTATCCAGCACGTGGTGGAAGACAGCTGGAGATCAGGTGGGAAACTCCTAATCCCTCATACCTGAATAAAAATCAATCAGTCAAAGCTTTAGCAAATTCTGGGGGGTGTTGTGTCTGTAGAATATTCTTTTTTGAGTGTTTGGAACTATGCTCATAGTGCTAAATATGCTCTGTGTTGGATATAATTTATATTATATAATGCAATTAACTCTTAATGAGCTGCATTTATTGATGAGCAGAACCAGATTGGAAGAGTTGGGTGCAAATATTTGTTTTCTTGATTTGCTAAGAAAGGTCAAGACAGCACTGGTGAAAATGTGTGGGGCTGAGGGCTGTGATGTGGGGCTGAAGTGTAAGAAGGATGGTCTTTATTTGCCAGGTGGTTTCAGGAATTTGCACACTATAGTTCTGGGAGCTTGCAAGAATGCACTTGAAGTGGATCTTGGCTACCTCATCATAACTGCTGCACGAAGGTACCTCCCTTAGATCTCTCTTTGCTTCTTCTTTTTCAAAATCAATATCTTAGAAATGACATCCAAGAGACAGAACAACCATCACAGTTTTAAGGAATACACATGAAAGCTTTGCATAACAAGAGTGTTCTGTGATTTAAATAACTGTAAGTACCCTCTGAGTCCTGCCAGATTCTGTTTTATTAGAACAGGGCACCTTCTGGAGTGTTTTCTGTGTTTTGGCCTGAATTTTGATAGGAGTAATTCTGGATTCCCTGCAGGTTGCACGAAGTGCGGATCCAGCCTTCCTTGACCAAAGATGGTGTTTTTTCTGCTTTGAAGATGGCTGAACTGGAATTCCCACAGTTTGAAACTCTTCACCTAGGCTACGTTGATGAGTTTTTACTACAGTGTATGACACTTTTTATATCCATAAAAAACATAAGGATCACAGAAATTGCTGTGTTTTCAATCATGTTTTCAGTGATTAATAAGAATATTAATGTTGTGTTGGGGCTGCTGATCTCATACAGCCAAATCTGGTTTTCCTCACTCCCTGAAACTGTGAAAGCTGAGCTTTATTAAAGGAATGATCTGATCAATAAGGAGTTAGAAAATCCTGCAATAAAAGGCAAATTTACTGCTGTGTCTGCTCCTCTCTTTTATAGGTAAAATGACGAGTACGGACTTGGTGAGGTACGGCTTGGCTGATGTGGTTGAAAACCCAGGAATTATTACAGATATTGGTATGAAAGCTGTAAATGAAGTTTTTTCTTTCATCAAGTATCTGGTCATTTACAACTGCCCACATCTACATAACCCAAATAATTGGATCACAGGTATTGCACACCTTTGAAATTTCAGAGCTATTCTATGAATTTCTGTGCTAAACCAGAATTTCTCTGCTCTAGTACTGCTTGTTCTGTTGTTAGTAAGTACAGTAGATGATGCTTGCTTTGGGACCATGGTGATGCTGGGAGCAGGATGGAGATCCAGAGGAGGAAGAGGGGGGGATAAAGGAGGAGTGAGGTGGGAATCCCTGAGGAATCCCTCTCTTGTGTTCCCAGACCACTCGAGGTGGAGCCGCCTGGTTGACCTGACCCTGGTGAGGTGCCACGCCATCAAGCTGGACTCCTTCAGTCAGTTCATCGAGTTACTGCCCAGCTTGGAGTTCATTTCTCTGGACCAGATGTTTAGAGAGCCTCCAAAGGTAAGTTCCAAAGAATGATTTGGTTTTTTCTCATTGCCAGGATTTTTACTTGTTTCCATTTCATTGGCAGTCCGGTGTGCTCTTCTCAAAGTTGTCATTCATTGAGGAGATTGGCAATAAATGACTTTGGTTTGCAGTAGCTTTTAGCATCATATGCTGAGGAGAGTGATGCTGCTTCTGCAAATGGGAGCAGTGACAAGGAATTTCTGTGACCAGAAAATAAAACTCATTGATTCTGTTGAAAGTAAAACTTACTGGTTTTCTCAAGGTCTCTGCTGATATTTCACTGTGCTGTTGCTTTTTATATTTAGGCCTCTTTACGATACCAAGAGTTTTTTATGATATTTTGCTGGGTGAAATGGGGGCAGTGTTTCCCTTCTGCTTTCAAAGCTTAGGAATTTTATTTCTTCACGTTATCCCCTCCCACACTGTAACACAAATCCTTTTAAGCTGCTGGCGGGCAATGAAAAGTATAAAACCTGCTTCTTTGGTCATTAATGCTTTAATTAATGACCAATTTACCTGTACCTCGAGGCTGCTGTGTGCTGGGAGGACTCTGATCTGCTGTTTGTATTCATGTCATTACCCCACAGCAAATAAATAGATTAACACAGTTAATAGATTCAAATGAAGTGCTTTGAGGACTTTTATTGGGAGTTTAACAATGTAGGTTCTGGGTTGCCAGCCTGAAGATGGACCTCTGCAATCAGGAAACCTGAGGGAAGTTTCCCTGGTTTTTGTGCTATCCCAGACAATTCCAGCAGAGTGGTTTTCCTGGGGCCTTTAGGGAATGTTGAGATAACACGTCCACATTTTCAAATCTGAATTCCTGCTCTTTGTTTCCAGGGTTGTGCTCGTGTGGGCCTAAGTGCAGGCACAGGAATTGGGGTCTCCTCTGCCCTGGTGAGCAATCAGAACTCCAACAATGACAATGACAACAACAACAACCACCAGAACAACAACAACAACCCCAACATCCACCACAACAACCACCAGCACCCCAACGAGCAGAACGAGGAGAACGAGCTGCGGCAGGAGGGCCCCGCTGAGGAGCAGCAGATTGGGGCAGAGGGTAATTCTGGGGGGGGTTTGGGGCAGAGTGTAGTTCTGGGGGGGATTTGCAACTGAGGGTAATTGTCTGGGTCTTTTTTTTTGGGGGAGATTTTATCTGCATTCCCACTCACACAGGCTTCTGGTGAAGATAGGAATATACATTGAAAGCTTGTTGCTCTTTCAGCTCCTGGTGTGGAGCTTTAATCTTTTCTGAGTGAACTAAACCCCAAAAGTTAGGCTGGGCTTTGGCTACAGAGATGTAGAAAATCTGTGAGAGACTTTGTGCAACCCAGAGGCTCACCAAGGGAATCAAGGCAGTTAATATTTATTTCTTGGGAGTGTTTGAGGGCTCTGCTCATTCTGTTTCCTGTTCCTGTTGTCTTTTGCAGCCCTGAATGAGATGGAGGAGGTGGCACAGGAGGAGGGGGAGGCTGCTGGCCAGGGCCAGGACGAGCTGCCAGCTCCCAGCCAGGCTGTTGTTCCCATGGAGGTGGATGAGGAGCAAGCAGGTAACTGGGTTTGGGAAGAAATCACCTCCATCTCCCTGAGGGATTTATTTTCCACTGTGAGTCTGGTTTTAAATGTTTTGCTTCAGCTGGGTTGTCTGATTCTGAGTAATGATGTCAGTACAACTTAGTGCTGTGAAGGAATTTATTCTGTGGTACAGCCCAGAGCTTTTTGTTTTTTTGCATATGCAGGGGAATACCTTGACCTTAAAGCCTGATTTTTGTGCTCAGTGTAAGAAAAGTCAGAAGGTCTGAATGAACTTGTCCTGTTGCTTTGTGGTGTTCATGGCCTTAGTTCTTTCACTGCAGCACTTGGGTGGTTTTCGCTTTTCTCAGGCCAGCACAACTTGTTCCAGTGTTAATTTAATTTATTTTAGTGACACAAGGCAGTCTTGATTTCTTTTATTGCAACTTGATGCTGGACAATATAATTTCCTACTGAATATCCCAATATGAGCTAACACTCCATTGTGCCATTCCTCCCCTTCCAGACCAGAAGGTTTAATGCTGAAGTGCAGTATTTTGCTCTTCTCCCATTTAGATTTTAATGAGAGACCCACAGAATGGGTGGCTAAATTGACTCCAGTTAATTCCTTACCAGTTTTTCAAGCAGTGCTAAAAGGTTTTCAGTCCTTTAATCAGTGCTTGGTTAATTTTTACATGAAATGTTGATATTCTCCTTCTCAGGACCAAGTGGAATTCAACCTGTTGTAAAAGCAACTCCTATTACCATCCATGATTCAGACAGTGAGGATGAGGAGGAAAACATGGGCACTTCCAGAGTCTGCATCTCCAGCAGCATTGCACAGAGTTACTCAGATGGGGAGGAGAAGAGCAGGGATCCAGTGGAAACCAGAGAACCTTCAGGTGGGCAACATTCATTCTTGAAAAATCTTGAGACATTCTTCAGTCCTTCCGTGTGGTGCAGGTTCATTTCTGGCCTAGTTTGGAATGTAGAATGAAGGTGTAAGGACATGTTTTGGGCTCCAGTCACAGGTCTTGTGCAGAAACACAAATAGTGGTATTGCCATAGCCATGGCTGGGCTGGCACTGAATGAGCTTTGAGGTCCTTCCAACCCAAACTATTCTGTGTTCTTTGATTCTGTTATCAGTGTGCCTTTCCTGTTATGCCTGTGTGGGCAGTGAGCTGCTCGGGGACAATTTGGGATTTCTGTGTAGCAAACCCTTCAGCACATCACTCCAAAAATAGCTGCAAGATGTTACAAAGATGCAGCAGCAGCCACAAACACTAATAATTCCCGTTCCTGGGGAGATTGGCACTGGCCTCTGGGCTGCCCTGTGTTTTCAGCAGAACACTCAGGTTTGTTGGAGGTTTCTCACTGCTGTCCCTCCCTTCCCTCCCACAGTGAGCGGCAAAGGCAAGACCCCCCTGAGGAAGAGATGCAGCAGCAGCCATGGGGGCCAGGCCAAGCAGTTCCCCCTGGAGGAGAGCAGCTGTGAGAAGGGCTGCCAGGTGACCAGTGAGCAGATCAAAGCTGACATGAAAGCAGCCAGTGACATGCCCGAGAGGAGCAAGAGCAAGGATTCCTACGGCAGCTGCAGCAGCGCCCCGGCGTCCGCGGCAGCATCCAGCTCCTGCAGCGCTGCTTCTGCCAGCCCTGCCTGTGGCCAGGCAGCCCAGAGGCCCCCTGCTGCTGGGGAGGAGTGCAGGCAGTGTGGCTGCTCTCCCTGCAGCAGGGACGGGTGCAGCGAGAGGGAGCCCGAGCAGAGCGCGGTGTGCTCGCGCTGCTCCTCGCGGGCCGCGCAGCGCAGGACGAGCGGGGGGTGTGATGGGGACAGCCCCTCCACGAGTGGAGCCTGCAGGGACGGGCCAGACTTTGCACTGAGGACACTGCCAGGCTGTGGGGCTGCAGGAGAGCCTGGGCATCACAGGACTAGTGGGAGTGCCTGTGGGGCTGGCAGCCAGGAGCAGAGCGCGCAGCCCGCGGGCTGGGAGCTGGACTGCAAGGAGGAGTATCCCCGGAGACCCCTGACCAGGGCCAGGAGCAGGCTGTCCCACGTGCCTCTGGTCTCAGAGCCAGGTAGGATTTACACACTCTAAGGGCTGAGGATGTGCAGTGCTGCCATGAGCTCCCCCAGGGAGCAGCTGCTTAATCAGGGATTTAAACCCGAGGGGTTGGAAAGAGCTTGATGGGACAGAGGTGCCGTCACCAGGTAAAATCAGATTTCTCTGAAAGTGCCACTGATTTTTTTTCCTCCATGCAGCTCTTTATTTGTGTTCTCCATACATTCTAACCAGTGTTTGCTTTACTCCTTTGAAAATGCAATTTCTTTTTGTAGCCCTGCCTGCCTGTGAAGGCTGTGATCCATTGAAACAGAAGTTGTCTCTCCATTAAAATCCTCTCTGCAAAGGCAGCAGCTGCACTTAGATCTGAACAAGAAGGCAAAGGTTGTAACTGGTGCTTTATCAACCAATAAAGTCATAATTACAGTTGAGCCAGGCTTTTGGACCTGCATCTCCACCAGTGTTTAAGGCAGGGTGATCAAACTTACTGAGAATTGTCCTTCATGCTTCATGCTTGTTGTTTTGTTCATCTGACATAAAATAAAACCACTGAAGGGCTGGAATGAAGGGAGAAGACAACAGATGTGGGAGGGGAACTTGCTGTTTGTTTCAAATACACTTTGTTTCCAAAATAATCATCTTAGCCTGGCACAACCTCACATATCCAGGATTCTTTACTGGAAATATCTGGCAGGTAAAATGAAACTGAAAGATGAAATGTGCTGCTTACCCAGCTGAGAGTGTTGGAGGGAGGGAAGATTGAGAGCAAATTCCTGCCTCAAACACTTCATATCCTGGTGTTTTTCCAGTTTATTTAATGCTCCCAAGTGTTAACAAAACCTAAATCGCCTCACATGTTCTGCAGGTAGAAGCAGCTCAGTTTTCAAGAAGAGATCTTGCTATTAAATATAAAATGTCTGGTTTTTACCTTAGGACCAGTAATTAATTGGGGATCTTTGTGCACATGCCACATGTCTTAATAAAGAAAGCTTAGTTTTAGTAAAATAATTTCTCATTTTGATCTGTTAATGACAGAAAATTAATTCTTGGAATTTTTTTTTCTCTTCCTGTTGCAAATAATGCTTTTGGTGATTCCTTTTCAAAGACTCATCTGTTAAATCAAGCAGGAATTTGAGATCCCTGGTGGAGCTTGGGAACATTAAAGGATTTTATACCTGGGCATCCTTTGCAATATTAGGAAAAACTTTGTGACAGTTACAAAGAACAGATTTTCCAGAAGTTTGAGATAATTTCTACTATTTAAACATTAAAGCTATTTTGGGTCTTGTATTTGGCAAGGATGTTCTGTTTCCTGCAGAGATTCAAGTGTAACCTAACCATGAATCTTTTCTTCTCCTGGCTCCACATCTTTCTGTGGTGTAGGTTGAGCATTCCTGGGTTTTTACCTTTAAAGTTATTTATTGTGACTAAAATAACTTGGAGTTAAATAACTCACTAAAGTGAGTTAAACCACTTAAATAACCACTGAGCACAAAGCTGACAGTGGGATTTGAGCAAGGACACATTTGCAGGTGTTTGGATTTACCTGTGTGGGAAAAGCTGTCATGGAGCAGAGGAAAGATTTTTATCCTGACATGGAGCAGAGCTTTTTCCATGTTTTTGTTTCCAGAAGTAGCAAAGCCAAAGCCAAGGCAAACCACCAAGAGGAAAAGGACAGCTGACAAATCCACCAGTACCAGTGACCCTGTGATTGAGGATGATCATGTTCAGGTAAAGGCTTTTCCTTCACCCTTACAGCTTTATCACCATGAACACCTGCTGGGAACTGAAGCTGTATTATATTAATTAATATCCTCCTGTATCTTGTAAAATTCGATTTATTTTTCTTTCATTTTTACCCTTTCACACATTTTTTTTTCCATTTTCCGCAGGTACTGACTTTGAAATCCAAAAACCTCGTAGGAATCACACTGACCAACTGTGGAATAACAGATTTGGTGCTGAAGGACTGCCCCAAAATGATGTTCATCCATGGTATGTGCTTCATGTCAGAGCTGCCTCCTCCCTCTGCCATTATTGGGAATTCCTGAAAGAATTCAAGTCAGGCCAGTGCTCATTTTGTATTCATCAGCTGCATTGCTGATGAATTGGAACTCCAAATATTGCTGCTTCCCACTCTGAATGGCTCTTATAACAGCTTTAATAAAGATTAATATCTGAAAATCAACAGCTGAAATGATCTGACAATTAGGGAGATGAGATGTTTATTGAAGAGTGGTAATGCAGTAATTAGAAGTTGATGAAATGAGTTTGAGTACCTTGTTTTTCTCTCATTTCTTCATTCTCCCATAGGGTTTTTAGCTGACAGGGTGATACTTTTGCTCCTTGACATGATAAAAATCTGTTCTCAGTGCTGGCACTTAGGTTGCATTAGTTTCACTGGCAGGGTGTGACAGCTCCTGGACTGGGTCATTTATTGTTTTCTGCACCATCTAAATGAAGACTTCTTCTTCTGACATGAGACCTGTCTACTTAGCAGAAATAAAGGAATTACTTCTTTATTCCAGGATATTTAGAACACACACTGATTTTGAAGGAAATTTTGATTACATGAGCAATGTTGCTAGAAAGAAGCCAGTTTTATTTTCCATTGTGTGGCTTCCCAATCCTCTGTGTTTGAGCTGATTTTGGAAGTTGTGGCAGTCCACAGACCATTTCAGTGAAAGGAAACAGAGGGAGGAAAAGGTAATCAGATGAAATTTGACATGGCCTTTTAAAAGGCCACTTCTGGCAAGGTCACAGCTGAAAAGTTTGATTATGGTAATATGGAAAAAATGAAGAGCTGAGCTATATCTGATACACTTATGTCATCTTTTATGTTTACTTTTATTGCTTGTTTTCCTTCTTTTAAACCTGCCAGCCTTGAAATTCCCTGAGGTCTTTTCTTTCCCTTTCTAGCTACAAGGTGCCGTGTGCTGAAACACTTGAAGGTGGAAAATGCCCCCGTTGTGAATCGCTTTGACTACGCCCAGTGCAAGAAGCTGAACATGGATCAGGTCCTGGATCAGATCCTCAGGATGCCCCCAGAGAGGAACAGGATCATTTACCTTCGTCCCATGCAGCAGGTGCAGAGCCAGCCTGGCTTCTCCTGGAGCACACCTGGGGGTTTGCAGCTGAGGCAGGAAATGTTCCAGCATCACCACTCTGAAATTTGGGTGTTTGAAGCTCAGCAAGGCTTTCATTGCAGAATCTGCTGCTTGGATTTTAAGATATTCTGATAGATGAAATATTAAAATTCACCATCTCCAGTATTCATTGCATTAGAGGTTACTGTAAACTGCACTCTTAAAGGTGCAGGATTTAATGTCCAGATTAATATCCATGTAATAACCATAGCATAAACAGAACAGGTGACTGGGGATACAAGCATCATAAAGTCACCCTAGGACAGATGCCTTGAGCTCATATCAAACTGACTAACTCAGACTGTCAGGACCTGGGTGCTCCTTGTAGCTCTGTGTGAGCAGAGCATGGATCTGAAATCCTGAGCCCATGTCCTGTTAGATTGAGGAACAGCAGAGTTTGGAATGCTGAAGTGTTGCAGGACACTGGTGGGACTGGGAGCCTCCCTCTGCTCCTCCAGGCTGTGCAGGAGTGGAAGCAGGGACATTGAGGGACTTGTTTAAATCATCTGATGAGGGTTTATGAGGGTTTCATTTAAGATCTGGAAGGTTGGGAATGTAGGATTTTATCCCTCTGTGGTGTTGCTCTTCTCCTGCTTCCCTGTCTTGGTTTGCCAACAAGGGAAGGTTGATTGTACATAAAATCCATAAAATCAGCTTTGCTTTGAAACCACATCTCTTAAAGAACAGTGGTAAAAATATTAGATGGGAATGAATCCCGAATCACTGATCCCCTCCTCATAACAAAAATTCTGAGCAATGAATGGAGTTTTAGACCATTCTGTAATTTTATGGAGTTTATTTTCACATTGGGATTGGGAAAGACATCAGAAATTAGACATTGCCCATCCAATTCCAGTACTCAAGCAGATAAATTGCCAAAGCTGCACTGGGAAAGTTTCACTCCCCTCAGTCCTTTATTTATTTGTGTTGTTAAAATTCTCCCTCCTTGCTGCATTTCCCGGGGATTTGCTCCCATATCTGTTTGCTCTCAACTCTGCAACCCCGCCCCAGAGTTTGTGGTGCTCACAAGTGTTTATCCCCAGGTGGACACTCTGACTCTGGAGCAGAAGATCTTCAGTGGTCCCTACCCTTACCACATCTGCATCATCCACGAGTTCAGCAACCCCCCCAACGTCAGGAACAAGGTGCGGGTGCGGAGCTGGATGGACACCATAGCCAACATCAACCAGTGAGTGCTGAGCCCTGCCTGGCCCTTCCTGCAGGCACCTGCCCACCTGTCCTGCAGCAGCTGCAGCTCCACACTTGCTCTCTTCTGTCACCCAAATTTTAAAAAAAAATCAGTTTGAAAAAAATTCAGCCTGCTGGTGGAGGTCGAATTCTGGGTGGTGCAGTGTAAATTCAGCGTCAAGATTTTTTAATAAGATTTTGATAAGATTTTAGAATATAAAATAGTATGTTTTATTTTATGGAAAATCCTATAAATTCTCCAGCAATAACCATCACATTCGTCCAGCAATAATGCATCGAAGTTGTTGGAGTAGTTTGGAAATATCTTCAAAGCTGAAAACAAGTTATTTTTAAAAGAGTGATTTGCTTTAAGAGGTAGTGTTGGTTTGTTGGTTTCTGTGGAAGCTGATGCTCAGTCAGGATCAGCTCCTGACAGCTGCCAGCAGCAGGGAATTGTGTCCAGTGGGTCTCATTCACAGTTCTAAACTGGCCCTGCTGGCTGTGGGTGCTCTCCAAGTGAAGGGATGGATGCTGGGTTGGTGTGAGGGCCTTGGGGCAGTTTTTCCATGGATTCAGGCTCATTAAAGGGCAGGTCATGTATTAGGATTTCCCATTTGGTTTTTCCCCCTCCCAGCTCCCCACTTCCTGCTGTAACCTCTCCCTCCTTCTCCCCAGAGAGCTGATTAAATACGAGTTCTTCCCTGAGGCCACCAGGACTGAGGAGGACCTGAAGAAATACCCCAAGTACCCCTGGGGCAGGGACATTTACACCCTGGAAGGTGAGAGAGGGCTCCTGCTCAGCCTCTTGCTAGGAGGAGCAGCTTTGCATCATTCCCAGAGATGTGGAGAACATGCCTTGGGAGGAAATGGGGAAGCTCAGCTCAGGGGGGGTAAATGAGCAGGGGTTTGATTTGTGCTGGTGCTGCTGGGGTGGTGTTTTCCTCTCTGGCTCCTCACCCTGTCCCTCTCCAGGCATTGTGGATGGTGCTCCCTACTCCATGATCACTGACTTCCCCTGGCTGAGGTCCCTGAGGACAGCAGAGCCCAACAGCTACGCCAGATACGACTTCGAGGATGATGAGAGGAGTGAGTAACTCAGCTCCTTCACTGAACTTGCTTTTTTGGCAGTGCATCCCTTTCTCTTTCAGTTTTCTGCTCCTTAGGCTGCTTTTGGTAGAACTGTTGTTAAGGCAGGTTGGAGAGAAGTGAGCAAACACAGAGAAATTTGATATGAAAGTTAAAAACTGGACTTGTAAACTCCAGAATGGAGAGGATGTGGGTTAGGATTGATTGTGGATGTGGCTCTTTCTCTCTGCTAAGGTGTGATGGTAGGCAGTGCATGGGGCTCAATTAAAAACCTTGCTTGGCAGCAGAGAACAGTATGGTCTTCCATTACTTAATCAGGAACATCCTGGAATCTTCATTAGAAGCATTTTTATATTTTGGATATTATCCAGCTCCAGTTTAGGAATCTCAAGAGGATGGGGAAGAGTTTTTTTTGTTGTTGTTGTTGTTGTTTTTTTTTTTTTTTTTTCTATACCTTTCTCTGGTTTTATTTTTAAATTTCTTTTAAAAATTTTATTTTAGACTAATGTAATTTAATTTTATATTAGCTTGACTTGATGCTTGTAGTTCAATATGAAGGCTGAATTACCAAAAAATTAAGTAACTAAAAAAACATGGGTGCTGCTGCTCTTCTGGCTGCTCAGTCCTTTGCTAATTATCAAAGCACAGAGATTTCCACAAAAATGAAGGAGAGCACTGCTGCTTTATCCTTAATTGCTGCTGTTTATAAAACATTTAAGTAATGAATAACCTGGAATGAGCTCAGAGAGGCCTCAAGGAGAGGGTTTCTGATGCTCTGAGGTTCATTTCACTCCCAGACATTTGGACATGAGGAAGCTTTTTCTCTTTGCCTCTTTGGCCAAGTCTGAATGCAAAACCAGCCTGGCTGGGGAATATTTTTGGGAGAAACATCCCCTTGTTATAAATACATATTACCTTATTGGCTTTTTGAAATATTAAGATGAATGCTGTATGTATAATGTTGGAAAACTTTGCTTTTAATTCTGCTATTAACAAAACCTAACAAAACTAACTAACCCTAACAAAACTTAGAAAAGTAGTGTGATAAATGTCTATTTTTTTAGACTATAACACGGTGATGTAAAAAGCATTTGTTCATGTAACTAACTCAGAGAATGGTAAAAAAAAAAGAGAGAGATAATCAGGGAATTCTTCACATTCTTGGATTATTGATGACACACCAGAACCCCAGGGGAAGAATTAATTGATATTCTGTTATCAGGGAGTACTGACATGATGATTTTCAGGTTGGGGGGCTGATTTTAAATAATGCATGAAAGTCTGTGAACATGCAACAGGTTGGTGCATTTAAAGAAGTGTTTTCTGAGTTAAGGTTGAATGGCTGAATGTCAAGCACCCAGCCATAGTTACCTTTGCTTTATGGTCTGTCTCTTACTGTCTTTTATTAAAGACAATAAATTTAAATTTAATAATATAATAATTGAATAATAATAATAATTGAATAATTTAAATTTAAAATGTACCAGAAGTGAGCCTCTTTTTTCCCTGGCTGTGTTTCCCCAGCCACCATCTATGCCCTGAGGAGGAAGGGTCTTTTATTAAAGACAATCAATTTAAATTTAATAATAATAATAATAATAATTGAATAATTTAAATTTAAAATGTACCAGAAGTGAGCCTCTTTTTTCCCTGGCTGTGTTTCCCCAGCCACCATCTATGCCCCCAGGAGGAAGGGGCAGCTCTCAGCTGACATCTGCATGGAGACCATCGGCGAGGAGATCTCGGAGCTGCGCCAGGTCAGGAAAGGGGTGTTCCAGAGGGTCGTGGCCATCTTCATCCACTACTGTGATGTCAATGGGGAGCCTGTGGAGGATGACTACATCTGAGGGCTGCCCTTCCTCCCTCCCCTGGCACTGCTGGCCAAGAAAAAGCAGGATTTTTTTTATTTTTATTTTTATTTTTTTTTTCCAAATGCAAAGCATTTCCCACCAGGACGCCCTCGGCTCTGCCTGTGGCCAGGAGGATGTAGTTAAATGTAAAATGGAAAGTGCAAATTGTATACTAAGAGTTGTACATAGAGGAAAACAAACAAACAAACAAAAAAACCCAACTTCCTAATACTGAGACTTTATTTCATATGTTTATACAATTTAATTTAAGTTCCATTTTAATGAAGGCAAATAATTAGGAATGGGGAAGAAGATTTGAACTTTTCAACCCATACAATTCATAGCAGTATTTTTTTTCCTTATAAACAACAATTCCATTTGCTGTGTTCAAAAGAGTCATCAGAGTCTCTTTTAATCTGTGCCTTTTTCTTGAGCATTTAAGAGTCCAGTCTGAGTAAACCTGTTGAGCACAATCTTGGTGTCTTGTGTGCATTTTTGGAAGGGTCAGAATATTCTCCAGCTGTTGCAAAGAAGGCCAGAAGCAGAAAAAACAAAGAAGAGAATTTGGTGATCTGTGGTAATTTCTAGAGGTATTCAACCCATTTTTTGGGGCTAAGGAAGCCCCCACGTTTAGCACCTTGGAAGCAGAATGTTCTCAAGCATTCTGTACTGTTAGATTTCATTGTCATGGTGTGTTTGACTCTGTACTGTGGAAATCAAGCTGCTGATAGTTGGCTGGAAGAGAAATCTGCCCATTGCAGCTGGCTGGGAGCTGAGCTTTCCCTTCAGGCAGGAAGGGGGATGTGGCAGTGCCTGGTGGCTGTGGCAGCACAGGGAGCTCTGGCCTGGGCTCTGCTCACCCCTCAATGCACATTTCCCACATGGCCACTCAAAACTGCTGCTCTTTGCCCCAGAAATGTTTGTGCTGTGCATTGAAAGGTGCTCCCAGTGCCCACTGGTGTTTGGTGGGGGTTTGCTGCCAGTGCAGGTGTAAAATGCACATTTTGGTGTGGCATCACAGGGTGCCCAGGGCTGCAGGCCTTGCAAAGGCAAATTCCCAGCTCTGGCCTGGCCTCTCATCCATGCTTGTTTCAAATTGCCAGCCTAGAAAATGACATTTCCTGAGGTAAAAGCTGTGCAGTTTAGACCATTTTATCCAATTTTGCTCTTCATCCTGATGGTGACTCTGAATTTGGGGTAAATGTGGCTAATGGGGATTTCTGGGATGTTTAGCTCTGTACAATTGAGGTGAAGCTGCTCCACACAGCAATGCTGTGCTGTTTTCTCAGTCTCTCTGTGGGAATTCTTTGGATAATGTGAAACTAGAAATCCATGGGATAAGAGGAGGAGATGGGTGCCTAATGGGAGCATTTCCTCCTGGAGGTGGAGCACTAAACACAGAATATGTGAATGCTATTACATTTGCTGTACTGCAGGATCACAGTCAATGGTTTATTATAGCTCTTATATTTAATTAACCATAGATAATGTATTCAATGATTCTCAGCCAAAACAATTGTGACCCTTTCTAGAAGTGTTTCAAGTCCTCTGAGTCATTGATTCTGTCAGATTTGCCATTTTAGTCCAGAAAATGTTACTGAGTTTCTGGAGTATTGCACCACATCTCCAGCTGGTATCTCCTCACTCCAGCCTTTTGCAGAAGTATTTACACAAATAAAGTGTTTGTTTATATTCAGTATTTCTGGAAGCTGAACCTTGCAGTAATTTTGACCTCTGAAATGTGACACCCATTTTCCACCAGTGCCTGAATCCATCTCCTGAGGGCTCAGAGGGGAGGGAGGGGCTGGGATCTGCCAGGGGTTTGATTTTTTGGGTCTGAGCTTCCTCCTCTCTCCTTTTCATGGCTGTTTTCTCACTTTAATTCAATCACCATGGCAAGGAGGGTTTCCCTGGCTCTGCCCAGTTCAGCTTTCCTTGGAGCATGCCAGATGTTTCTGTACCAGGCTTCCCTTCCCTGCTGTCCCTGCAGCTGAGGGGACACTGCCCCTGCTCTTCCTGCAGCACAGGGAATTCCAGCTGGGCCCCTGTGGGGCAAACTGGCACCCATTCACAGCCCCCTGAAAACAGATGTTTGCATCTGGCTGTCACAGGAAGCTTTGTGGAGTTCAGAGGCAGCCTGGCAAACATTTGAGCTGCAAGGTAAGGAAATGATAAAGGAAACTGTGGTTGCATCACCTCTGTGCCCTGCTTCCCTCCTGGATGGGGCTTTGGGGAAAACTTGGAGCAGGAATTTCTGCCCTGGGTCAGCTCTGACTCAGCAGCACTGGGTAAGTGAAATCTTGGCTGGATTTGTGTCCCTCTGTGCAGGTGCACAGTGAGGGGGCTCCTCTTACAGCCCCTGAGGAGAAATGAGCCCTGCCAGGTCCTGGAAGATGCAGGAGGTGATTCCAGTCATTGGGAGGTGAGTCTGACATGACTTTGGCCCTGCTTTTCCCACAGCTCCTCCTGGAAAAGGGTGCAGAGAGCCCAGCTGGGAGAGGCTCAGGTGCCTGGAAATGTCATCTAAATAGTACAGAAGGCAAACAGAGAAAGGCCAGAGTGTGTTTGGGCACGGAGAGGGCACAGCCTCGTGTTCACTGAGCATGGCTTTTCCCTCTCACTTAGGAGAAAGGCAAAATCAGTGCTTGGGTTTCAAAAGGGAAAGGATTTTGGAAGTGTTTTTGTTTGAGGAGAAGCTGTGATTCCCCTCCCTGTCCCAGCTCCTGGAGCCCCCAGATTCCACCCTGGAATTTGAATGCAAACTGCACCAGAAACGAGCCCTAGCTGGAGTTCACTGCTGTGTCCAGAGAGGAGTTTTTATTTTCAGGAGCAGCCACTGCAGCAACATCACTGAGCACAGGCAGGGACTGGCACCAGCAGCCAGGATGGGCAAAAACTGCCCAGGGAGGCCACAGGAGCAGCCAGGGCCTGCAGAGTGGGGCTTTCCATGAGACTCCTCCTCATCCAGGGACCTTCTGCCACCCTTGGTGCACAGGGGCACTGCTGGGGTTATTGACTGGTCCAGCAGCAGCTGCCAGGGGGTCCTGGCAGGTTTGCTGAGCCCAGGGAGGGATGAGAGGTGACACATTTTGTGTTTGGAATTCCATCAATTGAAGGGGAGCCTTTCCCACTGCTGCCCATTTTGGCTGCTGAGCCACTGCTCCCATCGACAGAGCCTTGGGAATGTTGTCCCTGGGGAAATGGGGAGTTTATTTTAAATTAAAAAGAGATTTTTTTTTTTCCTAATGCACATAAAAATAAAGGAGAAATCAACACCTGAAGGACAAAGCAGAAACCAAATCCCCTCCCTGTGGCTTCCCTGTGCTGCTGGTTCCATCTCACTCCAGGAAATTTCACACCAAGGTTTTGATGCCCTTCAATGGGGACAGAGAAAAGCTTTTTTTTTTTTAGGATTTCTTTAGGAAATTTGAAACTTGAGGTGAAACCAAGCAAGGCTGTTCTGCAGCCTCATGTGCCCAAAGCCCAACAAAACCCCTGTGGGCACTTCCAGAGGGGGAGGATCACAGGACTGAAGGAGCCCTGGATGGATTTTCCCCAAGCTTTCAATAATGGCTTTTTTCATTCACTGTTCTGGTGTCAAGAGCAAAGTTTATTTATTTATTTTTTTTTTAAATCAATCCCTCTAAAACCAGGTCCTTGCCAACCAGGTCCCAGTGACGAACCAGGAGCACCTTCCACCACAAACATCAATAATTTGTCTTTTCCCAACAGCCACCAATTTTCTACCTTGATCTTCATATTAGGGCTGTTTCTGCCCAGTGTCCTTCTGAATCCTAAAGGAAAAGGAAGTGAAGCTTTATCAGTGATTTGCTGTGGAAGAAGTATTTCAAGAAGTCAGACACCATGGCCAGGAAGCCACTTGTTCTTCTCATGCACAATAGTTCTCTTACTGAGCAACATTTTTGTTTGTTCCAAGCAGGATTTGTCTGTTTACAGTAAATACCTGTCACATAGCAACAGAAATATTACTAAATAATAATACATAGAATGTTAAGCTCCTTGGTCTAGAAGCTTTTAATGAAAAAAACCCACGTGTTCCTGATAAAAAATAATAAATAATGTCAGCTTTTCTTTGTACATTAAAAATATCTGTCCATGGTTACACACTATGACAAAGTACCATTTCATTTTCTAGGCTCAGGGTGGCATCTCTGGGGCAGATCTTCACCTAAAAAGGCTTGAGGCTTGTGGTTTTGATCCTGCATGAAAATCCTTTCCCCAGATTTGTGGAGTTCAGAGCCTTGCCCACCCTTTCCATGCAAAGGGAGAAGCAGCTCAGGAGGAGCGTGGCGACATCGACATGCAGGGAGCAGCTGAGGACTGAGACCTTTGCAAATGCTGAGACTGGGAAGTCTGGGAAACTTCTTGCCTCAACTGGAAGAGACCAGCAACAAATAGAAAAATGAAGGTGGCAAAGGTAGGTAGAAGTGTCTCTTCCAAATATAGCTAGGAAAGGGTTTGGGTGGTTTGTTTTCCAAGGTGGCACTTGGTGATCCATTCCAGGCTCTGCCTCAGGATGCCCAAAGTTTGCTCAGGGGAGGGATGGGGACAGCTCTGGGCTCCAGGGCCACGTCCCATCCCCTGGGGATGGCTCTGAGCTGGGACATCCCTGCTGCTCCCACTCTGCTCCCTTCGGAATCTCCTCGGCCAGGAGCCACAACCAGAGCATTTCCAGAGCTCTGCAGGGTGGGTGAAGCAGCAGCTGCTGCTGGGGGCTGGATCCAAAGGGGAACAAACATTTCCTCTTGTTTTCCTGCAGAAAACCCGGTGCTGCTCCTCCCCTGGCAGTGCCAGGCTGCAGGCAGCACCAGCAGGGATGGAGCAGCTCAGTGCCACCCTGCTGGGCCACAGCAACACTTTGAGACCCCCAGGACAGGGGGGAGCAGAGCTGGGAAGGAAGGAGCAGCAGGAAAGGAGCAGCAGGAAAGGAGCAGCAGGAAAGGAGCAGCAGGAGTCCCTGCACGGGTGTTTTGGAGCTGTTTTGTGTCCTGACTGTGCTGGGAACCCCTCGCTCCTGGAGCAGGGTTTGGCACAGCTGTGCTCCTGCAGGGACAGGGACAGGGCCAGGGCCAGGGCCAGGGCCAGCAGTGCTGACCCTCCCCATGCTCCCACCCAGCTCCCACAGCTGCACATTCCTGGGAATTCACTGCAGGAGGCACCAGGACAATGCAGATGGATGAATGTTCACATCCTGCTGTTGGTGAATCCTTGGGACATCCTGGAGGGATCTGTTCTTCCTCTGCTGGCCCAGGACTAGAAACAGGACTCTTGGGATTCGGGGTCGGGGTGGATGGGAAGCTTCTCTTGTTCCTGGTGGTGCCCATTGTGTAAAACCTTGTACCTGGGAGGGGGAACACAAACCTTTGTCAGTGCCAAATGCCAAACTCATGGAAAACAAGATCTTGCAAAACCCAAAGCGTATTTAAGAGAGTGATGCTTCCAAATATCCAGATCCCACGTTAAAAAGAGTGAATCCCTGCTTTGCTCTGTGGCAGGGAATGAAATCTGCAGTTTGGAGCTGTCAAAGCAATCCCTGAACACCAGGAACCTGCTGGGTCTCAGCTGGGTGAGCTGCACTGCCTGGCTGTGCTTGGGCTCTGGATGCTCCTGCAGGAACCCCCCAGGCTGGATCTGGCTGCCAGCATGGCCAGGCCACTGAAATGTGCAGATATTTCCCTCAAACACCCCTGGGAACTCCAGCACTTCAAACAAGGATCAGGAATTTGAAAAACGTGCTCCCACCAGGCTGGATGTCAGAAAGAAGGAGAGACATTTTGCACCTCCCAGACTCCCAGGAGTGCCAGCAGAGCTGGAATCGACGGAGAGGTCAGACAGGGACACTGTGGGACACAGGGAGGACACAGAGGGGACAGCCCCTGCTCCAGCCAGGACACACTGGGAGCAGGACATGGACAGGGACTGGATTTCCAGGGATCCAAACCTTCCTCCGTGTTCTGCAGGGTCCCACAGTGGAGCAAGAGCAGCAAGAGCAGCGGTGCCATGGGCTGGTGGAGGTTCATTAAGCTAAAGAGGAGTCACTAAGGTGTCCTGGGATGTGCTGGGGCACAAAGTGTCTGCCTGGAGCCTCTGGCAGTGAGTTCAACACTTCCAGCTGTTCACCCTGTGGGGAAAGAGCACGGGTGGGACAGAGGAAAGAGATCCCTGGCACAGGGAGCGGCAGCTCGGGGCTTGCTCAGTGTTACAGGTTATATTTATGTAGATAAATTTATATTATAACCAATTCTATCATTGGTGTTACAGGTTATATTTATATAGATAAATTTATATTATAACCAATTCTATCATTGGCTTTTAGCAAATATTGAAATGAATGCTCTCTGTATAATGTTGGAAAAATTTGTTGTATGGATATTGGCAGATTGCCGAATGAGTGAAAGGTTGCAGATTTGCCTATCTCTGTGAGATAATG
>JANRMJ010000037.1:16263146-16273294 GCA_025584955.1 Alethe diademata | reverse complement strand
GAGCCTGGGCAGTGCCCAGCACCTCTGGGGGAAGAACCTTTCCCAAAATCCACCCAAACCTCCCTGGCACAGCTTGGTTTATCACAAGGAGCACTGAAACCCATGGCAGCAATTGTGCAAGGCTGAGTATGAAATACCAGGTGCTGAAGTACAGGGAGCACCAAACCTGGCCAATCCCACATTCAGGAGTTCAGTCCTGGCCCACTCTGCAGTGCCCTGAGCTCTGGTGTTTTAAGTATTTTTCAGAATTCCAAGAAAATTATCTGAGTTTTGTTGAAAGCCTCTCCTGAATTGCTAGTCTTGTGGTTTTCCTGAATTGTTATTACAGAAGTACTCCAGCAGCCTGCCATGTTCAAAGCATCTCATCCTAAAGAAGAACTTCAGAATGACGAGCTGCTGAAGGAATTTGATTTCTTCCTCACCCTTCCCCTGCTGGAGAAAGGAGGTGACACCAGTGACCCTCTGAGGTCCTTTCCAACCTCACCCATTCCACGATCAAGAGTTTTTTATCTGACAACAAAAAAATCCCATAAATCTCATCTTTTAATTGTGCTGAAGAAATCCCAACGATTTCACCAGATTGGACAGAAAATTCTCATGCTAACAATTCTCCAGTGACAAAAAGGCACAAGAAAAGTTACAAATAACAATGGATACAGCTCAGACAGGACAGGGCAGGGAGAGCACAGCCAGGCACAGGATGGACACAGAACACAAAATCAAATTTTTCTTACAAACATTTGGTTGGTATAAAGTGATCTCTTCGGCACATTACACAATTTCCCCACATTTTACCCCAAAAACACATAAATTATTTTGTAAACAGGCCAGATGTGCTGACCAATGGGATTGAGTCCAGTCCTGAGGTCCTGTTTGGTTAAACTGCTTCTCCAACAAACCCCAGGCACATTTTGCCATTTTGTTTGTTCTGCAGAAGATTATTCACAACTACCTAAAATTATTCTGAATTTTCAATCATTAAAAAATCGTACCCCAGAACATACCAAGAACATATTAGAGATGGTCTAGAGGAACAAACACAAAACTAAAGATTCAAAGCATTGTGTGCTTGTCATAAAAAAAGAGATTTAACCTCTCCTTAACCATGTTTGAATTGCATTTCAAATACACATAAAATTTATTTCTTTAAGTAAAAAATCAGATATAAAAAATTGGACCCAAGTTCAACAAAATGTTTCCTACCTATCTGTGGAGTATTTAGAGCTGGGACTAAGTGCTGGGAGCTGGACTAAGTGCTGCCAGAGCTGGGATTCAAATATTTAAGCATGGAAATGAAAATTTGCTTCTCCATCCAATGCTGAAATATTTGATGAATATGCACATCAAAGAATAACATTATGCCTTAGCTTATAGAATCTCTAGAAAATTAAATAGACAGGTATTAATTATGCTACAAACCAAATATATATATATATATATAAAATATTTGCCATTTTACCTAAGCAGAAGCCTTGCTTTTAGCACTGCAATGTTCTCAAAGGCAAAAGCAAGGCTCAGAATTATTTCCACTTCAGATAGAATTTGACTGAAACTGTAAAGATCAGGTTGATTTTCACATGAGCAGCTGATCCTCCAAAGGCTCATACATATGATGACCCAGTGTAATTAATTCTTGGGATTTAACGAGGTCATTCCCAGTGCAATCCCTTCTAGTGTGGAGAAATGAACCAATATTGGAGTTCCACCAATATTGGAGTCCCACAACATCATCCTACACTCAGCAGAACAAACTCAGCCACACAAATATGAAGCCCCAGCATGGCAAGAGCAGCACAGGAATATTTGCATCCCAGCTTCATCAGCTTAGCCATGTGCACAAAAAACCAAAACAAAAACAAAACAAAACAAAAAACAAAAAAACCCACAAAAAAAATTAAAAAACCAAAAAAACCCCAGAAAAAAACAACAACAAAAAAAACACATTAAAAATGTCAAATACTTCAAGCATTTAATCACTTTTCCAAAGCAGGTGGGAAAAAACCCAACCCACAACAGAAGATAATGCCCTGAAACAGATTTTTGCTTGAAGAGTTTCACCCTCAGCTGGACCTAGGACAGAGCCCAGGCAGAGCACACCAAGCTCAGCACAAGGCTCTGGGCAAGGCTTAAACCCAGGATATTTTCCTGCCTGCAATTCTCACTCTGCTCTTCAGCCCCACCAGGGTGGATTTGAACCTCTTGGCAAAAGAAATAAGCAGAGATAAAAGGGTGGCTGAGATTTCTCCCAGGAGGGAGCACCTTTCTCTGCTGGCCTGGTGTGGACTGAGATCAAAATGAGACAAAAATAAATAACCATAAACCCAGAAATCCCTGATTTCCACACAGGCAGCTCAGCACAGTGCTGGTGCCACACTCACAGAAATCACAGAAATCACAGAAATTCCATAATGAAGACACCAAATCACAGAAATCCCACAATGAAGACACCTCCAGGTTCATCTGTGGCCCCTGGGCAGCACAAACAGCTCCACAAATCCTCTGCCAGCCCCAAACCAGACTGAGGCCCCAGGGTTCTGGGGTTGTTTTACACTCACTTTGCTATTCAGGAGCTTTGGGTTTATCAAAAGATCATGAAAAATGAGCAGCAGGTCACATGGAACACCAACACACACAATTGCTTCTGTTTACAGTCAATATTCAGTGTCTTGAGGCAAAGCAAATTTGCAAATTGCAAACTGTACATCTGCAATACCAACAGAGGCTGGAGGTTGGTCCTGCAGTGTTTGGGAGCAGGTGGAGCTGCAGAGGCTGAAAGGGAATCAGCATCACTAAATCCCAGCTTGGCAGTGCCAGTGTAAACCCAAAACAAACCCTGTGCCCACTGCAGTGCCTGCCCCTGCTTTGGGGAGTGAACTGAAAATGGTTTTCGTGTCAAAACACTCACACAAGTGAAACATTTCTTAGACACCACTCAGCCACAGCAGCAACACACGAGGGGCAAACAGAGCCTGGCACTGAGCAGGAGAGTGCTAAAAACATTTCCAGTACAGCTGAGACTGTGCTCATTTCCATAATGCTCTGTTGTTGTCGTTAATGAACGTGCTAATGATCTCTTAATTCTTCATTTAGAGTGATAATTGCTGATTAGGACATTTGGGAATAGAGTTGAACTGATTTATACCAGCTCCCAGTCTGAACTGGGGTTCTGAAGGATGTTCTGGGAGGAACATCCCTGCTCCAGACTGATGGAAAACCCAAACCCAGTCGTTCTGAGGGGCCCCTTTCCCATAGTTTACAAAATCAGGGGATGAGGGAAGGCTCAGGAAGCAACGAAAATGGCAGATTTCCCCTTTAAAAACCTGGCACATGCACCTGGCAAAAAAAAAAAAAAAACCAAACCAAAAAACAAACAAACAAAAACAAAATCTTAAAAACCCCCCCTAAAAAACCTGGCACTGTTCATTTAAAACAGTAGAAGGCAGGAGAGCCCTTGTCAGGACAGGACAGGAATATCAAAAAGCACAAATGGAGATACTCAGCTGCTGCATGCATCACACAGCAGCAAAATAAATAAATACATGGAGTTCCTTTATAAAACAAATGCTTTAGAGGAAAAGTTTCCAGTCAGTGATCCCCAATTCCTAAAAATAAAATTGGATTGCTTTAAAGAGTCCATAAACAAATGCATGCAAAACGTGCTGCTTGCCAGTAAGCACAAATCAGATTCATGTCACTGCTAAAAAACTATTCCAGGTCTAAAAGGAAAAGGGCTGAAACCCACTGTTGTAAGAAATTCCAGCCATAATAAGCTTTAATCTCCAGTTAATTCCCAAGAACTCCCTATTGCATGAACTCTCTAGCAAATGACATTTATTTCAATTCCCTTTTAGCCAGGGCAGTGTGCTTTAATAGGTACTTATTAATGCTATGAGCCCTGGATGTTATTTTAAATAAGAACATTAAAAGTATTACTTTTGGTTGCTTGCCTGCTTTTGCTGTTGCATTTTAATAGTTTCTTGTGTTTTGCTTGAAATGGAATTTGGAGGCTGCACAAACAGCACTGAGGCCAAGTGCAACGTGCTCCAGGTAATCTTCAGCACATCTTTTAGATATAATCTGATTTCATTACCTGAAAAATCATTTAATGGCTCTTTTATTGTGCTTTTATATAAATAAATACCCAAGAGCCACAAATACACATACCACTGGTCCTTTTTGGAGTTAACATTGCTATTCCTCCCTTCCTGGCACAGGTAGGAATGGATTTGCAAAAGCCATCTTTCAATAAATAAAGGTTTGGAATTTGGTTACACAAACCTGTTCATGGTCATGGGGAAAAAATCTCCCTGTGGGGACAAACCAACCCAGGGGATCCGAGTGGCACCTCCACACAAATCAGGTTTGGTTAAAAACTGAAATACAACCTAAAAATATAACCCTAAAACCTGAAATACAACCTAAAATTGCAGGTTTACAATTTTAAAATTGTAAATTTTGAATTTAAAAATATAATAGTTACTGGTCCTTGCTCAGAAAAAAACCCATAAACACAAAACAAAACTCAGTATGTCTTCCTATTTAGTAAACACTTCACAGTTCATATTGTATTTTATGCCTTTTTTGGCTTCTGACTTATTATTTTTGAATGATTAAGAATGAGAATGTTGTCTGTACACAGCACCTTTCCCTTTTAAAAGCTGTGAAGCACCTGAAATTCAGAGTGTAAACTCCTCTGGGAGGAAAGCACCCTCTTCCAGGGATGTGTGCTGTGTACAGCTGGGATTCAGGAAAAGTTGTTAATCCCTCAATTCTGCCTTCACAATTGTATTTTACTGCTGTGAGGAAAGAGAATCTCTTCCTCCCCTTGGATTTTAGTATGAAGCACAGGCACTCTTCACTTCCATGGAATTTAAAATCAAAGTAAAAAGCTCTATTTATGCTGAACTGGTTAAAAAAAAGTTCAGAAAAGAATTTTCCTGGTTCCTTTTCCAGTGATCTGTGCACTCCCATTGCATAAAGTCCAGGACAGAGCAAAGGGTTTATAGCCAATAAATCCTGCATTCATGCACAAAGTCTCTGTGACATGGACACATCTGGGCAGATGCTGGATAATCTATTTGTCCCTTTTCACTTTGGTGCTTGTGATTCTTTCTGCCTGGTGTAAAAAACTGCCTAGAAGGGACTTTTTTTTTTGGTTAAAATTAAAGAACAAGATATTTTCCATATCTAATGTACTCAATTCTGAAGAATTCCTAAATATTAGGAAAACAATTGACTGCCCATAAGAAGGAATCAGACTTCTAAAGAGTCATCTATGAAAAAAAAAAATAATTAAAATCAGGCTGGAGAGGTGGAATTTCCATGGGCACAGGCAGGTTTAGGCCTGTGGAGGAATGAGATAACCATGCCCTTGTGGCCTGGCTGAATTAGGAGGCAGGGCCAAAACCTCTGGAGGTGAGAGGTGCTTGGTTAAAAGATATCCATTAAGATATGCATGTTCAGATTTGATTTCTCTATCTGAGATTCAGGGAGGTTGCAAAATCAAACACTGCCCAGTAAAGACCAGAGCAAAGAGTCCCTGGCAGCCATTCCTTGGCAAACACGGGTGTGGTGACGGAAAGCAAGGCCAGAATGAGGGATGAGAAATGAATTGCCTCATTCTTCAGCTGGACAGGATGCCCTGCCTGCTCCAAAATCCCCCCCTCATTCACAAGGACAGAGCTCTAAAAAAGATTTGATCACTTAAGAGTGAAACTGAGACAGAGAAAGCTCCAGAGAGGAGACATGAGATGAACAACAAAGTTCAGGTTCACAGACTGGCCGCAATCGAGGTAAGAACTTCCTTCCTTCAGCAGCTGCTGTGGAATCAGTGCAGGTAAATGCAGAGAGATGGCACAGCCCCAGCCTGAGCACACACACACACACTGATTGCACGGACACACAGCCCCGTGTGCCCAGGCTTTGCTCCAATCTCCTCTCTCGCCCAGCTAGTCCTTGGAAGCAGCGTGCGTGCCCAGGGCAAAGTCCACGGCCTGGTGCACGCTGTGGAAGAGCAGCTGCTCCTCGCCCTCTCTGAAGAAGTCCCCTCGGAGCAGGGAGCTCCTGACAGAGGGGTTGCACTGGGCCAGCAGCACGCGCACGCCGATGTCCCCGTAGGCCCCGCACACCTCCTGCAGCGCGCGGATGCCGGCCGTGTCCAGGAACTGCACGGCACAGCAGTCGATCACTATGGTGTGAAACCCCACAGGCTCCGACCCCAGATCCACGGGGACGCCGCTCTGCTTGTCCCCACACCCCGCCTCCTTCTCCTTGAGCGCTCTCTTCGCCGCTTTCTTCTTGGCTGCCTTCACCCACAGCGGGTTGACCCCAGTTCGCTTGTAGAGGCTGGATTTGAAGCACTCCTTGTTGATGTAGTAGAGGGGGGCTTCAAATCGGAACACCACAACGCCAGGCTTGGTCTGCAGGTTCTTGTAGGCAGACAGGGACTCGTAGGTCTCCGACTCGGCCACCCAGCCCAGCAGCGGCGCCTCTGGCCGCTGGGTGCGGAAGATGACGCAGAGCATGGAGAAGCAAACGCCCACCAGGAGCCCGATCTCGGTGCTGATCAGCGCCGTGGCCGCCATGGTGACCCCCCAGATCACCGTGTCCACCTTGCTCAGGCGCCACATCTTGGGCAGGTCCCTGAACTTGAGCAGGGCTCCGCGGAGGCTGACGATGGTGATGACGGCGAGGACGCATTTCTGCAGCGAGTAGAACAACGGCGCGATCAGCAGGAGCACCAGGAGGATCACCAGACTGGTCACCAGGCCGGACATCTGCGTCCTGCAGCCCGTGGACTCCTTGACCAGGGTTTTGGCGAGAGCCGCGCTGGTGGTGAAGCAGTGGAAGAAGGAGGGGATGATGTTGCAGAAGCCGATGGCGTACATCTCCTGGTTGGCCCTCACGGTGTAGCCGTGCTTCTTGGCAAACATCTCCGAGAGCGACACGGTGATGGCAAAGCCGATGATGGCGATGGGGATGGCGTCCAACGCCACGCTGGGAACCAGGCTCCAGTCTGGAGGGCGCGGCGGCAGAAACCCCGTGGGGATGTGGCCGGAAATGCTGGAGCCATAATTCTCTCTGAGCTTCCCAAAGTGAGACGCCAGAGTGGCCGCCACAACCACGAAGAGTTCCACTGGGATTGGAGCCTTGAGCCTGGATTTGAAGTGTTCGTTGAGCTCTTTGGCTGGGATGAGCACCAGGAAGCACAAGGAGCTGGTGATGAGGTCGCAGATGTTGGTCCTGTGGATGCTCCTGAAGATGCTGATCCAGGTGGTGACGAGGGAGCCGACGCCCCCGCTCCGGGGAATGTCCAGGCCCAGCAGGTACTTGACTTGTGAGGTCAGGACAGTGAAGGAGGCCCCGGTGACAAACCCACTGAGCAGAGAATCCGAGAGGTACACGGAGACAAAGCCCACCTGGAAAAAACCCATGGCCACCTGGAAGGAATCAAACACACACAACAGGTCAGGACACAAACCCCACGGATTTTATCAGCTGGGATTAAAAAAACCCAGCATTGTGCACGGCCCTGGAGAACGAGGCGTGGTCTGGGCAGGGAGAAAAGTCTCCAGTTTTCAAACCAGGCTTTTTGAGGGTCTTCATCCCCTCAACAAATGTTTATTATTTGCTCTGCTAATCACCCTGGTGGGGAAAAAAGAAAAAAATAAAATCTAGGGGAAAAAAAACAAACCCCACATTTGAAACACTGTCTGCTTTTGCCGTTTCTCTTTCAATTCCTCTGAACTCTGTGAACTTTGCAAGGATCTAAAACTTTTCTGGTGGCCTTTATCTGCATTACACTGGAGTTCAGAGCCTGCAATAAAACCAGGTTTTATTGTGGGTAACAACTGTCCTAACAGCTGTCCTCTGACTCAGAAAATCTGCAATAAGCTGCAAACTCTGCTGCAGGTCATATGAGATAGAGATAACTGGGAACTCCATGAGAATCTCAAAGAATTACTGAAGAGAAAGCAGGTCTGGGAGCTGGACTGGCTGAAATCAGCTCACAGCTCTAAAAAAGGGAGATTATCATAGCCTTGATAATTAATTCAAGGTTGTTCTAAGTGTAAAACATTAATAATAATTAGCTTATCTGGTTAGGCTGTATTAACTGGTGTGAGAAGATTTGCTTTTTATGATTTGATTGTAAAGTTTCTGATACAAAGAGTAAGTGATATTAGTTGAAAAAAAAATTGGAGGGTGTTGGCCTGTAGAGAATATGCTTAATATTCAGAGAGACAGAAGGTAAACTAATCTGATTTCTTCAGATAAAGAAACTGAATTGTATTTGTACTTGCAAAGAATAATAAGTGCAATTCACAACTCCAAAACTGCACTCATCCCACAGGGATGAAAGATGAAACCCAAAATTCAGTGTAGCCTGCGAGGCCCAGAATATTTCTGAGAAAACTCAACACAAACTTGCAGTACAAAAAGTTCCAGGTTGTGTCCTAAACCTGTGTTTTAAAGTATCACAAACATGTTTTGCTCCCCTCCTATACATTTTGTTTGGTTGTCACCCTGGACAGATGAGAACAAATGAATGTGAACTCACAAACCCAAATACCACAGCTCTGCAGTACTGCTAAAAATAATCCCATTCTGGTTAATGAATAAGACTCTAAAAACAAAGAAACCTGCTTTAATTTAGGCAAGCAGTGAGTTCTAGGAAATGAGAAGAGTTGCATAAATATAAAATATATTGGATCCTGTCAGTGGAATCCTTTCCATGCAATAACATTGTTTCGGCTTCAAATGGGCAAACAGCAAAGTTTTAAAAGCACATTTACAAATAAAAGAAAACTGGAGAGACTTTTACTGTCCAGATTTTTCTTTGCTAAAGGCAAATGATTAAAGACTGGAATTAGGAGCTGGTACATCAGATTTTGGCCTGATGAAATGGGGTCTAATGCAAAAAAAAAGAAAATAAACAGAGTTTCAGGCCACAGCGAGGGTGGTGAGCAAACCTTGAGAGCTGGAGGTGCAGGCCTTACAGTCCCCAAAAGAGAAAAATGGAGGCAGAAAAAGCTGTTTAAAAACGGGGAGCACTCCCCAAAAGAGAAGCAAAGAGAAGCAGTGCAGGCAGGAAATGCTGTAAAAAAAGGGGGAGAGCACCCAGAGGAGTTTCCTGCAGCACAGTGACCTCCAGCCCTGAGCTGCAGACTGAGGATACGTGCGAGCCCAGCAGGATGGGGACATCTCCCACAGAAGAATTACAACTATTTGCACACCACACCTGCCTGTCTGTTGTAAAGAGATAAAACTTTGAAAAAAATGGCCTTGTAAAATCAGGTTTTATTACTGTTTTAAGTGAATTAAGTTAACCTGTTGAGTTTCTATGAGAAACAAATTCTAGGAATGAAAATCAGTTTGCATAACAATGTATTCTTGTGAAAAAAACCAAGTTGCACTTAAAAAACAAGAAATCTATCTCATGAGAATCTGTGAAGAAAATATGCAAACTATCTAAAACCAGCAAAGTTTGATAGACAACCAATGAACTGAGTTTTACTAGATTACTAACCAAGTACATTCAAACACCTTCTAATGCCATATAAAAATGAACTACCCACAATAAAAAATTAACTATTCTGCACAAAAACCCCCAGATGTTGTGTCGAGTCTTTGTCTTCTTTTTGCCAGGGTCAGGATTAAATGTGCAAGATAGTATTTCTTGCTTGTACTCAGATTTTTAATAGTTCTTATCTATTTTACAGTCTCACAAACTGTGTGTTCTACAGCACTTCGAGCTAACAAACAAAAAATGGAGCTTTATCTCTCTCTCTCTCTACAAGGCCTTCCAAGGATAAACTGTCCAATTAAGAAATGACACCTAAATTACTTTTTACTTTTAACCCAATAACCAACCACCTGTGGCCCTCAATGCGGAATTTTCTATCCAGTTACACAATATCACCTAGACCCATGGAGAAGAAGGTGAAGAAGAAGGTGAAGAGGAAGGTGAAGAAGAAGGACTAGCCTCTGCCCTAAAACCTCCATCTTGCTATATATATATATTACTATATTCTAAAACCTCAAACTCTAAGTTTTCCCCCATGTGATATTACACACTTCTATTCAAACTACAAACGCATGATCCCAGTTCTCTCATTCCATTTTGGAAGCTTCTCCACGGCCTCAGTGTT
>JANRMJ010000037.1:16248589-16263046 GCA_025584955.1 Alethe diademata | reverse complement strand
GCATGATCCCAGTTCTCTCATTCCATTTTGGAAGCTTCTCCACGGCCTCAGTGTTCTCCTGGGGGTCAGTGCCTGTCAGCACAGAAAGTCTCCAATTCCCAGTGACCAGGGTTCCAAGAGATGTCTCATCTCATTTCTGTCTCTCAGCTGAGTGTGCTGCCCTTACCTGGTAGACTCCAGAGATGAAGGTCATGGTGGCAGCCACGGCCATGGCGTAGCAGCTTTTGTCACAGAGCGGCTCCGTCCCGTTCCTGCTGCTGTTGCTGTCCCCTGGCAGGGCACTGAGCACAGCTGGCTCCAGCTCATAGCCAGCTCTCTCCACCTCCCTGTCCACCACCTGCCCCACCATCAGGCACACCACCCCGAAGATGCTGACGGAGATGTGGCGCGAGGTGCCGAAGATGCAGTAAATGATGCAGGAGAAAAAGGATGTGTACAGGCCATAAATGGGCTCCAGGCCTGCCAAGAGAGAGTAGGCAATGGACTGTGGCACCAGCAGGACCCCCACGATCACACCAGACATGACATCCCCCAGGAGATCCTCCCTGAGTTTGTATCTAGGAAGCCACTGTAAGATGGGGAAAAACCCCAAAATACAATCTTTAATTTTGGCTGGGGTGCAGCTGCAAGTTTTCTTTGCTTGCTTAACCAGCAGAGCCTTCATGTTCCTCTTCTTCTCTTGGGGTTCCAGGAATATTCTGTGATGGAAACTGCACTTGGCATCATCTCCTTCTGGCCCTTCCATCACTGCGTGGATGTTGTTGGTCTCTGTCATTGCTGCCATCACCAGGACTCACTGAAAACACAAAGACCATTAAACCAAAAATGAATGTACAATGTGAGACTTGAACATTTATGAAAAGCCAGGGCTGAAACTCTCAGCTCAGCAGAGAGAAAGCAATTCCCAAGCAAACAGAGAATGAGTCTCACCCTGGATCCCTGTGAAGCAAGGAGTGAGCTTTCCCAGGAGGGAAGCTGATACCTGTGGAACACACCTGCCCCTGGCAGGGTTGGGAAATGCACAGGAATGCAGCAGCCCTGCCTTCCTGGGAGGCTTCCTTGAGAAAATCCCTGCCTGCAGCCTGTTCCACCTTGCAAAGCCAGACAGAGGGGTTATTGAAATGCCACAGCCACTCCAGTTCAGCTGCTGAAAATTAGCTGCAGGTAGGACATTTCCAACAAAGCACAGCTCTTGTGGGCTGGGTTTTTTTGTTTGTTTTGTTTTTTGATTTATTTTGTTTTGTTTTGTTTTAATGGAGTGATGCCAGCCAAATACTGTATAGGTTGGTTACCTAAGAAGTGGCTTTTTTACAGCCCATGACATGCTGTGCACTTTGGAAAAGCTGGTTTTACAAGAAAATTGCACCTGATCAAAATAATGTACACAAATGGAAAACTTATTAATGGATACAGTGATAGGTGGGTGAGACACTTCTGCTGGAACTGGTGCTCTAGTCCAAGCTGCCCACAGACAGTAAAGCAGGATAATTATACCAATAACTTAACACTGGGAAATATTGCCTGACTGGAAAAGAGCAAAATCTTGATGAGACAAACCCTAATGAAACTTGCAGCACTTACACAGCTCTCCCACCTTCAGAAAACATCCAGAATTCTGCAGAAAACTCCTTAAGCCCCAGTACCTGGTACCACCAGTACAGGGAGGCCATTTCAGCCAGAAACTCACTGGTCTGGGAGGAGACCCAGCAAGAGAACCCTGAGAATTGGCACTGCCAGGCTTCCCTTGCTGGCACTGCAGCCCCAGAGTGCCAAGGACAACATGGAATTTATGTGCTGCTCACGTCTTCTCTGTGCAGTGCAAACATCAGCCAGACTGCTGTCCATGGAATGTTCACTGCTGAATTAATTGCCCAATTAATTGTCCAATCGTCCTGAATTAATTGTACCAATTAATAAATTGCTCCTGGAACTGGCAGTGCTAAGGATGCCACTTGGGTCTGCCTCAGGATGTGTTCATTTAATCACCAATTTCACAAGTAGCTAGAGCATCCCAGAACTGTGGAGTCATTCAGGTTGGAAAATCCCTCTGAGATCATCCAGTCCAGCCACTGCCAGCAGTGCCAAGGCCTCCACTAACCCATGTCCCCAAGTGCCACATCTACATCTTTTAAATCCCTCCAGGGATGGGGACTCCAGCACTTCCCTGGGCAGCTGTGCCAGGGCTGGTACAGAAATATTTCCTAATTAAAACTGGCACTGGGGGCACTGAGTGCCACCTCCAGAGCCACAGGAAGAATCAGGATTTTCAAATTAAGAAACTGTACTACAAGAAGGGGCATGCTCAAGATGACACAGTGATCACACCTGGAGGAGACCCCCACCCCTACCTTGCAGGTTTCCAATCTCACCCACCTGTACAGGACTGCAAAGTGTGCTCAGGGATGATTTAAAGCCCTCACAGTGAGAACCAAGGGAGTATTACAAAAGCCTGTGTCAGTTCTACTTTGCAAAAGCACATTTTGGAGCTGTATTTGCTCAAGAAGCTTTATTTGTTTTACCAGCACAGCGTTACAAATCAAAAGGCTTCTCACCCACCCAAAGCTCAGCAAACCAAGACTGTAAAAGCTGAGGGGGAAAAAAAAAAATCAACCCAGACTACTTTTTATGTGTAGCAATGAGTTTGTTTTCTGAGATTTTAGTAAAGATTTCAGTAGTGAAAATCCTGATTCCTTCTGTCCCTCCTCCAAGTCTTGCAGGCAGCTCACTCAAACCTGGGGATTTTCTTAAATGTGCCAAGACAAACCCCAGGGAGCTCAGTTTGGTGCTGCTGTAAAACATCTGCATGGGAGGGGGTGCCTGGGTTTCAGTTGTGTCAGACTGTAGGGAAATGTTCTAAGTAAAAACCTTTTTGGCTCCAGAGCTCTGAGCACACACTGGGTCTTTGTGCTGACTTACATGACAGCTTTCTCTCCGTGGCATGAAAAGGACCTTTCACCACGCAGTCCCTGCCCCTTGCCATGTCAGGACAGTAGGAAATGACACAATTTCCAACACTCATTTCACCCTTTTCTGCCTCAAAGTGCTGCCCTGTATTAATTTTGTAACCGTTAGCCCAGGCTTGCCTAATAAAATTGGATTTTGTTCTTAAACGTTAAAAAACCCAACCTGAGAAAACCCCTTTGGTTCATGGTTTGGACACTGAAGGACATTCTGTACATTTAACTTGAAAAAGGAGCTGTTGGGTTGTTTTTATGCTGAAAGCTGCTATTTACACACAACCTAGAATTCACTTTTATCACTCCTTTTGGCCTTTCAGGGGGTGTCTCATTACCACAAACTTCGCATAAGATAAAAAAAAAAAAAACCTACAAGACAGAGCTGAGGAAATTTCCAGTATCTGTTATCAACTGACTGCCATAAAATAAAGATACAGGGAGGTCCTGCAGTCTCTAAAAGTCATCAGACCTTCAGGCTATTTCTGGAGCCCATCTGGGCCCTTCTTTCTGATCCCATGATGTGGCAGCATCTGCCTGGCTTCTGTTTTTGGGGAGCACTACCTGCAGCCCAGGGCTGGCTTGGACTTCATTTGTCTGTGACAGATCAGAGTCACCTTGAGAGTAAGAGAAAAATGGGTTGTGAAGCTCACTCACCTGCTGAAATAACTATTGCAAGGTGAAACTTCAAATGTGAGCGTTTCAGAGTAGAAACTAAATTAAAAGTATTTTTTCTACAACACCCATCTCAGTCTTCCTTAGTTTCCTACATTTAAATGATCACTGTATGTGATCACTCCCCACCCTCATGTACCCCTTGCTACACAGGAGAATTTACATGCACTAAAAAAATAAACTCATAATCTAAAAAGACGTGAACATTTTCTAGAGAATTGTAAAGGAGAAGCGTGTGAATCAGAAATCCAAGTTCCACACAAACTGAACCAGAGGTGGGCCCTTAGAAAATATCCCCCCTAAGAATAGAACAGGAAAGAATAGCACAGTATTTTGACAACTGAATGTTTGACCTTTCTCTTGTTTGACAATGGCTTTTTTCAATTAACGTTTTTACTGTTGTGGAGCAATAAGGAAATTCAATATTACCATGATAAAACCCAGATAAGCAGGAACAACATTGCCTGCACCTCAGAAGTTGACAAAATACTCCAGCAAAATACTCAAGCCAGAAACATTTACTTCCACAAAGGACTGAAAATAATGAATAATAAATGAATAATGAAAACCACGTTTAAGGAACACATGTGGAAACAGAGCTGCCCCACTTTCGGCACAGTAACCAGCAGCCATCCACTCAAGTGGGAAAACCTGCAAAGCCGGACAATAAAACCTGGCTTTTGTGAATTATGGGATCTGCTCCTACCCCAAGCATGGGATCTCCTCACTTCTCCCGAGCAGCATTTTTGAGGCAGATCCCAAGGAATCGGCTCCCTGCTGGCAGGGATATTCCAGGGAAGTTGTGTCACTTGCAAGGGCAGCTGAGCGCGTTGGCTGCCCTGCCCGGGCTGAAGCAGATCCCTGCAGCAGCTTCCATCCCACCCGGATTTCTTACGGACAGTTTGCCCTTCCAGCAAGTTATTCCTGTGTCAGGGCCCTTCTCCCTCGCTCCCTGTTAGCAGGGAGAGGGGGAACAGCGAGCAGCTGTGCCGGGCAGTGAGGATGGGCTGAGCAAGAGTTGCTCAGGCGATTTCCTCCGGCAGGAGATGCCGGCTCAGCCCAGGGCATCCCACACTGCGAGAGCCGGCCCGATCCCAATGGAAACCCACTTGGATAATGCAAGTGAGTTGGTTGCCGTGCTGCAATTAACACAAATTAATAAAATTAATAAAAACTCGCAAAAAGAACCCCGCACGCTGCGTACCTCCTGAAACGGCGGGGTTTCGCTGAGCGCTTTGGGTGCCAAACCAACATTTACGGTCCTGGCAAGAGCGAAAAGGAAAGTGAGAGCAACAATTTAGCTTTTAACGCAACAATTTCACCCTCGGGGTCGCACTGCCTTCCTACCCAGCTTCCCCATGTCTTCCATGGGCATTTTCCTCTCCTCCCGCTGCTTCCTGCCGGGGGTCGGAGCGGCCCAGGAGGGGCCGAGCCGGACCCCGCTGGACCCCGGCCCTGCCCGCCCCCCTTGCCTCGGCACTCACCGCCCGCGGCTCCCCGGGCCCCTGGGACCGACGGACGGACGGAGGTACAGACGGACAGACAGGGTCACAGCGTTACGGACTGACACACGGAGGGACAGACAGACGGACGGACGGACGGAGCACCGCCCCGCTCCGGGCAGGCAGGGCCGGGCAGAGCCGCGCCCCTTCCAGCCCCCGCCCCGGGTCACTTCGGGAGGATTCGGGTGCGGGAGGCCCGGGGAAAGCTGCTCCTGAGTCCTTTACTTTGCGCTCAACCCTTTTCAGTGGAAAGTATAGGGTTGATAGCGTGAGGTGAAGCGAGATTAAACTTCGTGCAGGTCGGGAATAGTGACACTCTCTGGCCCCCTTTTGCTCTGGGGTACCACGGGGATGCATTAAGAAGCTGGGAAGGATGAAGGATCCCTGGCAATGTGGGTATTAAAAATCCCAGGTATCTGTTAAGTGCTCTGCTCTTATCTCTGGGCTCGAGAGTCAAGGTCGGAGGGGCCATGCCCAGCCCTGTCTGCCTTCCCCTCCCCATTGCACAGAAAAGCAGACGTTTCTTCTGAAGTCAAACACTGCCCAATATTTGCATTGCTGGTGGAACCTTGAGCTGTCAAAAAAACCCATCCATACACAGTTGGAGCAAACGAAGCCAACTTCAAGCCTGCAGAATTCATGCTCATGTCTTTCAGTGTTAAGCAAATGCTGTAAATCTTACTGTAGAAATACTGAGTATTTCCATAGAAAACATTTCCCTTCTCCATGAGGGTTTATTAGATGTCATGGTAACCAGAACAGGCAATTGCAATGGAAATAGGAGAGCTCCCTCCCTCTCCCCTGACTGTCCATTGTCAAAAACATCAGTGGCTGACTTCCCAATCCCGTCAGGGACTTCCACGGGAGTTTTAATTGAGTTTGAAATATATGGTGACTCCAAGACAACCAAAGCAAATCCTTGGGAGGAGTGACATCTGTGACAAAAATATTCAAAGCCTTTTGTGTGGGGACTCTGCAGAATCCTAATATGGAATCACAAACCCAAAGCCATGGGTGTTCCAGCATTTTCATTCTTGTTCTAGAAGCACAGGCTGTGGAAAAACTTGGATCATCCAATACATCATGTCTTCAGAAGAAGCAGGGAAATAATATCTTCTTGGAATATGATATGAAAAGAAAAAATTCCTAAGCATTATTCTTTTTCTGGAATCCCCCAAAATTAGGCTTTTTTTCTTCTTACTTTTAGACTGATTTTCTAAAAAACGGGTGGAAAAAAATCCAAGCAATTATTTAAGATAACTAAATCATTTCACTTCCAACTGCTTTCCTCTTCTTGAGGTATATTAAGCTTTATGGTTAATATATTTCTGTGCTGAGGGAACCTTTGGCCTTGGAGAAATGTGCCTCTCATGAGGGCTCCTCATGCTCCAGAACCTCCTGCCAAGGAGCTGGGATTGGCTGACACACAAATGCCAGCGTGTGCCATCTGCCCATCCCACTCAGCCTGCCTGGCAAACCCTCTGCTTCTCCACATCACCACATCATCTTTGGAACATCAAATCTCCACAGACCAGCTGGTCAGACTGCAAAATAACCCTGGAAATTGCTTTGTTCTGCTGAGCAGCCACTCCTGGGCAGCCCTGGGAGCTCTCCCTCCTTGCCTTTTGGCCAGCAGCTCCTGTCCATGCCCTGTATGCTGGCACATTGCTCTGTGTGCTGCCTGTGATGCTGTTATCAGCCCTCTGTCCATAAACCCCACACACAGTGGCTCTCCCTGGCTCTTCCCAGTTTCTCCCAGGCTCCTAGGGCAGCGTTATCACTCAGCAGATAAGGGCAGCCTGGGATTTCTCCTGCTCTCAGCTGTTTTGTGCCACTTGGCTCCCAGCCTTGTGTAAGGAGCCTTTTGCCTTCAGTCCTGCCCTCCTGGCAGTCCCTGGTACAGCTCCGTGGGAGGATGGCTGGGTTATGCTGGAAGTGCTTAAAAATGAGTTCTTTTCTCTCCTTGCCCTTCCTTCCCTCTACAGCTCTCAGTGCACTGAGATTCAGGCCTGAATTTGCACATTGTTGCGTTAAGTTTGGAGATGGAGAAGATGGAACTGCCTCGTTTCCATCTTTGAGTTCTGTCAGAGCTGGGACAAACCTTCCTCCCCACCCTGACCTGCTGGGCTTGGAAAGCCCTAACTAATGCCACACACACACAGGTCTACATGTGGCAGCTCTGACTTACTTAGAAAACCCATCAGACTAAGTAACAGAAAGAAGCCCATCCTAATGCTTGAAATGCATTTAATTTAATTCAGTCACATTGTTCAGTGCTTGGCAAAACCAAAAAAGAAGAGCTAAAATGAGCTGCTTTTAAATGCTTCCATCAAGGATGAGACAAATGCCAAGGAAAAATTGAGTGGTTGGAGGGGAGAGGGCGTAATACAAAAGGAAAGATGCAATGAATCAGAGTTCTTAGGTAATCAAAATATTAAGCCATAAAAATATCAAAAAGAAATAAACCCTGTCCATATCTCAGGACTATGCATGTCACAATTATACTGCAATCAAGAAAGAGTGTTCTGCACAAACATCTGTGCAGAATTGCTGCACTCTCAGTGTGTGTCATGGTCCAATATTGTCGCCTAGAGTCAAGAAGTAATTAGGGGATAAAATTTTCAGAGTGTTGATGTGTGTTAGAAGGCTTAGTTAAGTAATTGCTGGACTTGGTGTATTTTCTTACCCTGCTTTCATCCAGTCTTTCAGCTCTTTGCTTCCTCAAGGCTAAGGCATGGAACATTAAAACAAGTCACAAATTCTGAGGAGTCTCTTTGCAAACGAGCAAATGCATGGGGGAATTAAACTGCCCCATCAACTCAGAAATTCCACCTCCCTAGATACTCATTTTTATCCAAAAGCTTTGTGAGCCTGCAGCAGGATTACAAATCCCACGTTTGAGTGAGGGTTGCTGTCTGCAGGGATTTGCAGCACTGCAGGAACTCTGTCTGCAGCAGCACTGACCTGCCCTGGCTGCTCCCCACCCCTTCAGCTGGCAGAGAGAAGCCCAGGTCAGGAAAGTGCTGAAGGACAGGCTCGTTTTTTCTCCCTCACCTGAGTGGCTGAACAGCTGCCCTTTGTGCCTTGCTGGCATGGAGCAGGAAGGCATTATTTGCAAAGTCACCTTGAGCTCCCAAAATTTGGCCGCGCACTTTCTGCTGTGCTGACAATTGATGGGTGCAGCAGAGCCAGGGCTGAGCACACAGCACAGCTGGAGAGTCCATTTAAAGCAGGAAGAGAGATATTACTCTAAATCTGAGATTGATTGCTGTGTTTATTTTTAATCCCTGAAATCAGGTACATGTTGATTATCATAAGTGACAGACAGAGTTGTAGCCACAAGTCATGTAAAAGCACAGAGAACTTCAGGCTTGATTTCTCAGGAGTCTACCCACAAAAAATGCTCCCAACAACTAATTCCTGGTGCTGGTATGAAATCTTCCAGCCTTGCTTATGTGTATCTAGAGCCATTTATTTGGTTATTCAGCCACATAGTGTCAAAGGCTGCACAAATCATTGTACAAGAGTGCAATTAGACCCATGAGATGATACAGTCCACAGTTTTCAATGCAGCAGCAGGTGGAGATTTTCTTATGTTAATGTAAATTCTTAGCACTTCTAAAAAAAATTTCACATGTTACGGAATTGATTTGAATGCAAGGTAGGAGGGGAGATCAAAACACATGGCAGGTTCTCATTATTGGAGGTAATTTTGGATAATATTTAAGTTTTTCTTTCCATCTCAGTTCTGACATGTTTTTCACGTCTCTCTTAGGTCTGGGCCTAAGAGAATCAAAATTCTCAAACGAAGTATGTATGCTGCTCCTCCTAAATGATGTTTTCCTGGAGTAGGAATAAACAAGATGAAAAAGTTTCACTTACTGTAAAATAAAGTGATATTTTATAACAAAGTGATATTTTATAACATATTTGACAAGTTGCTTCCAAGTGAAACATTGCCTTGTCTCAGAAACAAATATTTATTTTCCTTGACCTGTTTTGAGTGACTGTCTGGTTTTGTATAGAGCATAGCCACTGACTGAGCTCACAAGACAAATAAATGGATATATACACTGATTAAAAAAGCATACCTCTAGATTTGCTCCAAAAGTTAAAAAGTGGTGAAGAATGTAAGATTTTCTTTTGAATTTATGAATTAAGAAGAAAATAATTTGCAAACTGAACTTCAGATGCAGCAATGAAAAGAATAATTAAAAAAAAAAAATTTGTGTAACTTCTAAAGAACATGTATTATAAAGAGCTTGTAGAAAAGATGCCCTGCTGTGCCCAGCAGATATGTATTTGAGCACTGGGCTAGTGCTATCTGCAGAGAAACACTGTTCACACGTTTCATATCTCCTGCAGCATTTGGATTTATCTAGGGAACATTTTCAGGTACTGGGTTTGCTCCATCTCCTGCCCAGTTGGTGAGAAGCCCTCCATGGTCTTTCCTTGGAACTCCCAGAGTTTTTCTGAGAGCTGAAGCAAACCCAGTGTCTCCCTCAGGATGAGGATAAATTATTTCCCTGGTGAGTTCCCAGAGATTTCTGCCCAGTGCAGATTTCAAGAGCTGTGCCCTGAGGCTGCACACTCTGGCAAGGACAGGAGATACATGCAACAAAATGCTGATCACATTGTTAGGTAGGAAAATTTCTGTGCAAGACTCACAGCCCCCAGCCAGAGTCCTGAGGAATAAAAGGTATTTTTGAACACTTACATTCTGGGGAGGTATCAGTAGACAGAGAAGCCTTGCTGTAAAGAAATGGTGTTGAATGTTAGAGCCTTGTAAAACACAAATCACATCTTGTTAATAGCAGAACGAGGTGTGAATAGATCTGACTCCCTTAAGGAGAGGGACAGCCTTGGAGACTCTGCTTAGATCTCCTTGAAACTGAGGCAGAAAAGTGCAGGACAGAGTTCTTAAATGAACAACTGGAAAGTTTTGCAAGGAACATTTTGTAGGTAAAGAAAAGGACTTACCTGCCTCTCTTCATTTAGTTGGCAAGTTCTAACTAAAAAAAAAAAAAAAAAAGAATGATTTACAAAGCTGGCAATGAACTCAAGTGCAGGGCTGGGTACTGTCCCCTGGATCTCATGGTCAGAGACAAACCAGGAGGGGATGGGGCTGGGGAAACACAGAAGATGTTTCCTGACAGTGGGACTGAGCACCCAGAACTTGGGAAGTTGGTGGGAGAAGGAAACCACACCAAAGAGAGGAGAAACTGGCCTTGCACCTGCACAAGACTTCTTTCTTTTTATCCACAGAAACTTGCCCCCTGCCCTCTGCCCTCCCCAGCACCCTCAGACCACACATCAGCCCCTTCACCCCAGTGGAAGGAGCTGCCACCAGCTGGGATTGGGGTCCCTGCTTCCCAGGGGGCTGGGTCAGGGCTGCTCACCACGCACGTCCTGCAGCAGGCAGTCCAGCTGCCACAAAAAACTCTGCTTCTGGTTTTCAAACTGCCTCATTGTGTAGGTCTGATCCAGCTGCACTTCCTCCACGTACACATGCTCAGGGTACAGATTCAGACTCGCAATCCTAGGGCACAGAGAGCCATTGCACCAAGGAAAACCATCCAGCATCCAGAGGTAACAATTCTTCACTGAGACAGAGTCTGCCAACAGGACAGGGCTTTGGCAACATGAATTATTGGGTTAACAGCCCTTTGTGAAGGCTGAGTTCCAATTATTACATAGTGGTATTTATTTGGCAATGCCTTTTGCTTACTGACCTGCACTGGAACTTTCAAATGCTGATAATGGGAGAGGAAGAGGTGTTTTGGGATTCCCCGTGTGTGAACAGGGCTTGCTGCAGGCAGGTTCTTGGTGTTGTAGCAGTGGCAGAACAAGAATGCCAGACTTATTAAATGGTGTCCAGGTCTCTGGAAAATTACCTTGGTGCCACAGGCTTGTGGCACAACTGTGAGTAACAGACTGAGCTGCAGCCCTGAGGCACAGGGTGATTCCAAGTTCTCCTCACAATCCGAGTTTGAACTCAGCTTTAATCTGTGCAAGCCACAGAGGTGACCTCTCAAATTCCAGGTAGATGTTTGAGCAGCCCTTTGTGCAGCTGGGCCTGCAGTGCTGCTGCAGTGGATCTGGAACTTCTCTTCTTGCAGGAGAAGCGATGATAAATCTTTCTAGCTACCAAGCTTGTCCACAACTCAAAAACTTGGTAGATACCTCTGCTGACAAAGGCTGTTCCCTGGGAACTCAGCTGAGGGAGTCACCAGTGTGTATCCAAGACAGTGTTACTGTAAACTGAACCCTAGGGGCTTCACCTCTGATAAAAACAGTTTTCTGGTAATAAAAGCCAGTGATTTTCATCAGAATCCAGCCAGGAAACTGAAATTTAAAGGGACAAGTGTAACAGCAGGCAGGGATCTCTCCATCCCTGTTAATTGTGTGCATGTGGTGCCCTCTGGCTTAGCTGGAATAGGGAGCAGCCTTGCAGCACAGTGTGGTGGGACAGAGGGGCACAGGCAGTGGGGTTTGATCCCAGTTATCAACACCATATTTTTTCAAGGAAGAAAACAAGTGTTATGAAGTGGAACATACCTGTCTGTGACCAGTTTCAGATCCTACCAAGAGGATTTCAAAACAAAACAAAAAAAAGACAGAAAAATATCATTAGTGTGATTTTCAGAAAGGTCACCTGGCTGAGAAATAGGCAGATCCTTGAAGAAAAGCAGAGTCTCACTGCTTACTTTGAAGAAGAGGAAAATATCTGGTTGCTCTTTTCTCTTCTTCAAAGCCTGAAGATTCTGCTCAGCCTGGTCTCTCTTCTGCTCCATTTTCTTCCTCATGTCGGCAATGATTGCCAGGTCTGCTTCCTCATTATACTGAAGGTCTCTCAGGATCACTCTCTTTTTCTTATCAAGCTCTGTCTTTATATTTTTAAACAGCTCTCCTAGCTGAGAAGTCAGTGTTTTGGTATTGGTCTAAATGAAGAGATAAGAAAAGGGGGCACAGGCTCAGAAACTCCACCCTTAGGTTTCGTGCCTCTGCTTATCAATTAGGATTGTATCTCTCCTTAGCACTGGCTTTAGAAGGAAGCAGACAACAAACATTCGCTTAGAATATCTAATGTAACTTTGACGTTGTAACAAAGTCAGATGAATTTCAGCTACCAATGTGAGAGCTTACTGGTACACACTGAAAATCCCACTTGTAGATATTAATTAGTTTTATCAAACCAGTAGAAAACGTTAAAAATACATAATCTTATCTACAGTCTGTGGGCTGCCAGTCCTTCAACCTGGTCTGCGCAACCACAATACACAGTGGAATCCCCCAGCTGGTTCCTCCTGTGGAGGAGCTGGAAGGCTGCAATAAAGCTTGGTTTCTGGCAGTTCCTCAAACCACTCTTTTCTCTTTCTATTCATCTGCTTCTAACAGTATAGTTACCATCAGTTATTGCTGGGAAAGTGTGAAGGAAAGATGCTCTAAATTAGCAATAATTTGGATACCAACCTTGATCTGATCCTCACTTTTCTGAAGCTCTTCTAGGGCAGTAACCAAGTAATTTTTAGATTCCTGCAGCTCTGTCATGGTGTTGGAGAGTTTAACCTGGCAGAAGGAAAGACAGCACTGAACTTCCCAGCAGGAACAGCTTCAAACCACACTGGCAGTTTGTGGAGCTGGTGAAATGGCCATTGTCTCACTTCAAGGCAGTAAGTGAGCATAGGAAATGCATTTTATCCCCTCAGCCTCAGCTGATTCCGGAGCGTTTCAAGGACAGCAGCTGGACTCAGAGGAAGGAACACAGAGGCCCCATGTCTCTTGTATCCACTGGGACACTGGCTCCACAAAATTTGTGGCAGAAGGAGGAATCCCAGAATCACTGAAATTGGAAAATACCTCCAAGCTCATCGAGTTCCAGCTGTGCCCAATGCCCACCTTGTCACCCAGCCCAGAGCACTGAGTGCCACGTCCAGTCCTTCCTTGGACACCACCAAGCTCCTGGGCAGCTCCTTCCAATGTTTAACAACCCTCTCAGGGAAGAAATTCCTCCTGATGTCCAACCTGAATCCCCCCCAGAACAATTTGAGACTGCGTCCCCTCATCCTGCCACAGGTTAGTGGGGAGCAGAGCCTGATCCTCACTGTGCTACAGCACAGACAGAGCCCAAGGGAAGGACCTTGAGAGGGAAAACTCCCTTCCCATCCAAAGTTCAGCAGCAGTGGCACTCCCGGGGCTCTGTGGAGGAAAGGATTTTCTAATCCTGGCAGGAATATTTCTCAATCCCAGCCGGGAACACCGCAGTGAGGGTGGCTGGCAGTCCTGAGGCTTCCCCCCTCTCGCTGGCTCTGCCACGTCCCCACAGCCTGAGGGACCGACCCACGCTTGTCCTGGCCGGCCCCAAACACCTTCCCCTGCTCTTCTCCCTCTGCTTAGCTGTCCACACTGTTCTGGCAGCACACAGGAGGGAATGAAAAGCAAAGCCCAGCACCGTGCAGCAGTCCCTTGCAGTGGCGGAGAGAAAATGGCCGCAGCTGCCCTCACACGCATCGCCATTACGCGTGAAAGCCCCGCCGCCCTTCCTGCGGCTTTCCCCCTTTCCTCCCGGCCAGGACAGGCACCACGGCGAGAGAAGAGCTCCTTACCAGCTCTTGGCCGCGTGCCTCCTTCATGGTGATGACCTCGTGGCCCTTGTGGGCCCCGGCGATGGAGCAGAGCATGCAGATGCACGTCTCCTCTCTCAGGCAGTAACATTCCAGCAGCTTGCCGTGATCCTGGCATCTCCTCTCCTCCGCCTTGCCCGCTCCCACCTCCACCAGGACGTGCCCCTGATGGAAAGCCTTGGCGTTGTGTTTGCTCAGGTGGGCCTGGCACAGGGACGCCTCACACACCAGGCAGGTTTTCACGGCCGGCTGGGACCCATCCAGGCAGTACTCACAGGGAACCACGCCTGCCTTCCCCTTCGTGGAGCCTTTGCCCTGTTGGAGGCTTTCCTTTCCAGCCTGTTGTCCTTTGGGAGCGGTGGCCTGAAAGGCCTCCACGATGTTGGCCAGCTTGAAGTTTTTCTGCAGCTTCACGCCAGGCCCCAGGGAGGCCCTGCATGTGGGGCAGGTCGAGAGGCCCTGGGAGCTCTGCTGCGTTCCCAGCACCTTCTCCAGGCACGGCTGGCAGAAGCTGTGGCCACAGTTCAGCGACACCGGCTCCTGGTACACGCCCAGGCAGATGGGGCAGGTGAGCTCGGCCTCCAGGCTCTCAGGCCCTCCACATCCCTCCTGAGCTTTTGCCATGGCTGCAGCGACAAGAGGGAACCGAAACTAAAACCAGAGGCAGGAACCCAGTCCCGAGGCTGCAAGCCCTTCCCTTCT
>JANRMJ010000037.1:16230333-16245404 GCA_025584955.1 Alethe diademata | reverse complement strand
CCAGCTCCCTCAGCCCCTCCTGGGGCTCCAGCCCCTTCCCAGCTCCATTCCCTTCCCTGGACACATTCCAGCCCCTCCATGTTCTTCCCAAATTTCACTTTGTCTTACTGAACCTGCCACTGCTGCCTTGGCCCATGGCTGAAGCCTGTCCTGAGACCTCTGCAGAGCTTCCTGCCCTCCAGCACATCCACACTCCTGCCCAAATTAGTGCTGTCTGTGAGCTCACTGAGAGTGCACTCCATCCCCTCGTCCAGATCATCAGTAAAGACATTAAACCTCAGGAAGAGCTTACCTGGCATTAATTGCTGCAAAAGCCTGTAAAGACATTTTGAAAGCAGAATTAGCACAGTGCAGGCACAGGCCAGCCCTGGAGCTGTGTGTCTCTGGGAAGGGAGATGCTGGCAGGTACCTTGGTGAAAAGAAGTGTGTCCTTCTGATTTCTCAGAGCATAAAGCTCCTGAACATCATGGCTGGCTGAATCCTTCTTCTTCTTGTGATTATTCATCTCTGCCTGAATCTGAGAAAGTTGTTGGTCCTCATAGTCAGTGAGAACTTTTAGGACCTCTCTTTTTTTCTCCTCTAGCTGCTTATGCATCTTCTTGAACAGGCTCTCCAGCTGTTCCCTCCGCTGGCTCCCCTCAATCTATCAAGAAAACAATTTCAAAATTGGAAGGGATATTTTCCACATGAGCTCTCACTCAGAAAAAAAAAATCAATCTTTTTTTCGGGATGACAGAAGTAACTAAATGTTGAAGGTTGGAAAAGTGAAAAAGCCACACACCAGCCACTAGTCAGGAGGTACAGACTTTCAAGCTTAACTAAGAATGTACCTCCCAGACTGATAAGAAAGCTGTGCATCGTCCTCCCTCAAAGAAGAAACCTCAATAATACATGCAAAACCACACAGGAATCTGAATCCATCCATTCAGAATCCATTATCCGAGGAAGGGCAAAAAAAAACTTTATCTCATTATTTACCAGCAAGCAACCACCCCAAGGTGATATGGGAGCTTGAAACAAACCTTTAGTTTATTCTCTTGTTGCACCAGGTTTGCTATGGCTTGATCCAGTGCAGCTTCACTGTATTTCAGTGCTCCGAGAGTTTCAGGAAATGATGTCTACAAATATAACCGGAAGGAGATTATCAGGATAGGACTGGCATAATGCACGAGATCAGCAGTTTTATCGACAGGGGTTAAGCCAGACTTGCAAAAGTTTTACTCACTGCATGCTCTCAGAACAAATTAGTAGATAAAGGTTTACTGGAAGGTTTTATCCTTGAACAAATGCCACAATTACAAGCACAAAAAGGACAATTTGAAGCTGAAAACTGTTAATGTGCACTAGCCAATATAAAGCCATTTCCCCTGTTGGCACTTTTCTTTCTGTTACTCTGTCATTAACTACCTTTGCATAAGTGCAGCTCAGGCTCATCTTTGGCTTGGAGGTGCACCAAGGACTAAAACCTTGCACGAGCTCTCAGTCCCACCAGTTTGGCCAAACTCTTCCCTCAGCAGGGGGAAAAAAGCGTTTATAACATCTTGTTTTATATCTCAAGGGCCAAACCCAGGGAGAATCTGGGACAAAACCAAGAATAAAAGCCCAGGATTGCAATTTAGCCCCATCCTGGGTGTGCAGCTCTGAAGCAGGAGTTGCCCCTGTGCCAGGGGCAGCTCTGGGGTTTTCCTGGTGCAATCCACACTTGTCCCACTGTCCCAGCAGCCTCCTACCTGGGCGTCTTTGAAAGCCTCCTCCACACTGATGATCTTATGGTTCTGGTGGGAGAGGACGGAGCACAGGATGCAGATGCACTCCTTGTCCGTCTTACAAAAGCACTCCAGCATTTTGCCGTGCCTGGGGCACCTCCTCTCAGCCAAGGCCCGGCCATCGCAGGGCTCCACCAGCACATGGTTCTTCTGGGCACTGCTGCTGTTGTGTTTGCTCAGGTGCGCTTGGCACAGGGAGGCTTCGCAGCTCAGGCACGTCCTGACCGCGGGCTGCGGCTCCTGGAGACAGCAATCACACAGCACCGCCTTCTCTGGCTGGCCCGAGCCTTCCCCCTTGTCCTCGCATTGCCCTTCCTGCATTTCCTCGTCCCGGTTCTCAGGAGCATCCATGAATTTCTGCACGATGTTGCGCAGGTGGAAGTTGGGCTGCAGCTCCCAGACGGGAGACTGGCAGAGCGGGCAGCGGGCAGGGCTCTGCTGGCTCCGGAGCGCCTGGATGCAGTCCCTGCAGAAGCTGTGGCTGCAGCCCAGCGATGTGGGCTCCCTGTAGATGTCCAGGCAGATGGGACAGGTCAGCTCTTCCCTGAGCCCGGGCACGGCCTCCGCCCGGGACATAGCGCAGCAGCTCCGGGCTGAGAGGGAGGGCTCTGCCGGGAATCGAAACAAAACGCGGCAATGACGAGAAATTAACCTCTGTCCCATGGGCTAAAAGCTGCTGCCTCCGCCCCTTTGCAAGGCAGGGTCATCCCTCCCCTCTCGCCAGCTTCCTGCCTCTCGGTGCCACGTGGGCCGTGTGGGTGTTGAGAAAAAAATTTGTAACAAGTCGTGTTTAAGTTTTTGGTATTCCTTTCGGTTTGCCCGACAGGGTTTGTCCTGTGTACAAGTGGTTGTCTCAGCCCTAAAGACTTTGTGAGCCTGAGCAATGCTGTAAGAACTAATATCCCCACAGCAATGGGATGCATTCAAAGAAAAGAAATGTTTTTGGAGGCCTGTGATCAAAAAAGAGTAATTGGAGGAATGGGGTGTTTCCCAAACGACCATCCAAGCCCCTCAAAAGAACCCTTCTCCAATGAAAATAAACTCTGGTAAGTTATTTAAATATGCAGAAAATGCAGCCTATCGATATAGGGAAACGTATTGAATATGTAAAAATTACATAGATTTAAGCTGGTCTGTTAGCAAGGTGTGTAATAGGGGGTTATGCCCCACATGCCTGGGGCTGAAATAAAGCAATGCCACTTCCTAACACTGAAATGACAGTGTTAATTTAATTCCCCATTTTCAGTGACAACAGGACAAACTCCATGCAGCAGCTCGAGGCTTGGACACTTCAAGGGGAGCACAGCAGAAGGTCCAGCCCTACTTTGATGGGTCAGGAAATGAGGCAGGAAGGAAAGCTGGGAGAATCCTTGTGGGCAGGGAGGCTGGGACAGCTGAAGCAGCAGCCAGAGAGCAAAGGAACCAAACCTGTTCCCCTCTGCAAAGACACCTGCATGGAGCTGGACAACAACCTGGGTCTGATAAATGCTGAGTGGGAAAATGCATGGATTACCTGAAGTGCAGCCTCCAGAGCCCCTGGCAGACCTTGTGTGGCACAAAGCTGAGAACCCTGGCAGGGAGCTCCTGTGCCAGCAGAGCCCAGGGCAGGATTAGTGTCAGATGATGTTGAAGTCTGTAACTCAAGAGTCTCTCTGAAGAATTCAAAGAGAAATCAGAATGCAGGGATTGAATTAAAGCCTTTGCATCGATTGAAGTATGTTAAGCCACTCATACATAAAGTAGAGGTGTAAGTTTATGTTTTAGAATAAGCAAGCAAGCAAGCAGGTAATAGTAAGTTTGAGTGCTTTTAGAGAGTGAATGTCACAGATACCAGTGTAAAGTGTGAGTTCTAGTGAAGGTTGAAAAAGATAGTCCTAGATACGAGTGTTTCTGTGAAGGCTACAGGAACATAGTTTTAGACATAATAAAACTATAGTAAGAATATTGCTTACATTTTTCAGACAGAACAAGACAGACCATATGCATTGTTTATACACAGCCTGGTGTGCTAAGAAACTAAAATTCTAATAGGTTAAGAAGAAATGGTTCGAGTTCGTGTCTTTAACTTGTTGGGAAGTTTGTACATAAGAATGTATGCACTGGGGAGAGATTGGCCTTTTGCCTTTTGCTTTTGCCTTTTGTTCCTGCTCTCCTCACCACCATCATCATCACCCAAAGAAGACAGAAGCTGCTGCAGCAACATCAGCCCTGCCAGGACCCTCGGGAGCAGCTTCTGCTTCTATCTGGGACTCTACACCAAAACTTAGCATGGACTTTAATGCTTGTGGCTCTTTACCTTTTGAGACTGATGTGCCTTTGCAGGAAACAACTTTATAGCAACTAGTAGCTGCTTGGCTGTAAAGAAAACAACCTAACACAAATGGTGTCCTGACTGGAGAAATAACCTACAAGATGTCACTGCTCAGGGCACGGGGCAGAGCTGGAACTCCAAAAAGCAGCCCAGGACAGCTCAGCAGCAGTGAAATGAAGTGCACACAGTGGGCATTCCACACTGGCCAGGAGCAGCAGCCTGGGGTGTGCTGCCAGGTGCCAGCCAGCCCAGGGCAGCCTCCAAAGCTGTTCCTGTTCACAGAAGCTCCTGAGGGACTGATTTTCCCCTCCCACGAGGCACACTGGGCAGGTCCAGGACATAAATAACATTCCTCCCTCCCCTCCAGCAGCCACTCCAAACCAGCGCCTGTCTGTGTGAAAAGGAGTTATTTTATTACAAAGTTATGCCAAAATAGAAACAGTCCAGCTGGGATTTTTCCCAAATGGCTGGAAATAAATTGCTGGGACCAACTGAACTGTTGAATTGATGTCAACATTCACCAACAGCTCCCTTCAGACAAGGCATCACCAGGTCTGCTTGCAGGAATTATCCTCAATAAACAATAAATAGCATCAGTGCTTTATTGTCCAGGAGGCTGCCTGGGAATGCAGTGTTGGAGGCACAGGTTAGGCTGGGAGGGCAAACATCAGCTCTGGGTCTGTCCCTCCCTGCACACCCTCCCTTTGTGAGCCCCTCTCCCTCCTGGGAATCCACTCCTGTCTCTGCTCCACATGTGCCCACTCTGGGCACCCCATCACTGGCTGTCCCAGCTGCATTCCCACATTTCCCCCTCCAAATCCATGTTTTCATCTGTCTGGGCACCATTGGCATCACAGTGCCTGATGGATCTCTGAAAATCATTCCTCTTTGGTGGCCTTGAAGCCTGCTGGTTTTGGAAGGCAGCAGGGCATGGGTTTCCCATCAGCTCTGCACTCTGGGTGCAGCAGTGGCAGGGATGAGGGGCTGGGTTTGGGGTGGGAGGCTGCTTCAGCCTGGGGGACCCACACTGGGCTCCCACAGATGTGCTGGAGACAGGCAGGTGGAGACCTGCTGCCTAAATGGGTGCAAATCAGCAAAAACCACCTTGCAGAGCTGCTCCTTTCGGGCTGCTGGGATCCTCCAGCCTGGCAGCATCTCTGATCCATGGTCTGGATAAAATCAGGGCAACCCCTCTGGCCTGGTGAGCCCTCACAGGGCATGGGTGGGGCTCCTGTGTGCCCAGGGAGCTGTGCCCAGGTGCCCAGGCCTTCCAAACATCCTTTCCACTGTCTGGGCTGCCACGGGGACCAGGACACCAGGACACCAGGACACCAGGACATGGCTGTGCCCCACTTTGGCTCCCAGGGCTGCTCTCCTGCTTCCAGAGGCTCTCCAGGTGCCATCCTGAGCTGCATCACCACTTTTCCATATTTTCTCCTGCTCTCTTACTCCACTCCAGGAAGTCTGAGGAGCATGCCCTGCTTCATTCTTCACCCACTCCATCAGGGGAGTTTCTTCAGCCAGGGGTCCTGTAGCAGTGGCACCACTCCAAGTCCAGAGTGCAGAGCCCAGGTTTGTCCTGCATGAGTTAAACTGGGAGAAGCCACTCCTAAAATAGCAACACACAGGGATGCTCCCAGGCAGGAGCTGCATCCCTGGCAGCTGGGAGGCTCTGGCACAGCCCCACTGCAAGCCAGGCAGAGCAAAACACCTCACCCCAAGCAGAATTGCACTAAAAACCAAAGTACAGCAGCACAAACTTGTTCCTTTTTTTGTTCTTTCCACTTTATAGTATATATGTTATCGTTTATTTATAGGCAGATCACTTCACTATTTACAGTACATGAGCGTAGAGATTCTACAGTCTTTTTGATGTAAACAAGAAACTCCACGGCAGGGGAGTCTGGAAAAAGAAGCCAGTTCTGAAGTATTTACACAATTTAAAATAGAACTTTTATACCCACTGGATAGATATAGAGAATACATTGAGCGATTTGGTTAAATTATCTATGAAACTATAGAATCTGACAATGTAAAAATACAAGAAAACGTTCTCTCATTTTAGAAGGTAGACAGTTAAATCACACTAGAAATAAATCTCTTTTGTTTTTTAAAAATAATAACAATAATAATAAAGGAAAGGCATAAGAATCCATGCCATCTCTTAAGGTTAAAGTATATTACATAAATAAGGACACAACAGAACGGAACTGGGGGAAAAATTAAGTGAAATATAAAAAAACCGCTACCAATTAAAAAAAAATACTAAAAACTTGATTCTTAATCACAGAGGGATCAATTCTGCTGCTTTTACTTACTCTGCAAGTAGAAAATTGCAAAGTTAAGTACTTACTCAGCATGAGCAAGAGAGGCAGAATTGGCCCCTAATAATTATGAGCAGTGTCCTTTTACTTAAAAAAAAAAAAAGAAGAAGAAAAAGACAGAATTTAGCTTTTTTTTTATAAATAACAAAGCAGATGTGCCCCTTTTTAGGTGAAATTCTTACACCTTTCTCAAGAAATGCATCAATGGAACCGTTCTCTCTCTCACATGCACTCACACACTCCCTGCCCAACTCCTGCTGCTGCCCCTGGCCCCGGGGAGGGCGAGGGAAGAGGAATGAAACCCCAAAATGAAACCCCAAGGCTGCATTTGGCTCTATATTGCTTGAGATTGTCAGGGATGGACTTAGAACAGAATGGGTTCAGCTCCAACACTGCTTGCACTTAGGACCCAGCAGATCTCCAGAAAGAAAAATAACTCCCCCCAAAAAAGGAGAAAAGCGTGTTGATCTGCAATTGCAAAATGCATTTGCGTGGCCCCGAGCTGAGATCAGACTCAGGACTGTAACATGGTCACTGAGCTGCTGCTTCCTGAAAGATGTGAAAGAGGAATCGAGAGAAACCTCTGCTTTGGGGGCAGCATCCAACCTTAAAACCTGGGATTGTCCTCTGCATTCAGCCCACACACTCAGAAATGTTTGCTCCTCCCTGCGGAGCCTCAGGGACACGCTGGATTCCAGCCAGGAACCTGCTGCCCTCCCCTGAACAGAGCTTTTCTGGGGCAAACCTGTGCAAAACAAGCAAAGGGGCATTTTATCAGAAACTCTTCACATTCAGCATTTGCCCACAGCACCTGCAGGAAACGGCTGGGGGACGTTCTATACTCACACAGTTTTAAAAAAATAAATCTCCTCCTGACTTACTGACTACCAGAATTAACCCTTTTGCTCCCAGTTGCTGGGGTGTGAGGGGTCCCTTTTTGAGGGGCACCCACAGTGATGCCACAGGCTGGGTGGGATGTAAAGGGGGGATCCCCAGTCCCTGGCAGCTCCTGCAAAGCTCTGGGCACCTCTGGCTTCCCTGGCAGCAGTGCCTGGGCATTGCTTTGCTCCTGCCCCATTTCCCTGTCAGCATCCAAACCTTAGGCAGCTCAGGAGGGAGCTCTCACCTGCCCCTGTGCCCGACCCACCTTCCTGCAGACTCGAGCACTGTGAGCTAAAGACACCTTTAGAGTGAAAAAAAAACCCCACAAAAATAAAAATTACAAAAAAAAAAATCAAGTGGAAATTTATTTTTCACCCAGTGCTAAAAGGAAGGAAGGAAGGAAGGGGGAAGCCCCAGGGCAGGCAGCACACAGCCCAAGGGGCCATAAGCATAGTGCACAAATCCTGGAAAAGGAAGATCTTTTTGGGGAGGAGGGAAAACAAACCATCCCAAGTGAATGGAAAAAAAAAAAAAAAAGCCAAAGCAAAAAAAAAAGAAAACCCAACCCCACTTATAGGCTTCAGGCACCACGAAGACCACTTATTGCATCCCTTCCTAGCCTAGGGCTGCAGTACTGATGAGCTCTGTGCAGGACCAGCCCTCCCCTGCCCCAGCAGCTGGGCTGGGGCTGACCCAGGGCACCCAGCCACAGGGAAACCCTGGGAAATTCTCTATCTGGGTACACCAAAACCAGTGCTTGGGAAGTGGCTGAGTGATCCCCTGGAGTGGGCTGGAGCCCCCCCAGCTCTGCACTCACCCTTCCCCTCCACCACTCTTGATGCATCCCCAGCAGGGCCCAGCCATGGGTGCCCCCAGCTGAGTGGGAGATGGAAGAATTCCACTTATTTGCTTTTCTTTTTTTCCTTTTCTTTTTTTTTTTCTTTTTTTTTTGTTGGTTCTTTTTTCTTTTTTTTTTTTTTGGATTGATTGTTTTCTGAAAAACATCAGCACAGCACAGGACAGTACTACCCACCCTAAATGTGTCGCTATATACATTCTACATAAGCTCTATAGCAATCACATGTAAACATCATCATCGTGAGGAAATACTAGGACAGAAAAAGGCAGAGCTACAATGAGGCAATTGCCAATAGCAGATGCTCAGTCTCGGCCAGAGCTGCTCGTGGGATGAGAGCTGGGGCATTTTGGGGTGTGGGAGAGATGCCAGGTTTCACTGCCGAGGCTGAGGTGGCACAAGGACTGTTCCCTGGCAGTGCTGCTCACTGGTGGTGGCCCGGGGACCCAGGGCTGGCTGTTGTCAGAACCACGGCTCTCCCGAGGGGAACAGCCAGGGAACTGTGCTGGTGTGGGCATTCCTGCTCCTGCCAGAGCCCAGGGCCACCCCGGCAGGGCTCTGCCTCCTGGTGTCACATCTCGTGCCATTTCCGAGGCCTTGGGCACTCTCCCTGCAGGACGGGACATACCCAGGGAACTGGGGGGGATAAAACCCCCAAACCATGGGGAGGGGAGACCCCAGGAGACTCTAATCTATCTATTGGCAGAGTTAAGGCTATAATAATCTATCTACAGAGGATGGCTGAATCCCTAGTGGTCTCTGGGGCTCAAACATAAAAGGAGAAGGTGGCAATGGCTTGAGGAGCACGAGATTCTGGCTCCCTTGGGAGAACAGTGCCTCTGGCTGGCTGGTGCAGGGCTGTGTCCCCATCCCACAAACCCACACACGCAGGGCAAGTCCACAAGTGAAATTCACACTTCAACCCAGCCCCAGGGCCCTGGGCCAGAGGCAGAGCTGTGCCTGGGCTGCGGGGGGGTGCTGGGACCTTATGGCTTATCAGCTAGGGGGCAGGGTGCTGGGGGTGCTCAGCCTGGCTGCTGGGCCCCCTGACTCTCTGGATTTGGGGCTGGATTTGGGGCTGGATTTGGGGCTGGCTACCCAGTGAGAAGCACGGACAGGTCTTCTCACCCTGCTTGCTTTGCAGGGTGTGGAAGCAAGGGCCTGGCCAGTCTCCCAGCCATCCCAGGAGCTGGAAAGGAGCCAGCTCCTCCACACAGCCATCCCCCAGGCTGTGCCAGCAGGACCCACTGGATCAGGCCTGGCTGGCTGCAGCCCCCCAGCCCCTCTCTCCTGGCCCCAAAGGCAGCACTGGCTGCAGGCAGAGCATCCCTCTCCCACCCTCTGCAGCCTGCCTGGCCCTGGCTCCATCACCCACCAGGACCCAGCTCAGCACAGGGGGATGCTGGGGGGGCTCAGCCACACCAGCATGAAGAATGGCTTTGACAGCAAAGTGGGTTTGTCAGCAGGGGAGGCAGGGGAATGTCATCTCTGTGACTGCTCTGACTCCCCATTTGCTGAGTGGCAAGTGCCTCATTACAGTGCATAGTTAAAAATCAAGGAAGCGGTACAATAAATCTGAATTACAGTACATCTGAGCCATAAATACATTTCTTTTTTTTTTAAGTATATACTTTTTTTTTTTTCTTCTCTTCTTCTATTAAAAATTAGTTTATAATCCTGATTCTATTCACAATGAACAATTTCATCATCACACACTACGGACAAAAAAATGTTATGGTGAACACAGCTGCAACTCCACGGCGGGAGCACGGGGAGGGCTGGGAAGGGGAAGAGGGGCCGGGGGGCTCCTAGGCTCACCCTAAAACAACCAGTCAGAAGCAGAGGGGGGGACTAACGTGTGGCAGTGAGACATCAACACCATGGGGACTCACAGACAGAAGCAGCTTTGTTCAATGTAAACATCGATCAGGGGACAGCAGTCTCTCTCTCGCGGCCGTGCTCTCGCTCTCTCTCGCTCTCTCGCTTGCCATAGACTGAATAATTTCTTTGAAAACGTAAACATATTGGAAGTGCCTTGACTGAGGTATTGAGGTATTCCTCCAAGGTTAAGGCTGTTACCGATGCAGGCTGAGCTGGGCCTCCTGCAGCAAGCTGTCGAAATCCATGGTCTCGTACTTGCTTTTCACCGGAGCTGGGGAGGACTCGTCCGTGCTGCAGTCTGCAAAGGGCAGGGACAGAGGGTCAGGGAGGGGGGATCAGCGTCCTCTCTGCCCCATGGGGAGGGAAACTGAGGCACAGCAGGGCACTGCTCACTGCCCTGCCACTGCACAGCCAGGTGATGGTGACAGCAATGGGGCCCAGCTGGGCAGAGCACACACCACTCACTGAATTCACTGCCAGGGGTGAAAAAATCTGCTGGGTGCAGCTGAATTTGGAGGGGCTGACACAGGGCCATCCCATGGGAGCTGTGCTGGTGGCAGAGCCAGCTTGCTCCACTGCCAGCCCTGTGCCAGGAGCTGAACACAGAGTGCCCCTGGAAAGCCCAGAGAATTCAGCACGTAGCAGAGCTAAGGCTGCCCAATTTCACAGCAGCTTAACATTTTGGGTGTATATTTTTGAATGGTGTGGTTGCACTTCATCTCTGCCTGGGGGCTCCCCTTCTCAGCCTGTACCAAGATAAGCAGGATTTCAGGAATGATTTTAGCTGGGCTGTGCAGGAAGGGGGTGACTGGTGGCTCTGCAGAAATCAGGTGAGGAGCACTGAGGGGCTTCTCTTAGGCTGGGGGGCAGGTCTGGCCTCCCTCCCCACAGCACTGCACAGTCACCATCTTCCTCATGGGGTGTTACCTGGTTCCTAATTTCTCTGTGCCCACAATGGGAGGCTCTGGGATTTGTTTAAATGAAAAATGGACATTTGTGCCACAATCAAAATCAAGGGATGGCTGCTCTAAGCAGAGCAGATACTGCAAGGTGATAAAAAAAATCAGGGAGTACTTGTATCAGATGGGGCATCTGGAGGTAAGGCAAGACTTGGGGCTTTATTTTCTGGACCTCAGTCTTTCACTCATCAAGTGGGATCCAGAACCCTTCAGCCCCTGCAGAGGGTACAGAAATAAACATGCAGTGTTGGTGAAACACCTGAAGCAAGGAGGGCTGGGCAAAGCCTGGGACACATTTTTCTTGCAGGACTGGCACTGGGTTTGGCTCCTGGCCCTCAGCTCAGGCTGCAGCCCTGGTGACACAGTCACTGAGACCTTGCTGAAGCACTGGAAGGATTAATGCGACCACAGCACATTCAGAGCTGTCACTTTGGCTCCAGAGTGCATGTGCAGTGTGGTGAATCTGTCCTGCAGAGCAGCAAACCACCCACATCACCTCTTGGGCTAATGAAATGTTGCTGACTGCCTTCTCTGATGCCTGGGAAGGGATTTTTCTGCTGGAAAGCCTCCAGCACTGTGCAGAAACTCAGCACACACGGGATGGGCTGCGCTCAGCTGAGACCTGGCAGCCCCGGGCTGTGATGCTCCATTTTGCAGCCAACACACCCTGATGCCTCACACCAGTTTTTTATTTTCCTTCTCCCCAGTTTCTCAATCCACCTGCCTGAGCCATGAGCAGTTCCATGAGCCATAGGAAAGCTAGTGGGCTTTTCCTGCAGGCTCTGAACGCGTTTGGGATCCCTGCGTGTTACAGCGCTGCAGTGTGCTGTGACAGCTCTGTGCTGATAAAAGAGACAAAGCAGCTGCTGCTCCCTCACCCAGGTCAGCATATCTGGTCCAGAAGAAGCGCCCCAGGCCACCAGAGCTGAGCTGGAAGGAGGGCTCGTTCCTCTTCCTCAGCGAGGGGCCGTTCTTCAGCGATAAGGCGGCGTGCTCGGAGTAGCGGTACGTGATGAAGCCGTACTTCTCCCCCCTGAGCAACCAGAGAAAGAATGCAAGATGAGATGAGTCCCACAGCCCTTGTGGTGCAGCACTACATCTCTGGCCCATCATTCTTCCACTCCTCCATCCCACAGGTGCCCTTGGATCTCTGGATCCACACTGAATCTCTTCCAAAAGCACCAAGACCGAGGGCTCGGCTGATGCAGGGGATTGATGTGGAACTCTGGCAGTGCTGTGGGGTTTGGGGAGAGGAGCTGCTGTAGCTGCTGGAGCCCTGGGCTGCAGCTCACTGCCCACCCACCTGTTAGTCCTGGACAGGACCTGACACTCCACGATTTCACCAAACACCTCGAAGCGTTTCTTCAGCTCGCTGGAGCTCATGCTGCTGGAGAGGTTTCGGATGTACACCACCCGGCCTTCCCCCTGCCAAAACAACCAAAAGCTTTCAGGCTGGCACCCTGCACCTCCGTGCTGCTGATGGGCTGGGGAGGAGCCCCTGCAAGCCAGCACTGGGAAACACTGCCATGGACACAGGCTGGCACCTCCAGGATCCGCTGTCTCTGCTCCAGCCAGGTCACAGTGTCACCCGCAGGCAGCCACAACCAGGCTGGAGCAGCCACAGCCCCCTTCTTCTCCTTTAAAATTCTCCTGCATATTTGCAGCTCTTTCAGCTTCTCCTGGCAAACGTGGGATATATTCCCAAGAACTGCCAGGGGCAAAATCCAATTACATTGCAGGAAAAAGTGCCAAAGCAGTGTGAGTGTGAGTGAGTGTGCCCAGCAGTAATTCACTCTCCCACGTGCCCACCCCTCTGCCAGCTCCCAGCACGTCCCTGTGGGTTCCTGGTGCACCAGGATGCAGTGGGGCCACATCTGTGACAGCTGAGCAGCCCCAGGGATTCCCCAGCTCACCCCAGACACTGCCAGTGCCAAGTGCACTGAGGCAGCAGTGTGGGATGCTCTGGGCACCCCCGTGCCAAGGACTCCGTGTGTTGCCAATCGCTGGCGGCTTCCGTTGGGTTTTCCTCTCCCCCCCACCCCCATGTCCTTGTTTAACACTGGCCTCGCACCAAGGGATGCTGAAGCCAGGGCTAATGGGCTCCAGTGCTGCTGTCTGGAGCAGGAGATGAGCTGAGGGCTGGGGGTGCTGTGTCCCTGTGTGGTCCCTGCTCACTTACGATGGCCTTTTCCCGTCTCTTCTTCAGCTGGCCCCGGTGCCCGCTGCCACCCTGACACTGCTCGCCGTTCTCACACCTGCAAGGGAGGGCCAGGAGGTCAGCCCAGGGCTGGGGAACTGCTGGGAAAGCTTCAAACACCAGTGAGGAGCTGAGGCACCCACAGGAGTGGGTGGGCACTCAGGGGCACTGGGAGCCAAGGAGAGACTGGGGTCTGGAAACACTGGGAAGGACACTGGGAAGTTTGTTCTCACCGATGCCAGGGTGTCCCCAGCCTGCCCTTTCTCCTTCCCAGGCTTGGCTTAGGTGCCTGCCCATGCCCTGCCACCCATGGAACCCCCCAGCTGCTTCACTCTGCCCCTCAGCCCATGGCTGATGCTTGCAGCGGTAGCTGACACAGCGCCAATTATTTTCATTGTTTTTCTTTCATTAATTAGCATCCTCACTACTAGGACCAGCAGAGCAGAGAGCACTGGGGCTGCCCTGCACCATGCCAAAAATTCAGGGGGTAAAAGCAGCCCAAATGTCCCCACACCCCCCATACCTGAAGGTGTGTCTGCTGGCAGGTGACCGCGAGCGGCAGCACGAGGAGCCCGAGCTGGACCTGCTCCTGGAGCAGTAATGCAAACTGCTCCTGGAAAGGGGGTTTCTCCTCAGGCACAGCTTGGTGTTGCCATGCTCCTCCTCCTCCTCCTCCTCTTCCTCCTCATCCTCCTCCCCGGGGGAGCCGCTCTCACTGCAGCTGTCCTCAAAGACGGTGTCGTACTCGGGGGTCTTGCAGAAGGCCATGTCCTCGTCGTCGAGGGCACTGTCCAGAAAGCCAAAGTGCTTTGTTAAGCTGGCTCTGATCTCCTGGTCTCTCAGCTGCTTGACGCCGTCCTTCCACAGCAGCTCCGTGCCCGTGTCCTTGCCCAGCTCCAGTCCCTGGTAGTGAGCGGCCGGGACCCTCCTCTTGTGCTCCGTCTCCACCTGCCTCGGGGGCTCCCAGGACTTGAGCACCTTCCTGTGCAGGGCAGCCTCGGGTTTCAGCACCTGGCAGTAGTCGTGGTCCCCGAAGGAGCGCGAGAAGGGTCTCTTGAGCAGGCCCTGCTGCTCGGGGAGCGGCCGCGCGCCCGCCCGGCTCAGGTGCGCCAGCAGCTCCGTCCTCTCCGGCTGCTTCCTGGGGGCTTTCCTCGAGGCTGCCACGTCCCCGGTGCCCCCGGGGCTGGGGGCAATGCCCTCCTCCTTCCCTGGCTCCTGGGGGATGTCTGGCTTGTACAGGTCCTCCTCGGCAGGTTTGTATGGTGGAGTGGTGGGCGGAGTGAGACCTGGACCCCCGAACAAAGGGCAGGGGTCAGCTCTGCCCCCTCTGTCCTGCCCTGTCCCACCCCACCCCAGGGCTGCACCCACGGCCCCCACAGCCTCACCCAGGGGCACCTGGGCCAGTAAGAAGGATGCCTTGATCCCAGCTGGGACCAGAGAACTTTCCATTCCCTCCTGGCTCGTGCAGGGCCCCCCTGAACAGCTCCTCCCACCCCAAAAGCATCCCCCAGATCTGCTCATGGTGCTCAGATGTGGCAGGGCACAGGGAGCCTCCTGTGTCTGCAGTGGGAAGGGGATGAAGGTGCCCCCTTGGCTGAGTAGGCTGGAACTGAACCCTCCAGGCTGAATTTAGGGTAAATGAGCCCCATCCTAGAGGACATTTTTGCAAAACTAAAAAATCCAAAGCCTGTCCTACCTGCTGTCCCACACAGCTCCACAGTCAGCATTGGCTCAAAGTTTCTCTTCCCAAAGGTTGGGTCACTGGAGAAGAGCAGAAAATCATGAGAGAAAAAGTGTTTAGGTGAACCACAGCCCCAAAAACCAAAAGCAAGCTGAGAAAACACTGCCCACAAGTGAACCCTCCCACTGTGGCTGGTGTCTGCCAGAGTAACCCC
>JANRMJ010000037.1:16219060-16230233 GCA_025584955.1 Alethe diademata | reverse complement strand
TCTCCCAGCTCCCTGCACCCTGTGGCTCCCCCCAGCCCCGTGCCCAGCAGTGCAGCTCACTGTGCTCTGCAAACACAACTCCCTGTGCTGGCTGCAGAGGCCCTGCCCAGCCACACAACCCCAGGCAGTTTCCAGCCCCAGACTGGTTCACTCAGCCCCATCTGCACTTACGTTTGTGCCAAGGACAGCGTGAGACACCGGGGTGTTTCTGAAAGGCAGGAGAGAAGCAGGTTACCAGTGGAGCTGTATCCCTGCAGTGCCCACTGAGGGCTTTGCCCACCTGACAGGGACAGTTCACACTGCCAGGGCTGAGCCACTCCTGCTGGCTGGGCTTTTGGGGCACCACTGCAGCTGAACCCCAGAGCCCAGACCCAGGGTGAACCCAGGGGGAAGAACCTGGAGGGATGGGGCAACCTGCTGGGTTATGGCCACACCAACTCCTCCACCTCATTGTAAGGATGGGAAAACCGAGGCAGAAGATGCCCATGGATTGAAAAAGCACCCCAAAAGAGAACAGACCCCCAGCTCCCCACGCATGGACCCCACAGCCAGGCAGCACAGGGGGCTGCTCACAGCTCTGCCAGCTGAGTGCCCAGCACCCACCCACAGCAGGGATGGCACGGGCAGCAGGGTGAGCAGAGGGACAGTCCCCACGGCCCTCACCTGTCTGCTCCAGGAGGGCACAGCGCCGGCTCTCAGCGCCCAGCTCGCCATCCCCCAGGGAGCCCAGGCAGAGGGGCTGGGGCTCTGCCGACGGGGCTGGGCCCCCCACCTCCACCTCAGCAGCCGGCTCCTCGGCTGAGAGGCCCTCCAGCACTGGGCACTGGGCCTCCCTGCAGCCCAGGGGCACCGAGGGCTCCGTGGGAGGCTCAAGGAAGGAGAGCCAGTGCCCGAGCTCGGGGTTGAGTCTCTTGGAGCGGCGCACGGCGTGAACAGCGCTGTCCTGCTTGCGGGCCCCTTTCCCGGTGCCCTCCTGCCTGCCAGCATCGTCCTCCAGGCCACCCAGCTCCCCTGGCACCTCCGCCTCGGGGCTCTGCTGGGGCTCTCCCTTCTCTGCTGCTGCTGCTGCTCTCACTCTGGACGTGCAAGTCCCGCCGGCATCCTCCCCGTGGGGCACGGGGGAGCAGGAGCCGGCTGGCCGCGCCAGGGCCGCGTACACGGGCTTGCCCAGCCGGTACGGCCTGCTCACGTCGCACAGCAGGTCCCGCGCCAGCAGCTCCTTCAGGATGGAGAAGGACGCTCCGGGCTTCCTGCAGCTGCCAGGCCGGGCCTGGGCCCCGCCGGGCACGGGGGCACAGTCTGCTTTGGCTCTCTGGAAGGGGCTGCAGCAGGGCTGGGGTTTGCTGTCGGCGGCGTCGCGGGCGGGCAGCTTGCGAGGGGGCAGGCAGTAGGTGTGCATGTAGCGGATGAGCTCCAGCACCGAGTGCAGCTCCCCCTCGCAGGGGAGCCGGCTGCCAGGGCCGTCCTCGGCGGCCACCGAGCCAGCGGAGCTCAGCGAGTCCTCGCTGCAGTCGCTGTCGTCCTCCAGCTGGGCGCAGCCGCCCAGGGAGGGGCGGTGGCCGCTGCCGGGGCACTCCTCGGGTGCCTGGGGGGCTTTGGTCTGCGAGCACGAGGTGCTGGAGGTGAGGTGCCGGTGCAGCTCCGTGCAGCTGCGGCTCTGCGCCTGCGGGACGCTCGCCCTCCTGTCCCGGGGACCCTCCACCTTCCAGAGGACAGAGGAGAAAGTCAGCCCTGAGCCCCACGGCTCGCACCCCCAGTTCTGGCTCAGCAGCACCCCGACCTCCCTGGGGTCAGCCTCCCGCCCCTCCTGCAGGCAGGGATGCTCCTTGTCCCCAGCAGGGATCTGCTGCTCTTCCCACACAATCTAATCTGCCAGGCCTAATGCACAATCACCATTAGCAAAGCAGGAAAATCTCTGATGTGGCACCTTCTGCCGGGTTTCAGATCAGCTCAAGTGCTGGAAGCAGGGAGGGGGACAAAGGGAGCACATGGAGCTTTCCCAAATGTGTGCTCAGCCAAGTTGGGAGAGGCCAAACCCCCCGGGCTCAAGTGAGATCAAGGTGCTGCTTAGCACAGCATGAAGTCTGAAAGTTTTGCAGAGCCCAGACTGCAACAGAGAGGGATGGGAGCGCTGCTGGTGACAGTCCCTGCCTGTTCCCAGCCCCCTGCCCAGCCCTGAGACTGCCCACAGTCCCCAACACCACCTTTGGGACAGCTCCCAGGAGGTGGGTGCTGCACGGGCTCCAGGAATTTTTGCATTATTTGATTTTTGGTGAGGAGGGAAAGAGCCAGCCATGGAAGTGATTTTCTAAGAGAAGCTGCTAAGAGCGTGATTTGCTGTGACACTGAAGCCACAAAAGAACTATTTCTTACAGAGAAGTCTCCATAGCATGGCAAGAAAGACTCCTCTCTCTAAGAGAACTGAAAAAGACTATTGTAGAGGTAGTAAACTGGCTAAAAAAGCCTAAGTATTGTCTCTTTACATCGTCAGTAAAAAAGACTAAAGGGGTGTAGGGGGAAGAGGAGTGTTCTAAAAGTTTATTCTGATTTTCTTACTATTTTTCCCTTAATTCTGTTAATAAAGCTTTCTTTACACTCTTCAAAGTTTCAACCTACTTTACCCTCCCCTGAATCCTATCTCACAGCAAGAAATGAGTAAATAATTGTAGGAGGTGCATTAGACCCAGTGCTACAAGGAAGTACCTTAGTGCAGGGCCGTGCAGGACGGGATTTTGGGGTCCCCGGGCGCCGGGCGCTCCCGTCCCGCTGAGCCTCACAGCTCGGAGGGGATGGAGACAGGAGCAGCTTCTTCAGCTGCAAAGAGAAAGGGGCAAGAAAAGGAGTCGGCATTGCAGCGAGGGCAGCAGAAAACCCCCAGGGAGGAGCCACATGTGTGAGCATCCTGCCCAAAAATGGGGCCAAAAAAAAAAAAAAAAATCAGGCAGGGAGGGTTTTAGGGTTTGTATTTCCCAGCTCCTCGTGGCTGTGGGGCAGGAGCCTGGCTGTCCCCACAGCATACAGCCCAGGGACCCCCAGGCAGGTTGGGGCAGTGAGGACAGGAGGGAATTTACTTCCCAGGGACAGCCCCACTGGCGTCACACACACAGGAGCTGCCATGGCATCCCAGCTTCTCACTCCATCCGCTCTGCCCGAGGTGACAGAGGCTTTACTCTGGTGTGAGTGATGGGTTTGGACAGCTCGCTGGAGTCCCCAAGCGAGGCTCATTTAGCAAAACATCCAGAGAGGGCCTCCACTCATTAAGGAGCTCTCAAGGCGTTTTGCAGACACAAATCCCCGTGGGATCTCTGGAGGATCTCCCCAGCAGCGTGTCAAGCCCATGGGCACTGGGTTTTCCCCAGCTCAGCCTCAGTGCCACCCCTTCTGACAGGCAGGGTCTGATGGCAGGCTCAGCACAACGTTTCCCTTCTACTCAACCCCAATTTTGATCAGGGGGAGGGAAAAAAAAAAACCAAAACAACAAAACAACCCAGACCCCACACCCAGCAACAACATTTGAGACTGTGCCCATGTGGCACTAACAGCTCAACAGCAAGGCGACTGCGTAGGCACCGGGGACTGCAGGAGCCAGAGCTGGGGCTCCCCTGCTGCCCGGGGGGCACGGAGCCCTGCGGGGTCAGGGACTGACAGAAAAGGGGTGCCCGGGTCAGGGTCTGCCAGGAAATGCCACCCTCAGCTTCAGGAGTGAGGCTCCTGCTGGTGGAAGCGCCCAGCACCCTTTCCCCCCCGCCCCTGCAACGTATACATCCTATATATACACATACAGGTCATGTGTGATATATACCCCTGGCGGGGCGTGGGCGGTGGAGATGCACGCTGTCACCACTGGATGTCACTCCTCCCCTTTGCTGGGATCTTGGGGACACCCCGGGACCGGGCTGGGGGCTCTGGGGGGTGACTGTGAGCAGCAGGAGGGAGCAGGGTGGGTGTCCCGTCCCAGGGAACCTCCCAGGAAACGCTCCCAGCTCATCCTGGCCAGGAAGGGGAGCGGGGCTGGAGCCTCAATATTGCAGGGAACCAAGAGGGATGCTCCAGGCACCAGTTCTGGAGGGACTGGAGGCCACACAGCCCCAGAGGCACAGGGAGGGTGAAACCCTCTCACTGAAGGGCAGGGGCTGGCACTCAGGCAAACCCCTCTCGTGACAGCAGGGAGCTCAGAGCCAGGGGGAACAGCCACCACTGCCCATGGGCACGGGGCTGGGATGAGCCAGGGAGAGCCCCGGGCAGCCCCACACCTGCACATGGGATTAAAAGCAGGTGTGGGCGTGCCAAAGCAGCCCCCAGCCCTCTGGCAGCCACCCCCACCCCGCCCATAGAGAGATTTGTATACACACAGCTCGTTCCCGTGAGGATGGTGATGGAGGTGACAGCAATGATGCAGAACATGTATACGTATACAATACAAGTATATGCTTTGGTATTGACGGTTAAAAGAGAGTTTTAAGCCTAGAATGAAAAAATTCAGACCTTGGCTTCCTATCATACCCATGCAGCCGGCTTATCTGGGGCTCATCCAAATCCACCTTAAACAGTAGGAAGTGGGTTCTTACTAGAGACAGCTCATCACCCTCGGGGGCCGGGGGCGGCCCCCCCGTGACCGGGGCGGTGGGTTTGGGGGAGGGGGCAGGTGAGGTGGTGGCAGGGTTGAGCGTGTCCCCCTCTTCCATAGTTGGGAAGGCAGCCAGGCCCATGTCATCTCCCTGAATATCATCCAAAGTCTCGGTGAGGGCTGCCAGCAGCGCTTCGTTCTCGCTGTCTATTATCTGAAAGGAGCAGGCAGAGAAGAAAGGGGGTGTTAGGCTGGGCAGAGGGTCCCCAGCATGCTGGAGAGGGGACAGAGCCACATCAGCTCCCACACTTCCCAGTGAGCCCACTGTGAGAGCTCTTCCCCAGCACAGCACTAGGATGGGATGAGGAGAGACCCAGAAACGGAGCATCAGCCTGTTCACCTGCACCCCAGCAGGAAGAGAATGAATCAGAGCATCTTCTCTTCCTCCACCCCACTGTGAGGCAAACAGCAGCAGATAAAGGATCTGTGAGGAAAAAGCTCCTGGCCCAAATCCTCCTGACTCTGGGCTGCAAGAGCTGTGAGCTCAGCCCAGTGGAGAAGAGGGCACAGCCTCCCAGGAGGGCACAGGGGAAACTGCCCAGGCTGCACCACTGGCTTGTGACAACAACCACTCTGAGTTGTGTGTTCACTGAAGGCCCCCCAACACAGGCACCTCCAGCTCCTCAGGGGCTCTCAGCCCTCACACTTAGAGCTGGTGCACCCAGTGCTCTGTGAGAAACCCTGCCCAGTCACTCCCAAATCTCCCATCAGCATCCCCAGATCACGCTGTTCACCCAAAACCTGGGTCAGGGGAGCTGCAGTGCAAGGCCCATCTCCCTCTGGACCAGGCAGGGCCAGGGGCTGCTCCTGCCTCCTCCCTCCCACTGCTCCAGCCTCACTTGGGTCTCTCTTTTCATCTGGGCTTTGGCTTTGCTGATGCACCTCCAGCCCTCCCAATCCCACACAGCCCCACGAATTCCCTTCCAGGCTGGCAAAACAGTGCTGAAGCCCAGAAGAGGATGCAGGAGCTGAGGAATGGCTGGAGTGAGCCAGGAGCTCCTTCTTTTTGGTCCTCCTCCATCATAATCCGAATGTAAACCATGTCCAACGAGAAGCAGGCTACCATCAGCGATAAAATTAGCACGGGGGTAAAGTCAGGCTCTCAGGCAGGACTGCTGCCTGCACACAGCCTCCTGTGTTTCTCTCCTCTTGTTTGGAAATTAAACATCTTTTGTTCCATGCCCTAACCTTGCTCACAGTTGCTAGAGCAGGCTCCAGGGAAAGGCAGCAGGATGCTCCATTTTTGGCTCCGTTTCTTTTCCTCCTGTTATTGGCACGAGATTGCTGTGCACACAAGTTCAGTGGGATACATTTCATCATACTCCACTGCTCCTCATCGGCCTGGCTTTTGCATTTCTTTTCTGTTTATCTTTTCCCCAGGAAGTTCACGGAAAATATGCATCTCGTGATGAAGGTCCCTCAGCTGGACTGGACCATTTTCAAGCACAGCATCAGCCCAGCATAAAAGCCAGAGGGTTGTTATTATGGGCAGGTTGGAAAATATTGAGGCTTTTTTTTCAAATCTCCTTGTTTAAACAGAAATCCTTCTCCTCCCAAAATGTAACCCAGGGTTGGTGATTAGCTGGTACCAGTGGCTCACAACCTCCTTGTCCAAGGGGGAAAAGGCCTGGGTGCTGCTCAGGGGGGCACAGAGACCCCAGCCCCAAGGACAGGCACACCCAGGGCAGGGTGTGAGCTCTGGGCAGGGAGAGGGGGCTGCTCTGTGCCTGGTCCCCTCTGCATCCCCCTGCTCCCAACCCATGTGTGCTGTGCCCACAGCCCTGCCCTGTGCTCACAGCTCCAGGAGATGAAACACAGACAGGAGCAGAGGGACATGGAGCATCCCCTGCCCCAGCCATGGATCCAGCCCAGAGCCAAGGAGAGGAACCAGCCCCTCTGCCAAAGGGACCCCAGCCCACACAGAGGGGGCTGCCAGAGCTGGGAAAACAGAGCAAAGGGCTGCTTTGTGCTCCTGGGAAGGGAATTTTCCCAGTGCTGAGACCCCCATGCTGCCACCCTGGCACTCTGGGAATGGAACAGGACACGCTGCACCCCAGCTGCAATTCCCAGTGAATAATCCAGCACAGGAGAGCTGGCTCAGCCTCCTCCTCCTCATCAGCCCTACTCTGCTTGCCCCATTTAGAGCCAGCACACAAATTAATGGAGCACTAATCAGCTGGGGAGGAGATATTAATAGTTGTGTGTGCGTTCCCTCCTCCCACCCACCCTCCTTCTCCCCCTGCCTCCATCCTGGGGGGTGGGGGTACCTGGAAGAGCTCGGAGTCGTCGGTGCTGTACTGGCTGGAGTCGGTCTCTGAGCGCTCCCCAGCCCAGTGCAGCTCGCTGAAGCAGCCAGCAGAGTCCAGGTCCCCGGCGTCCAGCTGGGACAGATCGATCTCAGGGAAGTCAGAGTAGAGGTGCTCCTCGCCAGACACCTCATACTGCACACGGGAAAGGAGAGAATCGGGCTGAGCCCAGGGGAGCAGCAGCACAGACAGCAGCAGCCCCCCACGGGGACAGCCAGGATCCCACCCCGTGCCCCCAGCCCCTCTGCCACTGCAGGAGCACTGAATGGCACTGGCAGGGTGTGCTGGGCACCTTTTCACCCCTGGCACTGGTCACTGTGAGCAGCTGGCACCAAAGCCCCTCTGGTGGCCCAGCTGTGGCAGAGGTTGGAACAGCAGGACCTGCACGGGAAGAGCCTGGTGTGTCCCAGCCAGCAGATGGCCAGGGCACAGCACAGCCACCTAACAGCTCTTAGGGCAATGCCTGCCCTTGGTGCCCTAAAAGTGACATCCAGGTCATGCAGGTGGGATCAGCACAAGCGACCTGGCACAGCAGCACACAGGTGAGCACACCTGGAGCTCACCCTGTCCCCACCACAGGGCCCTGAACCACTCAGGACACCCCTGTGGGGAAGCTGCACATCCCAAAGCACTGCCAAGCACCCCAAACCCTGCTCCTGCAGGGTGAGAAGAACAGCATGGAAATGAATGGATGTCTGAGAGCGCACAGCACGATGTGAGCTGCAGGAACAGAGCTAAAAATCTCCATTTAACCACAGAAAGGAGCTGGCACCTGCCCCACTTGGGCCTGGCTTCCAGCCACGAATCCCCAGGGCTGGCACCAGCACCCCTCTGGACCGTGCCTGGCTTTGCCTTGGTGCCCAGGTTAAAACACAAGGGGAAAGGTCTGCTGCAACTCCTCCCAGCACTGGCTGCCCAAGGGGAGTTTTCTGGCACTGAGGGAAGCAAGTTTATTTACAGAGCAAATGGATTTTGGAGCAGGCAAACATGTGAGCATGTGAGAGAGGCTGCAGGGGAGTGTGGGGGCCCCTCCTCCTGAAGCACCCTGGAAGGGTCTCCTCCCTCACTCAAAGGGATTTCAAACCCAGCTGCAGGAATAGAAAAGAAAAGCTTTTCTCTCTTCTCAATTTTTTGTTTTTTTTTGTTTTTCCAATTGGGATAATCTGGGATTACTGACTGTGCTCCCCCAGGCTGAGGAGCCTGTCTGCCACGCTCCCCACCATGGTCAGGACACTCCAAAGGACACCCCTGAGCACACACTCACTCCCATTCTGCATTTCTCACCTGCTTCCCACCCTGCTCAGCCCCAGGGGAGGTGGAAAACAGGGAGAGCACCTTGGAGGGCACAGCAAGGTGGCTTAATGGCCAGTGCCACATCCAGGGGCTGCAGTGGGATGCAAGGAGCTGCTGCTGCTGCCCCAAAGCTCTGTGAGCTGCCCCCACTGTGGGGGATGCTCTCCCAGCACCCTCCCTTCACCTTTTAGCTGGAGGGAGATCAGGTACAGGTACATACCTGTGTATCAGGTACACACCACAAGTGTGGTGCCACAAAGTGCATCAGGCACCCCTGAGTGGCTCTGGGAGCTGCTACTCCTCACTGGCCCCCAGGGATGAGGATTTTCTAACCTGCCCTGCAAAAACCTTTGTTCCCAGGTGCCAGAGCACATGCAGCTCGTCAGGAGTCCCCACTGCCAGCTCTGGGGGACACAGATGCTGCCTCTCCTCTTGTTCTGTCCCCTCTGCTCAGGGGCAGCTCTGGCATCAAATATCCTTTGGCCTTTCAGATGTGTCCCTTACCTGCTGTGGCTTGTCCCTGCCTCCCTGTCCCTGCTCCAGAAAAAGTCCTGTGACAACTTTGTCTCCCCCTTCTCCCCAAATCTTCCCATGGGAACACAGGCAAAGGCTTTTATTTTTAGCCAAGCCATACATACATAGATATACGTGTGTCTGTGTGTGCGTGTGTGCGTGCAATTAAAAATAGCAGAGCAGCCAAATTCTCCTGCTCCTTTTGATATGCCACAAGGGAAAAGATCCTGGTGCTGAGATCACAAGGAGCAGCTGACACCAGTGCTCGGGATGTCTTTTGATCAACTCCACAGATGTGACACGTCCCCATTGGCAACAGGGCTGGGTAAAAATAAACTCCAGCAACGCAGTGTTGCTGAGCTGCCCTCGCTGGGCACTCCAGGGCAGGACTGACCAGTCACTGCCACGCTGGGGATGCTGCCAGGTTCCTGCCTACCACAGCTTGGGAATGCCCAAATCTCAGCTCCTCCTCCTTGGAAACCACTGCGACAGCCTGTGCTTAGTGGGGTCACCCATATCACACCCCAGCACCCCAACCAGTGCCCTCTGCCAGGCAGGGTCATTCACCCAGCCCAGCCACCAAGGACCTGGGGCTGCAGAGGGAAATCACCACCCCCAGCTCAGAACCCAGCACCCTGAGCAGCACTGAGAGCAGAGAGCCCCTCTGGGCTGGCCACTGGCTCACGGGTGGCAGCAGCCATGGGGAGGCTGCCTGTGGGCACAGGACCTCATCTGCTCTGACTCTCCCTTTTCCCACCCTTTGCACTTCCTGCTGCCTTGGGAGAGGACTGAACTTTTGTTCTAATTTTACTCGGGACTTTGTAGGAAGATCAGCCATGGGTTCTTGGTGTGCAGCCAGCAAACACCCATGGAGACATGCTCAGAAATTCGGAGGCATCCTCCAGGCCAGACACCTGGCCCGGGTGTGCTGCAGCGAGCAGAGAGCTGCTGGCAGTGTGTGATGAATCCCTGCCCCAGGGAGGAGAGCTCCTGGTGTCTCCTTGCTCAGCATCCCTTTGTCTCCTGGCTCTGGAGCAGCTCCTGGGTGCTCTGGTGCTGCCATTCCCTGTCCCTTTGCAATGTCCCCAGTGTGTCCTTCCTTCCCAGGGCAGTGGCAAGGTGAGGCAGCACGAGGAGCTGGCACAGGGGTTAGGATCCATCTCCCTGCCCCACTGGGAGGGTGTTCAATGCAAGCCACTGACTCTGGTGTCCCCAGAAGCTCTGGCACTTGTTCTGGGCTGGAGCCACATCCAAGGATGTCCCAGCTCAGTGCTGGCTCCTGACACACTGGGGACAGCAGGTGGGACAGGTCCCTTTCAGCTCCTCTGGTTTGGAGCAGTGTGAACTCTGGCATGTGAGGTCTTATCTCTGAAGAGACACGAGACTCCTCCCCAAGCCCAACTCTAATTCAAACACTGGATTAACGAGACAGGAAATGTTTTCCTCTTTTCCAGGGTCAACTTGGGCTCCCCAAACGAAAGCCCTGCAGTCAGCAGGACTGGAGAGGCTGGCTGGGGTCAGGCTGTATCCACCAGCCCAGGGAGAGCAGGAGCAGCCCTGCTGCCAGGGAATGCCAACCTGAACCAGGGCAAGCACAGGCTCAGCTCATTGTCTGCTCTGCTCAGCTGGCTCAGGGAGCTGGGGACAGCGCACTGACCGTGACAGAGAGACCTGCAGGTGCTCTCCTGTGTCTCACTCCAACAGCAGCACTGCTAGAAATTACCCTTATCTGCAGAAGCCCTGGGTCCAAGCCCTTGAAGTCACAGCCAAGTATTTTGGCGTGGGCTGTGGGCACACGGGGTGATGGCACAGCAGGGCCCGTGCTCAGTCAGCTGCACAGTGGCAAGCTCTGAGGCACCACTGGCCACGGGCAGCACCTTCCAGGAGCTCTGCACTGCCCTGTGCCAGCCCTGCAATGGCCCTGGCACTCAGGTGCCACTGTGCTGCATGGGAAAAAGGGAAGGAACGAGGCAGCACCTCGGAGGGGCCAAAGGAAGCAGCCAGGAACTGGCAGCCCACCCTTGCTGGGCAGCAAGTGGTGACTCAGCTCCTCCCTGCACAGCCAAGAGCCTACCCAAAGCATGAAGGGATAAATATACATCCACACGTGCTGCAGACACTGCCCCAAATTAGCCAGGGGCGCTCAGGCTGCAACCAAAGCAGCAGCAGAAGGTGGGAAATGCCAAGTGCTGCTCCCACCAGCCCTCCCTCAGCCCCAAGGGGAGCTTCTCCCTCCTCACCCTCACCTGGGCCTGACTCGAAAAAGGAAAGAAAATCCTTGGGCAGGGGTTTTGCAGACAGTCCTCTGGGCTTATCAGGGAAATCCATAATCACAGACTGCTCCAAACGGGGATTACAGGGAGATGGGAGAAGGGAGATGGGCACTGCAGGGCTGCTCTGTGGGATGGTGGCACTGGGCTGCTGTGACACTAAA
>JANRMJ010000037.1:16194466-16207469 GCA_025584955.1 Alethe diademata | reverse complement strand
GATGCAGGGTGCAGGGTGCAGGGTGCAGGGTGAAGGATGCAGGGTGAAGGATGCAGGGATACAGGGTGAAGGATGCAGGGATGCAGGGATGCAGGGTGCAGGGATGCAGGGTGAAGGATGCAGGGATGCAGGGTGCAGGGATGCAGGGTGAAGGATGCAGGATGCAGGGTGAAGGATGCAGGGATGCAGGGTGCAGGGTGCAGGGATGCAGGGTGCAGGAATGCAGGATACAGCCCAGCCCTGCGCTCCCAGCTGGATTTTGCTGCTGCTACTGCATTCCCTCACAGCACCCCAAGTGCAGCACCAGCAGGAACCAGCAGCCCCTGCTCAGCAACTGGGTCAGCTAAATATAAATGGAGCAGCCCCAGAACCAGGCACCTTCCTGCCTTGCATCACTGACACCCTAAAAAGCACAGCCTGGGGACTGGGGCTGTGGCAGCCAGGCTTCACCAGAGGCTCTGCTGAAGCTGCTCCTTTGTAGCCATTGCTCCAAGGGCTGCCACCCTTCACCCTGCTTGCCCAGGAGGTGGGGGAGCAGGTGAGACAGAAAGGGGACCAGGTGGGACAGATGCCTGCAGGACAAAGGATCCAGGTGGGACAGATGGCTGCAGGATGGATGTTCCCAGGAGGCCACAGCTGCGAGCTGTGTGTGCACTCCTCCACACAGAGCAGGCCCCCAGGAGGGAGATTTCCACTTCCATTTATCCAAACCAGCCGGATCAGCTCCCAGGCACCAAGGCAAGCAGCTCAAAGCCCTTCATTAGGGCTGGGCAGATGCCTCTCAGCCCAAGGGGTGCAGGCATGCACCCACAGGTTTGGCTCCCCAGTGCTGCACATCCCTGAGTAAGAACATTTTGTAGGAAAACTCTGCAGCAGCATGGCTTAGTCCCAGTATCCCCAGTTTGCTGCACCCCAAGGGCAGATACCAACCTCAGTGCAGCCTGCCCTGTAATTTGTGGGTGCAGTAAATCTGGTGCTGGAGCCCAGGACAGGCAGGTTTGGGGTGCTTTGGGCTGCTCCCTTCACAGCCTTTTTGGCACCATGTGGGAGAAGAGGGATGGTGCTCACCCTGCACCCCACACACAGCCTCAACAGCCCTTTGCAGCCTGCAGGTCTCCAGTTGTCTGCAGCTGAACATCACCCACCCCTCGAGGGCTGGCTATTAGGGAAAAACACTTTAATGAGGCACCTCATTAAAGGCAGGAACAGATTAACCCAGGAACCTGAGGAACTCGGTGACTGCCGAGTTCAAGAATAGGAGAAATAGGCTTTTCCCTGGCAACGGTGGGAGATGCTGCCTCAAAGCAGTGGGATGAGCCCTTGAATCCTCAAAGCCCTTTCAAAGCCCTGCACCCTCCCAGGAGCTGTGTGAGCTCAGGAGATGAAAGATGCTGAGGAGGGTGGACCACAGCTTGAAACCTACGAAAACACCCACTGAAATACAAGCGGAAAATACTCCATCCCCAATAGTCAACTTCAGGCACTGCCTCCTCCACTGATCAAGCAAAATCCCAGCACCAGCGTGGACTTCCAGCAGGGATGCTCCAGGGAGAAAGCCTTTGGCAAGACACAACCCTGCTGCACAGGAGCGACGTGGGAGGAGAGGCAAAGGCAAGCAGAGTTCAGAGTTACGGTCACCACAGAAAAATGAACCCAGGAAAAAAAAAAGAAACCCAGCTCCATTTCCCACTATGAGGAAAGGTTTGCAGCCCATCCCTTCCCACAGGCAGAGGAGAGGCTGGTGAGTGGTGGCAGCCCAGGCACCTGGGGATGCCAGGGCTACCTGAAAGCCACTCCAGCAGCAGGGCGAAGAGTCAGGCCCGTGCCGTGGCTGTTATGAATGAAGGTGGGAGTAGTGCAGCCAAAGATAACTTTGTGAGCAGGTACTATTAATAGCAATACTCGCAGGCTTTCGCTTTGTGCTTCCTCTGCGGGATGGAGCAGCACTAATGGATTGAGCCCTGCCATGGCTCTGAGTGATCCCTGAGCCCAGAGTGGCACTGATCCCTCCAGGAATGGGGAGCAGCAGCAGTGCCACCGGTCACTTGTCACTGGTCACTTGTCACTGGTCACTTGCCACCAGTCACTTGCCATCAGTCACCAGCCACTGATCACTTGTCACCGGTCACTTGTCACCGGTCACTTGCCACCAATCACTTGCCACTGATCACTTGCCACTGGTCACCAGCCACTGGTCACTTGTCACCAGTCCCTTGCCACTGATCACTTGCCACTGGTCACTTGCCACCGGTCACTTGCCATTGATCACTTGCCACCGGTCACTTGCCACTGATCACTTGTCACTGATCACTTGCCACTGATCACTTGCCACCGGTCACTTGTCACCGGTCACCCCCGCCGGCGCGGCACCGGCCGGCGCTGGCAGTGCGGACGCTGGCGAGGCTGCTGCCATGCCGGTTTCCATGGCGACTTCAGCACTTGGCGCGAGATGGAGATGACGGGAGCAGCCAGAGAAGTCACTGAGCGGAGCTGGCGTCCTCCGTCTGCCGGGGCCGGCGGCGCGGCCCGGCCAGCGCGAGCGGCTGGCACGGGGCGCGCACCCGCCAGCCTCGGGGCATCTGGGTCCCCCTCTCGTGTGGCTGGCAGTTGTCCTGGTGATGCAGAGCCTGCACATCCCATCAGCTCCTCCCCAGCACCTCCAGGAAAGCTCTGACCCCAGCCCTGTGCACACCCAGCACTGGAGCACCCACCCTGGTCTGTGCCGCAGGCTCTCCCGCAGCACTGCATTTCCATTCCCAGCTGGGAATGTCTGTGTGCCCTGCAGCAGGACACACATCCATCCCTTCACACCCCCGTTTGTGCCGCTGGCACAGGCTGGTAGAGTGGTACCCAGCTGAAGGAGATGCTGCAGGCTGGGGCTGAGCTGGCATCGGGACAGCCCTGATCCTCACTGGCCCTTGGCCCTGCAGAGGCTTTCCCTGGCTTACAGGTAATCTAAGATCAAGTGCTCCAGCCAGCCGTGCCTGGTCAGACACCCAGGGACACCACGGAGCAGTGGGGAACCGAACACCTGCAGCATGTGACTCCCCAGCTGGCTCAGCCTCCCGGGCCCCAAAAGAGCACTCCCTGGGGACCCCAGCCCTTGCCAAGCTGCCACGTGTGGCCGTGGCATTCCTGGGCTGCTGGCAGGGAGCACACAGGGCCGGGGCAGTGGGCAGGGGGCTGGGACCCCCGGCACCCCCTCCCGCCCGTGTGCAGGATCCTCACCACACACCCTTTTATTCCAGCAGTGCAATTAGCCTTGCTGACCCCTGAAATCCTCAGCCTCTCTAAGCAGCCATGCATTAAATCCCGGATCCAAGAGTGGAAATAGACTTTGTAAAAGGCTTATGGCCCTATTTATTACATTTTACGCATGACGGAGCCGGATGGCGCGGCAGCGGCGCTGCGGCCGGTACCGGCGCTGCTCCACGCCGGACACTCGGACGGACACACGGACACAGCAGCGGGCAGCAGGGCCTCGGCGGGTGTCTGCTCCCAGCCAGGCTTGTGCTGCCAGCTGAGCGCTCCCGCAGACACAGGGATATCGATCTAGATGAAAGCCAACACCGCTGCGGGGCCGGGTAACCGAATCTGCCGCACATTTGTATTCCTCGGAGCAGGGCCGGAGGGCTGCAGCCATCTGCCAGGGAGCCGGGGGATCCTGGGGACGCTGCGAGCGCCCCACACGGAGCCCCGCTGTGCCACCTCCTCCTCTATCTCACCTGAGCCCTGCCAGGGCCCAACAACACCGACCTGAGCAGGGCAGGGCCCCAACAGGAGCTGGCAGGTCCCTGCTGGGCAGTGGGAGCGGAGGGGACAGCGCACCGCGGCTCGCAAGGTTGGCCAAGGGCACGGTGTGCAGCCAGCATGCAGGTGTTCACTGACACATCCCTGGGGTCCCATGGCTCGGCCAGGTGGCTCCTGCATCCCAGGGGATGGCAGAGGAGCCTGCACAGCACAGGCAGCTCTGAGTGAGGGGCAGGGATGGGTGTGCAGGGAGGCAGAGGTGTGCAAAGGAAGCAGCGCCAAAAGCACAAGGGCAGTGCCCAAACAGCTGAGGGACCCTCTGCTTTCCTGCAGGAAACACAAGGCAGCTCCTGTGTGTCTCCAAATCCCAAGGAGCTCCTGAAGCAGCACCAGGCCAGGGAGCTGCTCTTGTCTCGGTGCTGCAAAGCAGGCAGGAGCAGAGGGAAACACAAAGGTGTCCTCTCCACGCTCCTAAAACGAGCCAGCTGCAGAGACTCGTGTCCCCAAGTCCCTGGGACACCAGCACACACACACACAGCTGCTCCCCACCTCCTCAGAAGGGACACAGAGCACCCTCACTGCAGGGCAGTTGGAAATGTTAGGAGACAAAGCAAAGGTCACCCTGTGAAACTCTGAGAAACTCAGTTTCCATCAATGCTTGGTGCAAGGTGCGAGCCTGGTGATGCCAGGGGGTGCACGAGAGCCCCCCCACAGCACGTGGTCAGACCCATCTCTTGTGCTGACCCCAAAGGCAGCGAGCTCTGGTGTGTGTGAAGAAGCAGAAGTGGGGGCATGGGTTGTGAACAGTGCCCAAATTCTGCCAATACCTGCATTTCAGAGAAGTGCACAGGCCCTGGTGCCCAGGAGGGTGTGTGTGTATGTGTGGCCCTGAATGCCCATGAACATGCCTGGCAAAGGGAATTGGCACCTCTGGGGTGTCCCTCAGCTTGGGGCATGGTCCCACACCTTTCCCTAGGTTTGCTGCCTGAGGCAGCAGAAGGAACCTTGCACTTCCCTGGTTTTCTACCCAGTGCCACACTGTGGGGGTGATTCCTCTCCAACTGATCACCCCAAGGTGCTGCAGCCCCACAGGGCTCTCTGGCAGGGCTGGGTGTGGAGGTTTCACCCCACAGCTCAGCTCTGTCTCAGTGCTTTGGAGTACAGATCCCCCTACAAAGGGAGGTGATGGCATGATAACAAACAGTGTTTGGGCACAGATGGGCCCTGGCCTTGAAAGACATCAAGACATTTAGAAAAAACCCTGCACTCCACATCTCCACGGGTTTGTGCTTCCCAACCCAGTCACTGCCCTGAAACACTGCAAGCCCATCCTGCTAATGGCAAGGGGAATCATCCCCCAGGCCCCACTGAATGAGGTTTAAACTCCCCACAACACCCGTGCACAAAGGTCCCATACCCGCCAGGGCACTGGCAGGCTAATCCTCCCTCCAGAGCAGCTGCTATATTTAGGTATCTAAATGAGACAGAGTGGCTCTTTCCAAAAAAGAGTTCGTTTGGGTTACATAAATACAGAGAGAAAGTTGAAAGCTGTGTTTCCAGGTCCTTGCACTGCCATGAGCGAGCGGCAGAGATGAGGACAGGCTCCTCCTGATAATCTGCCTTTCATGTATTTTTGACTCAGCTGGATGTGCAGACGGGTTTCCAGCTCCTCGGGGCAGACGGGCAGCGGGCACTGCTGGACACTGAGGTGGACACTGAGGGGAGGCAGCCAGGGCAAGCAGACCCTCAGTTCTCCCCAGGGAAATCACTCTGCATCCCAGATGTCCCGGCAGAGGAAAGGAGCATCCAGAATCCACGGCATGGGCAGGAGGAGTCAACACAAGTAAATAACTGAGCAGCTCCAGCCCTTCCCATCTGTGCTGTCCCAACATCCTCTCCATGACATCGCTCTCCTCTCAGCTACCAACTTCCTTCCTGCTGCATCCACTTCCACATCCCAAAGCCTCTGGTCCCATGGAGAATTCCCAAGAGAGTGTCCTGCACACCTCCCACGGCTCACCCCAAACTCCAGGGGCTGCTCCCCAGTCCAGCTGAGGGGTGCTCCCCAGCAAAGCAGTGTCCCCCCACAGTTGGGTGACAACATGGACTGTGAGGGATTCTGGGGACAGGGGCCACGTGCTTTCATTTTCAAAATATATATAAATAGACATACTTATTCCTACTTAAAAGGACACAGCAACAAGGGAAAAAAAACAAAAAGCAGCTCAAATACCATCCAACCTTTCAGCCTGAGAAAACCACACAGTTCTCACAGGCTTCAGTCCTGTTACCTGGGAAATGGGTTCTAGCACTCGAAACCCGCATGCGCCAGCCTCCCTGTGGGGCCCACACAGAAACAGAAACTTCCTTTTTAAGAAAAAAATTGCGATTTTTTTTTTTTTTCTGTTCATTATCAGCACGGTTTGGTCGTGACTGTGTGCGAGCCTGCTCTAAAGGAGAAGCGATGCTGGTGGTTTAAATCTCCAGCTGTGCAGAGCTCTGGGGTTGATGCTGTTGGAGGGGAGGTTTGAAAATCCTAAAATCCTCATGTCATTAAGATGTGGGAAGGTGGCCCTGAGCTGCACACACCTGGCATGGGCAGAGCTGCAGGTCCCTGAGCCAGGGGCAAAGGGAAGCACCTCAGCAACCTCGGTTTGCAGGGAGCCAACAGGAAAGCAAAGTTTAATTAGCTGGAAGCCAAGGGCTGTGGAAGTTGCAAACATTTGCACCGAGGCAGGGAAAGTGCCAAGAAATCAGGACAGAGGACTAAAGCTGGACAAAGTTCAGCTGGTGAGCACGCTGTGCGTGGCAGCAGTGGGTGCTGGCAGCTCGCCTGGCATCAGCCAAGCTGCACCCCTGGCCAGCTCTGCCTGCAAACCCCAATCCCACACATGGGCAGTGGGATCTGGCCCTGCTCCCAGCCCAGGAGTGTGGGCTCTGCCTGGAGCAAAGCAGCAAACCATGGCCACCAGCTCTGTGGCCACCAGTGTCACCATGCTGGCACAGCATGGGGAAAGGGAGCCAGAGCCTGGCCCTGCTTCATCCTTCCAGGAGAGCTGTGAGTGGCACTTTGTCACCTCCAGCTCCTGGTTGTCCCTTTGGCACGTGCACAGCCACGGCCCCAGTGTAACCAGTGCTGGTCTCAGCTCCAGCCCAGCCCTGTGTGCATGCAGAGGGGTCATGGCAGTCTCCTGAACACCCTGCAGCTACAGATGCACTTTGTTCATGAAAAAATAATAACGTGGCTCCCTCCTACCTAGGAACTCGGCTGAAAAAATGCAAGAAAGGCTCAGCAAAAATGCTGCTCGGCAGCTCCCCTGCACCCCCAGGGACAGCTGGGGCTGCTCTAGCCCTGGGTCACCTCGTGGCAGGACAGCCAGGTCCCCAGCTGTCACTTGTGAAAGCCACATCCCCCCTTGCATGGCGCAGGAGGGAGCAGAACAAACATGAAGAGAGGCAGCTGGGCTTCCTTCCATCCCCACAGCCCTGCTCAGGACGCTCGGCCCTCGCCACAGGATTTCCTTGCTCTTGACGTCCATGAAAATTAGGAAATGAGGGTTCCTTGGGGAATAGGTGGGGAATTTTGGCAGCGGGGGTGAAAGGATGACACTTCCCACATCTCTCCCCCCATGTGCTGGGGACAAAGCAGGTCCTGCAGCCTCTCCAGACAAAGTGGGGAGCAGAAGTGACAGCAGTGTTGAGCTTCTGTTCCCAGAGTCAAACTCAGAAAAACTGAAACAGGAACCGAGGGGCCTGGCTGTGCTGGCTCAGCAGAGGGGCTGCAGTGCTGGCCTGGCCACAGGGCCACAGGAAGAATTCAGAAAATGCATCTCAGTAAAGATATGCTGCTGCCCTGCAACTGTAGTCCCTGAAAGAGCTTGAGGCGCCACCTCAGCACAAAAACATCCATATAAAGCATGTACTGCTCATCCCAGGGGAGGGGAGAAGTGTCACATCAGCCCTTGTCCTGCCTGTGTCCCCATCCCAACTGCTGGGTGGGCAGGGGGCCGTGGGGACAGAGGGCACACAGATGTACAAAGCTCCTGACACCCTTCAGCATCATCATGCTCCCCAAAGAAGCTCCTGGTGCTGGGGTGCCCACCCAGCTCCCAGTGCCTGCAGGCTTTGCCTCGGGACATGGGATGTGAGATAAGGGAAGTATTTTCCCTAAGCCCCACACTGCTGCCCAGAGCCAGCAGAGATCAAAGGTTACTCTGGCTACTGGATGTGTCCCCAGGGCTGCCAGAGCCCCTCCACATCCCCCACCAGCAGACACCACACTTGCCACATGAAGAACCCCTCCCTCGGGGGGTTTCCAGATCTTCCAGGCCAAGGGAGATCTGCAGCTTTTACTTTTCCCTGTGCTAATTCAGAAGTGAACTGGTTTAATGCAGCAGCTCGGCCTTGACTGTTGCCTCCACGTGGGGAAGTGCAGCGAGACGGGGCTGGATAAGGACAGGGCTGACAAGACCCTGAGCGCAGCCGGATCTGTGCAAAGTCCTTCGGCGTTTCTTGGAAGCTCCCGTTATTGAGAGGAACAAAAAACACAAACCAAAAAAAACAACCCACCAACAAAATCAACCGCCATAAATAAATAAATAATAATTTGCGAGCCAGAGTTCAGGAAAAAGTGCTGAGAAGCAGAATGGCCGAGCGATAAGGGAAGGCAAACACATTGGCTGGAGCATCACCCAGTGCCTCCAGTGCCGGTGCCCATGGAAGTAGGTCAGTACCTCACCTGACCACCCGCCCCATTAACTTCAACCTTGAGTCCTTACTACGAGCACAGAACATCCTTGTGCAGGCACTGTGAGATGCTCTGCAGGCAGCAGGAGGTGCTGCCATTGAAGGCCGCCCAGTCCTGGGGTGCAGCCCCTCACGGAGCGTGGCGGCCGCCCCGGCGCTGGCGGTGGCTCCGAGATCCCCCCCTGCTAAATCACTCCAGGCTGCCAAGCAGTCACGAGAAACGCAAGCCCGAGCCGGGTTGCCATGGAGCAGGCTCAGCTGCCGGAGTCTGAGGCCGATTCCTCCAAAGGAGGTGTCTGCAGGCCAGGCCCTGCCAGCGCCTCGCGGGCCCGGCCCCGCCGAGCGCCACACGCACGGTCCCTGCGGAGCCACAGCTCTGGGGACAGCGCTCCCACTGCTGCAGAGCCCCACAGGGACAGTGCCCCTGGCCCTGGTGACACCATCTCACCCAGGGCCATGCGCATGCAGAAGGGGTGGCTTCGGCGCAGGCCGGCCCGGCACAATGCCTCAGCGCAGGGATGTCCCCAAGGCTCCATGGTGCTGGCACGTGCTGGCCAGGGGGAATCATGTTCTTCATGGGATCACTGAATTGTTTGGGTTGGAAGAGAGTTTAATGCTCATCTATTCCATGCCCTGCCATGTGTAGAGACGCTTTCCACTATGCCAGGTTGTTCCAAGCCCATCCAGCCTGGCTTTGGACACTGCCAGGGATCCAGGAAAAGCCACAGCTTCTCGGTGCACCCTGTGCCAGCGCCTCCCCACCCTCAGAGGGAAGAATTTTTTCCTAATATCTCCTGTATCCTCCTATATTTTCCTACTCTCAGTCAGTTTGAATCCATTCTCCTTGTCCCATCACTACAGCACTGCAGCTCCCATATTCTGCCACAGCCCCCCCAAAGGGGATCTCAGAGCCTGCTGGGCTCCTGCCAAACCATCACACCAAATCATCTGCCAGGAGCCAGCCTGTGACACCCCTGTCCCCAGCCCTGCACAGGGACATGGCACTCATTCCCCAAAAACAGGAAAAGGGGCATTCCCAGAGCATTTTTAATTAGACAACTAGCCATGCCAAAGAGCTCGTGTAAGTGGAGTTCCTCCCTACAAAAAGGCTTTTGACATTGGAAAGGTTAATGTGAGAGAGATCCCTCTCCCTCACAAAGCTGCCTTTGCTGGAGGCCCTCGTTGAGCCCTTAATTATTCACCTGTTGGAGAGGTGCCTTTCCATTACGGCATGAGAGCGGGGCAGGGATGTGCAGGCAGGCAGGTGGGGGCAAACCCCCAGCGTGGGGCAGCCCTGGGGCACTGCTAGGGTGGGGAACACGGCTCAGAATCCTGGGGGGAAGGCAGGCAGGTGTGTGGGGATGCTCTCGGGCAGGTTCCAGCCCAGCCCTCCTCTCCTTCCTCCTGCTGCTCTCTCTCTCCTGGCTCAGCTCAGACTCTGCTGTGCTCACCAGGCTCTGCTGGGGTGGGGACAGCCACCAGCACCCCCAGCATCCTCCAACCCCTGCTCCAGCACGGTGACAGCCCCCAGGACACAGCCACCCTGCTTCCCAGAAAACTTCAGCCTTCTCCAGCCCTGCCACTGCAGCAGCCCTTCGACCCACGCTGCAGCAATGCAGCTGAGGATGCTTTTTGCACAGGCCCTCGGGCTGTCTGTCATACAAACCCACTCCAAACCTTCCAGAGAAAAGCCACAGAGGAAGCAGGATATGGGTCAGCTCAGTGAGGACTATCAGAAATTAGGGATGCATCCCCAGTCCATCACTAGAAACGCCAACTCAGCACGGGCTCGCTGTGCCTCCTGCACTCATCGATGGATTAAGCTGTTAGCAGGAGGCTGGGAAGTTAAAGAGGGAATACTGTATTTCAGTTCATGTGATCTTTAAACATCCCTCCGAGATGCAGCCTGGGTTTTTGGTTTTTATTTTAATTTTTCCTCCCCTGCTGCACTTTGTTTGGGGTTTTTAAACGAATTGAAGCCGTAAGAGCCACAGCCTCTCGCAGGGATGTTGAGAGCTGCTCCGTGCTGCTCTCGGCAGAGCTGAGCTGCCTGGCTGGCACTTCCCAGTGCCTGGTGCCAGCAGATGAACCAGCCACAACCAGCTTCGTACCTCTGAGCAGCAGAGTTGCACAAAATGGATTAAGCAGGCCCAGAAATGACACATTTTGAGGCGCAGAAGAATAAAATTGCTTCTTTTTTTTTTTGGTTAAAAAAAAAAAAAAAAGGAAAAAAGGAAAAAAGGAGTTGGCAGGAGAAAGGCAGATATCAAGTGAAAAACCCTGATTTTCTTTCTGTAGCAATGCAGGTACCACGTGAATCATCGCTGTCCTCGATATGTAAATAGAGGTTAGCAGGCACCCTCAGCACAAACCCTTTTGAATAAGGGTCTGATGCAGACACCCCTGCCAAACCTTCCCCTTGCTCAGGATTCCTTCCCTGGAGAAGAAGGGATCACCTGGCACCTGCACCAATTGCGCCTTTCTCAAAACCTCCTGCAAAAGCCAGGGCTGGGGAGGAGCATGGGCGAGAGAGCAGCAGAGTCCCAGTTCCTCAAAATTTCCACGAAGGAAACGGCTGCCATTCATCACCTCGTGGCCTCCTGACACCGCAGCCTGTCAGGATAATCCGCTCTCGTGCTGGAGCGCTGGGGTTTTTGGGGCAGCAGCTTTGGGGCTCCACGGAGGAGTCAGTAACCCAGTTGTAAGCACAGTAGTAATGGGGAGAGACGTCAGCACCAGCCCGGCCCGCCTCCTGCTCCCAGTTAGAAGGCAGCATGTGACAGAGCCAGGGCTGGAGCCTTCCCCCAGTTTCATCAGAGGTTAAGGTACAAGCACAACACATGCTTACAACTTCAGGCGGTTCTTAGGCAAATGCATGCAAATCATAGCTGGGGGAGGGGGGGGCTGTTTTTTCTTCCTTTTCCTTTCTTATCTTTTCTTCCCATCCCAGCCCTGAGCTCCTCCGCGCACATGGGGACAGAAGAGGAAATGGAATTACAGAGAGCAGAGCACAGAGGGGCTGCACGGGAGCTGCAGCGAGCTGCAACGCTGCCCTTGCTGCTCCTCTCCTCCCACACCTGCAGACTTCGGACCAGAGCTACCTGTGCTGCTCCCTCCAGCACAGAGCACACTAGGGACAGGGAGAGAAAACAGGGGACACAGCCAACCACGTTTCATAAACTTGGTCTCATTTCAGCACAGGCCATTTCACAGTTCCAAATTTTCCAGGGAATGTTCGCAACATGGTGGGCTCGCACCAGAGAAGGATGACAATACGTAGGATTTTTTTTTTTTTCCTCCCTTCCCTTGGCAATCCCTTTTTGGAATAAGATTCTTAAATTGGCACATCAAATGCTGACCAAAAAGCAAATAAAAAAAGAGAAACAAGGCTCCAGGCACGTGCTGCAACCATAAGAGCTTTTCATGTCGTGGTTAACAAGCGGAGAACGGGAGGGCTGTGACGGGGAAGTGCAGCCAGGAACTTTCACCTGTTCAGGGAGCAATGGGGCTGGTGGGAGCTGCAGCCTTTCTCCCAGGGGATGGCATCCCACACAAGCAGCCCACTCCGAGGGACAGTGTCCCACAAAAGCAGCCTCCCCTCCTCCAAGCTGGTTCCTTCAGCAATAACAAAATGGAAAAAACCCACAAACTGCTTACAAAACCTCGGCCCACTTCTCACCTTTCCTGACCCTCCTGCTGTAATCAAGCTGTCAGCAGCTCTTGGTTAAGAAGCCGGGCTGCCTGCCCCCGGCTCTGCCCCCGGTCCCGTGCCAAGCCGGAGCGCTCTGGCACTGCTGCATGCGAGCAGAGGTGCTGGGACTACATCAATCTGACTGGTGGCAAGCCCTGCCTGGTTCTGTCTGGCACACGCACCGCGGGCAAATCTGATTTACCAGGTTGTTTGTTTTGAACCCAAACGGCGGCAGGATTAGCCCTCGTCCTGTTCCCCACAAACACACAACACGCTCCTGCTGCTGGCAACAGCGGGGCTGAACTGGGGAGAGAGCAAGGGTTGGGATGAATGTGCTCGCTTCACAATCTGAGCTATTTTGTAATCCGTGGTTATGAAAGTGAAGGGTCGGGGGGAATGATACATAACTACAGAAAACTCTTCCCACTTGCAGCAGCTTCATCAAGCCGACTGCGAAATGCGTGCCCCGGCTCCGGCTCCTGCCCGGTTTATTGTATAGCGCCTCTCTTGCAGCCCCCAAAATGGAAAAGCATGCGAGCCCTATAGCCAGCACGGCTCGCTCTCGTGATCCTGCCGGAGCTGCCAAGGAGCCTTAATCTGATTTTAATACCCAGCTCCGTCCAAAACACAGCCCATCCACATTTTGGAGCCGGGCGACTCGCAGCACCGAGACCCCTGTCGCTGTCGCACCACCCCCCCCTCCCCAAACCTCCATCCCCCAAGATCCCAGCCCGTATGCGTGGAACTGACGCTCGGCATGACTCATCCCCAGCCCAGCTCCACCAGCCCCTGCGGATCTCCCCCATCCCCGCCCGC
>JANRMJ010000037.1:16168372-16193804 GCA_025584955.1 Alethe diademata | reverse complement strand
AGGAGCCCGGCTCGGGGGGGGAGTCGCTGCGAGAGACCCCCCTGGGGACTTTGCAGACACCGCTTTGTGCGCCCCTTGCAAGTGCCACCCCGTTAAAGATGGGGTGCACAGTGCCACCCGCTGCTGCTGCGCGGCTCCTGGGTCGCTCTGAGTTTAGAGGTGTAAGTGCTGCGTGCAGCGGGGTAGAGCAGGGGGCACATCCAGGCTCTCTCTGGGGTTTTTAAAGTGTCCCGTAGTTCCTGCAGGAGCGCCTTCCCCAGGGATGCACGCACAGAGAGAGCTCACTTTGAGCGATGCCACTGTGCACACCTTAAAATCGCCGGCGTTTAAAAGTGGGAGCGCCCAACAGCACCAAGCACCTCTCAACAGTCCCCATATCACCCCATGTGGAGATGCATAAATCTCGGATTTATCTGGGATGGGCCTGGGGTCACTTCCAGGCTCACTGGCTCTGCACTGAAGTGGGACCAGGGCACTGCAGTAAACAGTAAAAAAGGAGCGAAAGATCTTCTGATTTTCCTTGTTTTCATTTCAGCTGCTGCTGTGAGCATCTTGATGTCACGCACGTCATCTTTCTGTCTGGGGTTTTGAGGCGTATCCTAAAAGCCCTTTCAGAAATAATTAATGATGGGACCAAAAATCTCATGAATGTTCTATTTACTTACCCGTAGCAATTACATGGGAAAGAGCAGGGCTTGGCACTGCAGCCTGAATTAGCTGATACACAACCAACCAAGTGGCAACACCTGCAGCCTAATGGCTCCAGATCCTTGAATCCCCTCAGACTGCCTACACAGCCCTGCAGGGTCACTGTAAAGAGCTGATGGAGCAAAGTGATGTGGAGGTATTAGGGTGGGGAGCTTTGTGCCAGGCTCTGAGGGGTGAACAGAAACTGCTTCTTCCTCTGGCAGGAAAGGCCCACTGCCCGTGCGTGTTCTCTTTGCTGTGGTTTCAAAGGCAGAGCTGTTTCCAGCCACTCTTTTAATTCCCTCTGGCTTCTCTTTGTTTCAGGACATGTTGTGAACACCATGCAGTGTAGCAACACTGGGTTTTCCCTGATGATCCCCAGCCTTGCACCAAAGGGAGATGCCAAAGACAGCAGCATCTGTTGTGTCACACTGGTGAGAGCTGGAGGCCAGGGTGGCCTGGCTGCTGGGATGGGACAAAGCAAGTTGCTGTGCACTCTAGTACTAATTATTGTTGACTAGTGCCAAAACACTTACCAAGGTGCTTTTCCGGCTGTCCTGCCAGCAGGGAAAATTCTCTTCCCATGGCTGGGCAGCCTGGGCCCCGGAATGCCCTGCCAGGATTCACAGCTGTAGCTCACAGCAGGCACAGCACACTCAGCAGGGCCAAGGGAGGAAATCTCCTTGCTCTGGCCACGTGCAATTCCTTGAAGACTGAGACTCGAATTCCAGAGTGACCAGTGATCTGACATGCATTCCTTTCTTTGCAGGACATATGATGATGAAGGCTATGTGATGAAGATGAACTGAAAACAGGAGGGATGTTTGCCCCATCAGGGCAAAAAGCAGGGCAGGAAGGCCTCACCACAAAAGTAGTCCTTTGGGAGGAATTTGTTGCAGGAGAGGTTCGCACTTGAGTATCTCGTGATTTCCTTTGCACCAGCTGCTCTCAAGTAGGAAGTACCATTTGTGGGAATTACTGGTGAATTGTCATTCGAAAATCAAGTTGTGCATAGCTGGGTTTTACGGAAATACCTTTTTCCTTCTGGTCTGTGTGCAAACACATGTCCTCCTCCCTTGCTTTCTAACCGAGAAGATGAGCCCTTCCCAGCCTCCAGTGGTCACAGCCTGCAGGACACCCACCCTGGCAGCAGTGTGGAGGAGCTTGAGGAAAGCAAAGCCCAGCCTGCCCTGCCCCATTTCCCCTCTGAACAGACAGGTTAGGGCTTCTTCCAGCCCTGCAGGCAAAACTGGATGTGACATTGGGGTCAGGCTGCCCTTGTGCTGGGAGGGGGACAGAGGACAGCAGAGCACAAGGGGGGCATCTTGGCCAAGTGGACTTTCTACTGCTTCTGGTTTCAGTGGGGTCCTGCAGGATGAAGTACAGCTGCTCACGTGGCTGCAAGCTGATGTCAACCTGCCCAACTTCAGCTCCTGAGACTACTCTGAACTTTTGCATGATCCAAGCATTTTTCTGTGCCTTTTGTTGTTTTTTTTTCACCTGTGAAGTGGAGATCACACCATTTCCCTGTGCCCTGCAGTTTCTGGAGGAATTGGTTGAATAACACTCATAATAAGGGCTTCGGGAGCACCAGGAGAGAGGCGAAGGAGGACAGGATGTTAGAAGTGGTGTTGTCTCCACCTTCTCAGAAGTCGGTCATGTGGCAGCCTCAGAAACACCTGCGGTGGGTAGGGACGGTGTCTGGGATGCCGTGGTGTGAATGGGACATCGCTGTGCCCGTGTCACACACCCTGCCCTGCGCACAGCTCTGCCATGTGCTCACAGCTCTCCTGCTCAACCAGACCCTGAGCTTCGAGAGCAGGCCAGCTCCCAGAGCTCCAGCTTCTGCTGCTCTCTGTATCTCTGGACTCAAAGAGGTGTCAGCCACTCTCGAGCAGAGTTAAACCCCCTGTGCCCACCCTGGGCCGAGCCGGTGCGCTCTGCGCTGCTGCTGCAGCAGCAACTCGATGCTCAGCCCAAGGGGCTGGGGATAACATTACCGAAGTAAAACATAACAGGAAAAACTTGCAAATGTCCTTTCAAAACAACAGCGAGCGAGTAACGTCATTGAGCCAGCGGTCAGGAGGGGACAGGGTTTGAAGGTAGCCGGAGCTTGCCAAAGGCCAGGCGTGGGACAGGGGCCGGAGCCAATGAGCTCCGGCTGGGCAGGAGCCACCCCGGCCGGGCGACCGCCCGCGCTCGCTCTCACGTTGCAGCTGCCTCTGTTTGTGGACGGCAAAACTTCGTGAGGACCGGGCAGTGAGAGGCAGCGGCAAATGGGGCTCCTCCGAGTTGCAGCATCCCCAGCAGCCGGCGGGTCCCCGCCAGCCCCCCGCCTGCTGACACTCTCTGCTTGGCATGGCGTGAAACGCAGCCCCGGGAGCTCCGGCTGGGGCCGGGGAAAGGCTTGGTGTGCTGGCAGGAGCTCTGTGAGCCGGTGGCAGCTGGAGGGGAAGGCGTCCGCAGGCTGCCCTGGAGCACTCTCCAGCCGTGCAGGCTCCCCGCTTGGCACTGCCCTGCCCTGGGGTTCGCTGAGTTTCTCTGCCTGGCTCCTTTCCACGAGCTCTGCTTTCCCTTCCCCGCAGCCCTGCTCAGCCTCATCCTTCGCCTGAAGTCACGAGCGCAGGGACAGAGTGTTGCTTTGCGATTTCTGTGCCTCATTAGCTGTGTGCACCTGGGAGCTGCTGTCTCCTCCTCCTCCTCAGCTGGTGACAGGAGGGCTCTGTTACGCTTCATGGTCAGCAAGGAGTGAAAGCCTGATATCCTCTCTGCCACAGAGCTGAGGGATTGGCCCCTGAGGCTGGGGGGGACCTAGGAAACAAAAGTGGATTTTGGGGGCAAGTGGGTGCTGGGTGGATTCCTGGCTCTGAGATCCAGCTTGTCCAGGGAGCAGGGCTGAGCCTCTGGTAGTTCACAGGTTGCTCCAGATCCCCTCAGCATCGTTGCAGAGTGCTGTCCCACTGTGCCAGTGCACGCCTGGGCGCCACGGGCACTCTGCCTGGGCTGTGGCTGAGCCCCCAAGCCTGCAGTGCACCCGGCAGAGGGTCCCTCCCCACCCTGTGCCCCCTGCCAGGCTCTCTGCAGCTCTTTCCCTGCAGCAGAGACTGCTGCAGCTCCCTCAGAGGAGCCTGTGGCCAGCACTGAGGGTTGGAGGGATGCACCCATGCAGGGGGATGTTGTACAGGGCTCCAGCCTGCCCCATCCTGCAGCCTGCTGCTCTCCCAAACTGCAGCCTGGAGCGTGCTGTGGAGGTAAGTCCACACACTTATTGCAGAGAAAAGCTAGGAGGAGACAAATGTGATGGCAAAGGAGCATGAGGGGGGTTTTGTGGTCGCATTTTTGAAACAGATGGGAATTTCCCGGAGCAAGAGGCAGAGCCCAGGCAGCAGAGGGTAGGGAAGGCTCCTGCACGATGGCTCACGCTGCCCACCAGCTGTGTGGGCTGAGCAGGGGGCCAGGACGCCCATTGAGTCCTTATGGCACTTTCAGTGACTCATTTGTCCACGGAAGCAGCACACCCGCAGCAGCTGAAGCAGCCTGCCCTCCTCCCCAGGCTGCTCTGGCGCAGCAGGGCCAGCCGGCCCCTTCTGCCTGGGGATGAGAGGCTGGCAGCAGCCCAGGGCACTCGGCTCATCCTGTGCCTCGCTTCATCTGGGGGAAGGAACACGCTGTCAGAGACCTTGCACTGCTCTCTCTGCACTGCCTGACATCCCTGCAGCCTGCCCCGTGCTGCCCCAGGGTCGGTGTCCCCCGTGTCCCCCAGAGCAGCCTGGCACAGGGCACCAGCCAGCTGTGGCACCGGCGGGAGCTGCACCATCTGCTTCGTGTCCCTCGTGTCCCTTTCACCTGGCTGAGCCCTGGCAGCTCTGACACTGTGCTGGCAGTGTCTGTCACAGCCCATCCATGTCACCCCGCTGGCCTCGCTGCCCCCCCTGCCTCATCCCTGCTTGCTGAGCTGCCTCCAGTCCTGGTGGTGCTGTCTGGGCTCCCTTCACTGCCCATCCCTGCCTGGCAGGACAGCACCAGGAGCTGGGGGATCTCCTGTATCCCCCAGCTGCTCCCAAAAGGAGTGAGGGGCATTGGGGTGGCTGCCTGAGCCCCAGGCTGGCCTCATCCTGCTCTGCTGATGGCTCCGAGCAGGGCAGCTCCTCCTGCCTCTCCCTGCAGGCTGCTCAGAGTCTGGGTGCATCTCTGCCTTTCTCTGGTTTATCTGCCTCATCCCTGAGATGTGCCATGATCACCAGAGCAGGTCCTGATCCCCCTGCACCAGCAGAGCTGGCCAAGGCAGTGAGCAGTGAAGGGAGACGCTTTGGATCTGCAGCGCTGCTGAGCAAGGACTTGCTGTTCTCCAAGCAGCTGTTACTGGCAGGGATGTCCATGGGCATCTCCTGGCTCGTGACTCCCAGCCTGCCAGGCTGCCTCTGTCTGTCCCTGGGCCTCCATCTCGCAGCACCCCCTCCTCCCTTGCCACCAGCTGTCCCCTGAGCATCCCCCACAGTGACTGGCCACCACTGTCCCCAGCTTCTGCAGCCCTGGCTGGGCACAAGGGGCTGGTGCTCAGCTCCTGGCACCCCCTGTTAGAGCAGAAACCCCTCTGCAGGTGTTCCCCCCTTGCCAGCCTGGCGAGCAAAGCCACCCTCAGCACTTTGGGGAGTTGGGGGCTGGGGATTCAGTGGGGCTGGATGGTGAGGGGTGGGCAGCAAGCACTGGTGCATCTCCCAGCTCTGTGCAGACACTGCTCTGCTGCTCCTCAGAGCCTCAGCACTGTCTCCCTGAGCAGGAGACACTCCAGCTCCAGCCAATGCTATAAATAAAACCACGCTCTTTTACCCCGCCAAATAGGTTCTCATTGATTTTACCTATTCCTCCTCCTCCCCCCGAATCCCTTTGGAATGTGAAGTCAGCTGTGGAGGAGCTTGGGGAGCCGCCAGCCTGGCTGGGGAAATGCCACCCCCTCCGGCCCCTCTTCCTGGGAATAGCTGCTCTCCCCTGGTTTTCCCTCTCTGAACAGGCAGCACCACTGGAGGAGAGCAAACGAAGCTCCCTGGTGGAAGTTTGCCGGCTGATTATTTATTAATGTCCTGACAGTGCAATCGCTGGCAGCCAGGCAGCCCCTGAGCCTCAGGAGAAGGATGGATGGAGAGCTGTTCTTGCCGAGGAGCTGGGGGTGAGCTGACACTGCTTCAGTGTCCAGCTGCTCCGGTTATCCATGGCTGAGATGAAGGGGCCATCCCAGAGACCCTGGGATGTGCTGAGAGCCCCAGGGTGGCCCCAGTTCCCTGTAGGTGATGGCAGCTGTGGGGCTCAGCCCCCCAGAACAGGCAGTGTTCAGATGCTGACTCTCTGCAAGCAGCTCTCCCGCACACAGGAGCTCCCCGTGCAGGGATAGCAACAGAAATAATGCAGCAAATCACAGCTCGCACAGCCTCCCTGGCACTTGAAAGCATCTCGAGAGCTTAAAAAGCTGCAAGATGCTCTCATTCCCATGCTCTCCTTGCTCCTGTGCTTTGGGGCCCCCCTTTCCAGAGGAAGGGGGAGCCTCGGTTCCCCCGGCGCGGTGCGGGAGCGGGCCAGCCTCGTGCTGCCCGAGCGGGGCTCGGGCTGACTCATCGCCGTGCAGCGTGCAATCACCGCGGCGAGTGCAGGCCCCTGCTGCTCCGCACAGGTATCTGTGTCAGCCAGGGCTATTTCCAGCTCTCCCCGCGCTCCCGGCTCCGCAGAGAGGTAAGAACGCAGCGCCTCGCTCCCCCGCCTGCCACAGGCACGGGCACGAGTTTGCCGGGAGCGGAGGGGCGAGGGGGGGTTGGGGATGGGATCCCGACGGCCCGGATTGCACAGCTGCGGGAGGAGGGAGCGCTGTGCCGTTCCGTGCCCACGCGGGCTAGGGGCGCAGGAGCTGGGAGAGACAGCGGGCTCGGGGTGGGACCAGGCAGGCAGGATTTGGGGTCATTATTTTTAAAAAGAGCAGCAGGGGTGGGATAAAGCACAGCCTGAGAGATGCTCTGGCCTGGAAAGGCAGAGGGGAGGGGATAAAGGGAGGGCAGGGCAGCGCCTTGCCCTGACGGCGCAGATAAGCGGGGTCAGCAGCTCTGCCTCCCCATCTGTACATCGAGTGCCTGCCCTTCCCCACCGAGCTCTTGAGCCAAACTGCACTCGGAGAGAGAGATTTTTGGATTCCCAAAATGTTTGCCGAAGATTTTGCTCACTGGTGAGCTGGAAGTGGGGGAAGCGCAGGTGTTGGGCACAGCTTGGACAAGCTCTGAGCAAGGATGCAGCCCTGCAGCCACAAACCTCGATCGTGGCAGGGATTTTACAGCCAGGCAGGAGTCCAGCCCTGTCCCCATGGCCTTGGGCAGAGGCAGCTGTGCCATCACACCAGTGACAGACTGGGAAGGACTGGTGTCCCTTCCTGGGAAGACTGGGAGGGGTGAGTCTGCCCAGGCAGAGCAAGCCCAGCCTTGCCCGGCCTTTGGGGGTTTTCCCGAGGTGCTGGAGGTTTGCTCATCTTCATCTGGAGGCTGCAATGTGGGAGACGCCTCCACATGTGGTGCAGATGTGCCTGGCATGGCTCTGCCCAGGATGGTGACACGAGGGATGTGGGACACCCCTGGAGCCCCAGGGTGTGTCAGGGAAAATTCTGTGTCCATCCTCACTGCCCTGAGCATGAGCTGTGCTCACCACCCAGCAGGGCTCGGCTGGCCAGGCCTGCTGGGGACAGGTGTGGGGGAAAATGGAAAAAGAAGGGATGGATACATCCAAAGGGCTGGGGGGGCTCTGTGCCTCAACATCCCTTCAGCCTTTGCCTGACCTGTGCCCACCAAAGCCTGGCCTGGGAGAGGGTGAGGCCACAGCCAAAGCTGTGCCAGGCTGAGAACAGCCCCCAGCACCTCCATCCTTCCCACACCCGTCAGCAGAGCCCTCAGCACTGCTACAGTATTCCACTGGAAAAATCACATTAATCATCCTCAGCACCGCCTCCCTGGCCTTTGTCACAGTTTGGTGCCCCAGCACCAGCTTTAAAAGCATTATTTATTTTTAATAAAAGCTGATCTAAAGAGCGGCGTTGGCGGGATGATAAAAATAAAAATGCAGTGGTTGTCACAACTGTCAGCATCGCTGGGAATGGGGTCTGGCAGTGCCTGGACGCCTTCCCCTCCAGCCTGAGTGGCTGCACAGGAAAGGAGGAAGCAGCAGCACATGCCTTGGGCAGCCTCTGTGCCAGGAAAACACCTCCTGCTCCTTATTTCAACACACAGGTGCACTTCTCCAGTGCATTTGTAATTTTCTAAATGTTTAGTAACTTTAATTGCATTTACTGCATGAATAAATGAGCAAATAGGACATAGACAAATGTTGGGAAGTAAATTAGCTTAAGTCCTTTCATTAAAAGAACTATGTGTTATTAAAACATCTGTGTTGCAATGTGCTGGTATCACATTAGCAACAGGAATAAGAAATCCTGTTTATCCCTATGAAACTAGATTTTCAGGGCATGGATCTGGCAGCGTGCAGCGGGGCTGAGGCTGTAAACCACAGTGCCTGGCAGCATCTCCATTTCCCCAGGGAGCCTGGAGAGTCACGGGGCAGCATTCCATGTCCCAGGCTCCAGGGCAAGCTGAGAGCTTCATCCCGAGCCTGTCCCTGGAAAAGTCTGTCTGTGCTGCCCAGCCCCACGGCGGTGCCCATCAGGCTGGGGGAGAGGGAAGTGTGCAGGAATTGTGCAGGAATTGTACAGGAATTGTGCAGGAATTGTGCAGGAAGGATGCAGGAAGCACACCCCACTCACTTCCTGACCATCTCTTCTCTTTCCATCACTTTTTCTTTTCTGGCAGACAGAACAAAGCTTGACTGGAGGCCCTGGGAAGCGCCCACCGCAGCTCCTGCCCGTGGCTGCTGCTGTGGCTCTGCAGAGCAGGCTCAGGGCGCTGCACAGGGCTCCTCTCCAGCTCAGGTTTCTCCCTGGCTTTTCCAAAGGAGCCCCGTGAGCAGCAGGGTTTCAATGCTGCCTGGCCGAGGCAGAGCACAGCCATGGCTGGGGCAAAACAAAACCGGCATTCACGGGCAGTCATTGAAATTCCCAGCAGCTGTTCCCTCCCAGCACTCCCAGGTCTGCCCTCCTTTGCTGCCCTCAGGCACTTCCAGCGATGTTTTCCTGGGTGTTAAGGGAGCAAATTCACCCACGAGCAGCATCCCTCCTCCTGCTGCTGCTCCTGCCTGATAAAAATGAGCCCTGGTGGGGTGAAAAATGAGCCCTGGTGGGGTGGCACTGCCTGGTTCAGTGGGTCACTCCCTGCCAGGACACCCCAAACGCCTGCCCCATGTGTCCCACAGCCACCTCCCTGGCTCCAGCTCATCCCCATTTCCTCGTGATGCTGCCTGAACCCCTGAGGCTCAGCCAGCCTGTGGGGGTGGCTGCCCAGGCTGTCTCCAGCAGCTCCCCACACGGCTGCAGTGGGAGAACCCCCAGGACACCCAGAGAACCCTCAGGGATGGGGCTGCGAGCCAGGCACAGCCACGGCAGCCCCAGCTGGAGCTGAGCTCTGCCCCAAGCAGGGCTCACAGCAGGAAGGAATCGCTGGGGCACGTGTTTTGGTCTGGTTGGGCTGAGCCCCAGCCCTGCCTCGCCGTGGGGCTGGCTGGCAGTGCTGGGAGCAGGCACAGGGGCAGGCAGGGGCACGCCGGGCAGGGCAGCAGCAGCAGCACACTGCGGCTCCCAGCCAGAGCCAGGGCTGAAAATGCTGCCTGCAGCGAGCACAAATGAGTTTAGTGGCCTCAATTTAATTCCCATTTGGACACGGTGGGGAAAAAAAAAAAAAAAGTATAAAAAGAGGGAGAGGAGCAGAGTCTCTGATGGGTGCTGGGATGGGGATGGGGAGCTGCAGATGTGGGAGGCATGGAGAACCAGGGGTGAGCCCTGGGGAAAAGGGGGCTGTGCTGGCAGCAGGGATGTGTGCCACAGGGACAGCAAAAGGGTGGGCACTGCCACTGGATGTGCCCACTCATGGGGCTGGAGCCACCAAGCACGAGGCTCCCCCATCCCAGGAAATGCATGGACAGTCCCCTCTCTCCCTCCTCTCCTCATCCGTGGGGCTGGGGCAGGCCCAGCCAAGGGAAGGCTGGCAGGGGGAAGGTGCCACTTCAAGCCAGGGCTCCAATTTCAAAAAATAAAGTGAGGTTTTCATCTGTGTTTGCTTAGCAGGGTAATGACTTTATTTCTGATTTGATGCTCTTGTCCCTGATGACTCAGGCACGAAAAGGAAGAGCTGATAAGAGTGAAGAGGCCCGGCCAGAGGGATGCTGGTGGCTGCTCTGTGCCTGGCATTCCCCACCTGGACCTCTTCCAGGGGATTCCAGAGATGCTGTCAGCGCTGGGAGCTGGGCTGTGGGATGGCATGGGGAGGGCAGCAGCTCGGGGAGGTGAAAGCAGCAGCAGCCAGCCCTGATAAGAGCTGGGCTCTGCCCCGTTATGGCTGTGGGGAAGGCACAGAGAGGAGCACAAGGTATTCCATACTTGGTGTGACCTGCCTGGGTCACGCTGTACCTCTGGCCTCATCCTCTTTGGGAAAAACAAACCTTTCTGCTGGGGAGGAGGGGAGAAATTCCCCCTCCCTGTGCCCACCCCATGCCCCTGCGTGCCTGCTGAGGCCTGGTGGGCAGCAGGGAATGCCCGTCCTTGGAGGATTTAATCACTCCCAGAGCACCCCAGCTCCATTTCTCCATCACAAGAAACAAACTGGTGTGTTTTCCCTGAGGGGGGGCAATCCCAACCCCACTGCAGCCAGTTCCCCCCAGCCTGAACCAGCAGCTGGGCAAGAGACACATTTTCTTTGCTGAGAAGGAGGTTTCTCCTCTCCCCCATCCCTCGTTCCAAGTTTGCCAGTCCCATAGAGACGTGAGCAGAGCTCTGTGCAGCTGGAGGGTTAACATCTCAGCTCTTCCAAATAAATAGAAAATGACCCAGTTTCTTCATTTTCCTCTTTTCCCAAAGTCCAAACACCCAAAAAATGAGATGGTAAGTGGAAGCCACAAATAGATTTCATGTATCCTGGCAGAGCTGGGAGATGAAAGCAGGGAAAACAGCTCCTGCCCCCCCTACTCAGACCTGGGAATGGTGCAGCATATCTTGCCAGGGGTCAACAAAGCTGGAGAGGTTTTGGGTCTGATCCCAGCTCAAATCCTCACCCCTGGGGGACCAGGCTCTTCCCCAGCTCTCCCATCTGCCTTGTTCCAAGCATTAAGGTGAGTGGCAGAACGTGCCCAGCCTTCAACTATTCCTATCACGTCCCATCTGGAGACAGAAATCTGCCTGCTGGCTTTACAATTAAAATTGAAATGATTTGATTATGGGGCTTCATTAGTAAAAACAAACACCAGGCAGCCTCCCTCCCTCTCCCCACACATCCCCGCCCAGCCGTTCCTCCCTGGGGCTGTTTTAGGTAAATCCCAGCCGGGACGCGGTCGGGCTCACAAAAGGGTTCGTGTCTGCAGCTTGTAGCTCCTGTCGGGAGCAGCCTGGAAGAGGCAGATTTCAGCCCCGCAGATCTGCTTGGGCAGAGATGAAGGAGCAGCCGCGATGGTTTGATGGGCTGCATGGGGTGCCCGACACAGACAGGGAGCAGGATGTTTTCCAGCCCCTCTAAAAGCCTGGAGACCTCACCAAGGGATTCCCACTGCTCCTGGGGCTCCTGCCTGGGCTCCAACCCCTTCACTCCGTGAATCTTTGCAATGGGGGTGTTTGCACCTTCACACCAAGCTGGCCTGGTCACTGCTCCGTTTTCCTTGCCTGCAGCTGGCACAGAGCACGGGGAGGGCTGAGCAGGCACGGAGCAGGCACGGAGCAGGCACGGAGCAGGCACGGGGCAGGCACGGAGCAGGCACGGAGCAGGCACGGGGCAGGCACGGGGCAGGCACGGAGCAGGCACGGAGCAGGCACGGGACAGGCACGGAGCAGGCACGGGGCAGGCACGGAGCAGGCACGGAGCAGGCACGGAGCAGGCTGCCCGTGGTGTGTGCAGATGCTCCAGGCCCTGAAGCATTGGCAGCTCTGGGGGAAGCAATTCAATCAGCACTTGGGGCGTTGGGAACAGGCTGTGCAGGCTGGGAGAGGAGGAATGCCAATGAAGGAGGGCTCGGGAATGCTGCTGGGCTCGGGTGCACTCTGCCTGCCTGCTCCCAGTTTCTCCAGTAGTGACAGCACAAGGGGAAAGGTTTCAAACCGACAGAGAGTAGGGTTGGGTTAGATATTAGGAAAAAAATTTAAGTGTCACCAAGCACTAACAGCATTGCTGTCCTACCCGGGCTTGCCTTGTGGGCTAAATCTTTAACCAGATCAAGGGTTTAACTTTATCAGTAGCTAGAAAAACGTGGCACCACTTCCCTGGGGCAAAGTATCTTGAGCGCTGCAGAAATTGCTTTTCCTGGGCCTCACTCAGCAGCTCCTTTGGCATGGGGATCCATGGGACAGGGAGCAGGGAGCACCCTGTGCCCCATGCCAGACCTGGGCTCCCAGCTGCAAAAAAATCCTCTAAATGCTCTAAAATCACGATTTTTCACAGCCAGAGGAGCTGGCACTTCCCCTGGCAGGGTGTGTACCTGGTCATGGGCTGCAGTGCAGGAGGGAAGCCACCACCGGAGCAGAGGCTTCTGTGTCCCCTCAGGAGAGCCCCCCAAAATCCCCCTGCCAGCCCTACCAGCTCTCCAGCCCTGCAAAACCTCTGCCCAGAGCGGGATGATTGATTATTGTTATTAGAGTGGAGAACAGTTTCTGTGCACAGCCAGGTGGCTCAGGAGCAATTCGTCACCCGCCGGCGAGGGGGGCCGGGCTGTGCCTCTGTCCCTGCCGAGGTGGGGGCTCTCTGCAGCCCCAGGAGGGTCCGAGGCAGCTCCGGGCACGGCCGGATGGAGCCCTCCGCTATCTGATGGGCAAGGGCAGGGCTTCGGCAGCGGCACAGCCGCAGGGCAGGGCTCTGACCTGAGCTGATCCCTGCGCCCCCGGGGGATGAGCAGGCGGGACGGCAGCCCCACAGCAGGGATCCAGCCCCACAGCAAGGATCCATCCCCACAGCAGGGATCCAGCCCCATGGTAGGGATTCAGCCCCACGGCAGGGATCCCGGTGCTGCCCCACAGCCTGGGCACAGCGGAGGGGCTGAGAGGCACGGAGGGGACTCTGAGGACCCCCGGCACTGAGGGGACTCTGAGGATCCCCGGCACTGAGGGGACTCTGGGGACCCCCGGCTCGGAGGGCACTCTGGGGACCCCCGGCAAGGAGGGCACTCTGGGGACCCCCGGCTCGGGGGTGCTGCTGTGCCAGGCAGGGCTGCAGCCCGGGGCTCAGCTGGCACAGCGGGACACGGCGGCAGCCGGTGCGGGCGGCGAGGAGGGGGGGGGCTCTAATGACGGTCCAGCTCAGCAGAGGTAGCAGAGCATGAAAGCAATTTCACACTTTATTAGACAATTCAGGTGCCAGCTGCACCAGCCTGGAGGGAACGCTGCTGCTCACACCTCCCCTCCTGCTCCGCACCCCGGCTTCGCTCTCGGTGGGGCTCAGCCCCTCCTCGGGCCACGCTGGCACACGAGGGGGGCTCGGGCTGCTCCTCGTGGGCCACCTTGCTCCCGCAGATGGCAGGGGACATTGCAGCTCTGCTCGGAGCCAGCTCAGCCTGCCAGCGTGGGCAGCTCCGTGCCTAAAGCCTCTCGGGCTGGCTGTGCCCTTGAGCTCAGCGCAGCCACCCTGCCCCTCCCGGCTCCCTTCTCCGCCCTTTTTTCCCCTCTCCCTTTCTGCACCCCGTGGTGAGGGAATGGGGAGCCTGCGCTTGGGGCTTGCTCCTTGTTCTCACACCTCGCTGCCCCCGGGGTGCCCGAGGGGCACACGGACACCTGGGCACTGAGCCATCCTCCTGCCACGCCGGGATCTCACCCGGGCTGTGTCCCCAGGGAGCGGCAGCCGCGCAGAGCCGAGCCGGAGCGGCCGGGCTGGCGGGGACCCGCGCCCTGGGGACACAGCCGTGCTGTCACACCCGCGGGTGGACACCATCCAAAGGCCGGCACGTCCGGGATGTGAATCAGCGCGGACAGGAGCGCAGCAGCCGCGCCGGGACCAGCGGAGCTGCTCCGGCAGCCAGGCAGCGCCGGTGCCAAATTCCGTGCGGGCGCCGGCAGCGGCGGCTCCGTGCTCACCTCCAGAGCAGCCCCGGGCACGGCAAAGCCCTGGCCTGGCATTCATGTCCCTGTTTGCACGGCTCTGCGGCCCTGGTGCCAAGCCACGGCACGGTGGCACCGGGCCAGGCCGTGCCTAACCTTGACCCGGTGTCCCGGCCGCGGCCGGCCCTGCCCGGCTGTCCCCCCGTGCCCCCAGGCACAGGCACGTTCCAGCGGGCCAACCGGAGCATTCCTCCCGGGAGAGCCTGTCCTTGACGGGCTATTTAAAGGCACACTTGTGCCCTTTATCCCCCATCGTGTTTAGGCTGGAAGAGCCCCGTGCCCTCCCGTGACTCCAAGAGGGCACTTCCAGGCTCGGGGCAGCAGCAGTGCCCTGGGTTTGGGTGAATTCATGCGAGAAGGGAGGGGTGCAGTGCCCTGGGTTTGGGTGAATTCATGGCAGAAGGGAGGGGTGCAGGCACCCACGTCCTGCAGTCATGGACACAGACCCCTGGGACGGGTGCCCCAGCCATCGAGGCCAGCAGCAGGACTGGGGGGAGCTGCAGAGCACAGCCACAGGAACTCATTTCCCTCTTCCTGCTGGGTGTTCAGTCAAGTCCTGACCACCCCTGATCTCCTTCCAGTGGGAAGATCGGGGCCCAGGCATCAGAGAGCTCAGCACTCCTTGTGCCACCATCACCTTTAACCCTCTGAAGGGTCTCAGGCTGTGGCCAGCCTCACCTGGCACGGGGCTGATTGCTTGTGCACCCCACTGAGCTGGCAGGAAGGTGGCTTGGAGAGAAACCCGACCTGATGGGATTTGATTAGGGATGGAAAAATCCAGAGGAGCCATCTGCAGGGAGCTGGAGGAGTGAGCCCTGTGGCTGCAGGGCCTGGGCTGGGTGGGCAAGCACAGACACTCAGCCCCTGCTCAAGGACCCTCATCCCCCAGCCTGCTCGTTTTCCCTCCCTGAGGAACCCATCAGCGTTTCCCCAGGCTGGGAGCATCCCCAGGATGTGTCCCCAGCTCTAGCACTGCTGTCCCCTCCCAGGTTTTGTGCAGCTGAGCATTTCCTCGGGGCTTTCCATGCCACCTGGGCACAGGTGGCTGCCCCCCAGCCACCCCACAGGTACAGATACAGAGGAAGGTGACCCCCCCCAGACCCCAGCTCCACATGTGGGACGCACAGGGCAGTGCCTGGGGCCTGTCCCCACCTGCCTGGCACCTGCTCAGGGCTGGCTGAGGCCGTGCCAGCCCTGCCCCGCTGCCCAGCCCGCAGCCGCAGCCGCACTGGGGAGCCCGCGGGGAGCCCGTGGGTGGCCCCGGGCAGGGCAGGGCAGGGCAGGGCAGGGCAGGGCAGGGCACGGGCACCTTTGATGCGGGCAGCCAGGGCAGCCGGGGCGACGCCAGCCCGGAGCTCCACTGCGGGTGAGGGATGGGCAGCGAGCGGTGCCAGCCCCGAGGGGCTCCTGAAGTCCCCTCTGGCACCGTATCAGCATCTCCTAGCAGTGTAGCCACGGGGAAACTGAGGCAGGGAGCTGGGATACCTCGGGAACGGTGGGAGGGAGGCTGTCCCCATTCTCAAACCGAGCCTCAGGTCAGGACCAACACGGATTGATTCCCCCAAAAAACCTCTTCCATGGGATCCGTGTCAACCCGCCGGGGACCTGTGCGGGTCTCAGGGGGACGGGGGGGCGCGGGGGTCCCGGGAGTGGCGATCTCCGTCCCCCTGAGCGGTGCGGCACCGCCGGAGAGCCCCCGCATTCCCGCATTCCCGCACTCCCGCATTCCCGCACCAGCGCTCCCAGTACGGGCCTGGCGGGCACTGGGAGCGGGTGCGGGGCTCCCTCTGGCGGCCGCAGCGCGCGCTGCCACTGGGGCGCACGGCCCAAATTCTCAGGTACTCAGGAGCCCAGTGCCCATCTGCCCAGTGCCCAGGCACCCAAGTAGCCAAATTCTCAGGTGCCCAGGAGCCCAGTTTCTCAGGTACTCAGGTAGCCAAATTCTCAGGTACTCAAGTGCCCAGTGCCCATCTGCCCAGTGCCCAAGTGCTCAGTGCCCAGGTGTCCAAGTGCCCCATGCCTGCTGAAGACCCCTCTGCAGCGCTGCACCTTTGCTGCTCAATCCTGCTCCAGCCAGGGACAATGCTGCCTCATCACCCCTCGGGACACATTTGTCACTCGCAGGGATTTCAGCAAATCCCTGCATAGCTGCAGCCACCTGCCCTGACTCCCTGGTGCTGCTTTGCTTCGTGCCAACACACCCACGGCACCTGGCACCCTCACACCTCCCACCAACAGGTGCCTCCCACCACCTTCCCAGCCGGGGGCTGCCTCCCTCCAGCATCTCCTGCGAGGTGTCCTCGGGTGCCAAGCTGGCTGCTCCCATCCTGTGCCCTCGCCGTGGGCTGGCCACGCTCACACGGGCAAGCTCCAGCCCGCGGGCTCCTGCACGGGCACGCTCACCAGGTAGCTGGAGGGCACGTAGCCCCTCTGGCCATTCACCTCCACCAGGCTCCACTCCGTGCTGCCCTTCTTGTCGTGGGGCTCCAGCAGCAGCACGGGCTGCCCTGCCTGCAGGGTCACCTCCTGCGGGCTCCTGGCTGCGAAGGAGAAGCCGGCGACCACCTGTGGGGGGCAGGGAAGGAAGGCGGGAGGAAGCCTCTGCTGGAGCTGGCAGCCAGCGGGGGAAGGATGTGGCAGGACAAGCAATTCCATGAGGGCAGCACAGTGCCGTGGATGGAGGCATTGGGGACCCACCAAGGACAATTCTCCTGCCTTGTCCACCCTGGTCCCGGCAAGGAGACACCTGGAAAAGCAGATCCACCTTCCCACCCACAGAAGGAACTAGCAGGGAGCTGGTGGGGCTGCTAGAAATGGCCCTGGGCATGTCCCCCACTCTCACCTGGAATGTTGGGGTGAAGGTGGCCACCTGTGGCCTGGGAGCTTCAGGGGATGCATAGGAATGTCTCCTCCTCTCTGTGCCACTGTCCAGGGACAGCAGCTGCATCCCAGGCTGCTGGGCTTGTACTGGGCTGTAGGGTCTGAGTTTTGCAGCAGGAACAAACCCTCGGGGACCTGCAGGACATGGACACACACAGCTCATGGGGTCCTGCTGCCTGGCACAGGCAGGACTGGCTGGAGGAGACAGGAATGGCATTCTGGCTATTGCTTGGGATGGCACAGCAGTCCTGCTCAAACTAGGGGACATCCAGGAGAAATCCCTGTCAAAAGAAGAGTTCCATATCTTTCTGTGTGCATGGATTCTCCTTCCCCACCATGACACTTCAGGAGGGCTCCCCTGGGGAATCGGCCAGGACACCTGAACCTTACAGCTGATGGCAAAGCTGAGGAGGCCTTGGGCTGAGCCCAGCCTGGAAGGGAGCACCCAGGACACCACAGCCTGCTCCATCCAGGACAAGGAAACGATTCAGGTGAGGAGAGGCTGCCCACAGTGCTCACAGTACCTCCAGCATCCACCAGCCACCTGCTCGTGTTCCCCTTGGTGTCAGAGCTCTGCAGCAGAGCCACGATCTGTCCCCTCAGCAAGGTCAGGTCCAGGTCTCTGCTGCCACTGATGTTGCTGGTCACTTGGTAAAGCTTGTCTGGGCCGTGCTTGCTCACAAGGGAAAGGACCTTCCTCTCCTCAGCAGGGGTCAGAGGCTGGTGGGGAGCACGAGACACAGGAGCACTCGATGAGACAAAGGTACTGGGGGCCTCCAGCACCTGCTCTCCTTTCTGCAGGATCACATCCCAGGGCCAGGGTAAGAGGAGAAACTCCTGGACACTCCCTGCTCCACCCCCAGGTTTGCAGATGAGTGTCCAGAGCCAGCAGAGCTGAGCTGGTTCATCCCTGAGCTGCTCTCAGGGGTTTGGGGGAAATACTGTGGCAACCCCCTGGGTCATGTTCTGAGCCAGCCTCCCCACCAAGGGGATTTTCTGCACTGGGAAGCCACAGTCCCAGTGGATAAACCCCCAGTCCAATCTCTCTCTATCCAGCTGGCTCAGGCTGTGCCCTGCCCAGCCCCACCTGTGTGCCAGGGCTCGGTGTGACGGTCTCAAAGGCCTGGCAGAAGGCACGGAGCTGAGCCCCCGACTGCTGCAGGCTGTCCTCCACCACCTTCCAGAAACTGGGCAGGGGCATGTGGCCGTGGGGCAGCTGTGGGGACAGACTGGGATCAGGGACAGAGCTCTGGGTACGGGCAGAAGGGAAGCAGGAGGATGAAAAGGGGTGAAAAAACAAGAAACCAGACCTGACCTGACCACAAAATTCACCTCGCACATGGGATCAAAGGTTTGATCCTTCCTGACTTTGAGCTGCACCTTGTTCTGCTCCTGGTCCTGGCTCAGGCCAGGGCTGTGCTCCACCCCAGGGCTTTTGACATCCCTCACTCTCTGTATTTACAGACATCAGGCTCAGTCTGAGCAGTGAGTTCTGGGAGACATCTCCCAGGGGATGGGGCTGGGGGAGGCTGTACTCCAGCCCAGGAGCTGCCTTTCTCCTCCCTGCCTTCCTGGCACAGGGCTCTGAGGAGCTCTGAGCTCACACTGATCTCTCAGACAGCAGCACATCAATAAATCACCACCAGTGTCCACAAACAGAAAGCAGAGTTGTGCAGAAGATAAAATTTGGCTTTCCCCAGGCAGGAAGGAAGGGAGATCCTTACAAATGCCTCACAGGCAGCTGTGTGCCTGCAAGGGCAGGTGGGCCACAGCAAAACCTCAGTGCCCTGATGTCAGAGATCTCCCAAACCTGAAGAAGGCAGGTCTGGCTCAGCTCAGGTGCCTGACGGGTCCCACTCACCTGCTGCAGCTCCTTTTCTGCCTGCTGCAGGGCCTGGGCAGCCAAGTCCAGCTGCAGGGCGCTGAAGGAGCGCAGGATCTGCCCCAGGAGCTGCAGGGCTGCCTGGTTGAAGCGGGGCAGCTCGGCCAGCAGCAGGTCATTGATGGCCAGGTAGGTGTTCATGGCAGCCTCCTCGTCGTAGCTCACGCTGCCCACCTCGCTCTTCCTCTCCTGGAGCTCCTCGTAGTCCAGCAGCTTGTCCAGGCGCTTCCTGACCAGCTGCTGGGGCCCCTCCAGCATGTCTGAGAGGCTGCACAGGGGCTGCCACACCAGCCTGTCCACACGCTGCTTCTGGCAGGTGGGAGAAGCCCAATTTCCCCGTGAGCCCCCAGCCAGGAGCAGCTGCCAGCACTGGGGCAGGGGGGAAGGTTTGGGGATCTGTGGAGGGGCTTGTGTGGGGTGGGGAGCACCTGGGACATCTTTCCCTGAGGGCACACAGGGTGCCAACAGTGCAAACCCTTGGGAGGGAGCACTCCTGCCCCACACAATTGCAAACTTGTGCTCCACGGAAACAGCTCAGAGCTGAGCCTCTCTGCCCACACCCCATTTAAAGGCCCTCTGCCCCTGCCTCGGGGTGTCCTGGTCTCCTCCCCATCCCCCTGTGTGCACACCAGACAGCTCACCCCAGCCCTGGGTGGGCTCAGGAGCTGTCCCTGCCCTCCCTTCTTCCCTGGAGCTGCTCCCCCACTCCATTTGTCAGGGACTGCAGATGGATCTTGTTACTTGGCTCTGTTCCTGGCTCTGCTGAGCTGGGCTCTGGGGGTCTGTGAGGACCTTGGGGTGGACCCAGCTCCTGGCTGTGCCCTGGCAGGAGGTGGCAGAGCTGCAGGAGGAGTGCAGGGAAGGAGCACTCACAAACTCGGGGAGCAGGGAGCCCCGGAGGAGCTCGGAGAGGCGGCGGTGCTGCCGGGCGGGGCCCTGGTCCATCTGCAGGTCACACTGCTCGGGGCTGGGCAGCAGGAACGCCTGCAGGGAGCAGAACCACACTCCCTTAGCTCCTTCCCGATGGTCCTGCGTGGGCAGCCCTTGCCAATCTTGTCCTGCAAGGTCTTTCCAGCCCGGGAGTTGCTGCTGAACCCTCAGCAGCTTCCCTGATAATGCTGTGTCTGGGGATTGCGTGTTATGCCAGCACTCAGACTTTCATTTTCCTCAGATGCCCCAAGGGATTTCCATGAGAAAATCGCAGCAGCTGCTGACCCAGGTGATTTCAGAAGGGCAATTTGGTGTCAGGACTGATCTGGGGACATTTCTGCCTTATACACATTATTAGAGCAAGAATTCCTGGGCTGAACAACACCTGGCCTTTTCAATCTTTTAAGACCTTGAAATAATGGTAAGTTTAAGGACAAATTATTCTCAAATGACACCAGCTCAGACAGTGCTGTCAAAGCCTCACCTCTGGTTTAAACCCCCCCGGACCTGAGCAATCCTTGGATGTTGTGCAACTCCCTGACATAACAGCTGCAAATCCCTGGACATCCCCAACAGCTCCTGGTTTTCACAGGGCTTGAGAGAATTCCACAATCCCAAGGAACAGCTCCTGAGGGGATGGGGCCAACCCCTGGCCAGTGGCCAAGGTTTTACCTGTAAATGGCCCAGGTAGGATGCCACGTTCTCCTTCAGCGTGGCCACACTGGATGCCACACACTGGAACTTCTCTTCCAGGTCGTCATATTCCTTGTCCTCAGTCTGTAAGGAAAGAGGCAGCTTGTCACCAGCATGGGCAGGGCTTGTGGCCATCACTGGGGGCTGAAACAGCAGCCAGGAGCTCATGGGGCTGGGATAGGCAGGGCAGAGCCTGGGGGGCTCCATGAATCTGGAACGGGGTCAAAACATTGGTGCAGGCAGCTCTTGGTGGGGTTGTGGTGCTGGGAACACTGTCTTTCCTTTTGCTGGAGGGCCCAAGGATTCTGCAGGTGCTTTGAGAGCTAAAATGCTGCCCTGCAGTGCTCTGGGGTGTGGAGTGAGGTGTGTCCCTGCATCCCTGCACCCCTGTCCTTGGGATGATGGAGAAGCAGGAGACAGCATCACCCACCCCACCCTGCGCTCCTCATTCTGCTATTGAGGCACTTCAGGAGCAGCAAACACCCCAGAAACGAGCCCAGGAGGGGCACAGGGGTGAGGGCAGGGGGGAGGGCTGCCCACCTTGGCCACGATGCCAGCCTCGTGCATGAGGAGCCGGCTGAGGCGCGTGGTTTTCTTGGCAATGGAGTGGGTGTTGAGGCGCGCCAGGCGGTCCCGCAGCGTCAGGTGCTCGGCCCTGTTGTATTTGGTTGCTGCCTCGGGTGGCAGGACACAAAATAGGGGGAGGAAAGAGCAGAAGAGGAGAGTTCATGGCTGAGCAGGCAACGGAGGTGAGCAGCACAGGGGCTGATCAACAGGATAAGCATGAACCACATCGAAGAAGGAAAGGATTGTAAAACCAAAAACCAGGGCGAGCTCCCATCCATGGGGAGCGTGATTTCTCCTATCCCAAGGGCAGGAGTGTTATTCCCTATTCCCCAGCCCCAGGAATGTGAACAGACTGGTTTTGTCCTCAGTCCCCCCATGCCACTCTGCTCCTGCAGCCTTTGGGTCTTGCCCAGAGTGGCATTTACAGGACCAGAGCAGCATTTACAGGACCAGAGCAGCTCCAGGAACTGCGTGCACAGAGTCAAGTGGAAGGCAGGAGAGTTTTGAACTGCTCTAAGTGGGAATCAGTGGCCAGGAGAGCCCAGGGGCTGCTCTGGGTGCTGCTCCCCTCCCCTGGGCACTCACCCACTTCCCGGCGCCGTTTGTACTCGTTGATGTTGGCGTTGACCTGGGCCATGGCACGAGCTGCTGCCTGCAGGGCTGAGTGGGCACTGCCACTGCTCGGGGTGTTCTCCAGGATCTTCCCCAGCAGCAGAGGGTATTTGGTGACCCTCTGCACGGGCATCACCAGGAAGAAGCTGAGGTCTGACGCGCCCGTGTGAGGCCTGATGGAGAGGAGAGGGGGATTGCTCAGGGTTGGTGTGCAGGGCTGCCCTGCTGCTCTCCATGGCTTCTCTGGGAGTGGTTTTGGGAGAGGGCAGCCCAGATGTTGTGGGGCATTTCTGGTTCACCTCTAGCTGCAGGGGGACTCAGTGCCAGCCCTGGGTGGGTGTCCTGCCTCCCTGAACAGCTCTGTGTGTGTCCAGCCCTGGCACACAGCATCAGTGGGCAGCAGGGAGGGAGGGGTTGGCAGAGTGTGTCCCTTCCCACCCTCAGGGAAAGCATCTCTCTTTTGGGAATCACATCACCTGTGCCCTGAGCAGCAAATCCCAGGAGCTCCTCCACTGCCACTCCTGCTTCTCCTGGCTCTGACAGCATTTGTGACCCCCCCTGATAGTTCAGGTCCCCTAGGGCCAGCCTGTGTCCCTCTGGCCAATATGAGGAGTATGTGCCCTCCCTGGGGAAGGCAGCAGCTGTGGATGTCACCCATCTCTTATTTTGGGATCCACCATAAAAGATTATGAACCAAGGTCCAGGACAGGCTGCCAAGGATTACACCAAGAAATGCCACAAAGGTGGCGGCCATGATATGACACCCAGCCTGGTGACTCAGATCCATGCAGGCAGCTTGTCCAGAGAGGAGAAGGGCACAGCCAGGATGTGAACAGGGCTGGGGAGGTGGTGGCTCAGCAGCAGGGACCTACACGGTGGCACTCAGGGTGTCCAGGATCTCCTGCTGCAGCCGGGGGTCCCTGCGGTAGCTCTCCACCAGCTGCAGGGCGTGGTCATAGCTGGCACAGTAGATCTTGTAGACAGTCTCCATCTCTTCCTTGAACTCCTGGAACAGGGTGCCTGGGGAAGGAGAGTGGGGCTGGAGAGGAAGGTCCTTCCCCAGAGGCTCAGAGAAGGCAGAGTTTCTCCCCAGCCTGCTGGAAGGGCAAAGCCAGTGCAGCAATGCCAAGTGTGCCAGGGCAGGGCTCTGCCCCCTGGGCCTGCTGCTGTCCCCATCACCCTCTGCAGGCTGGGCAGGAGCAGGAGGTGGCAGGGCAGGGCAGGGGCTGGGCTGGCACACCCCTGCCCATGGGCACTGCACCACTTACTGATGCAGAGCAGCTGCTCCTGGCCCTGGCCAGCTGTGGCCTCCAGACCCTTCAGAAACCGTCTGGAGACATGGAGGATGTCATCAGTGTTAGAGAAGAGTCCTTCCAGGTCAAGCTCAGGCAGCTGAAGGGAACAAAGATGCCCCAGGCTAAGCCAAATTTATCAGAGATGGACCAGGTGTTTTAGTGGCACTCCTAGTGACCTCCTATCTGCCCCAAGGGACACACAGGAGCTGGAGTGATGCTCTGTTTCAGGAGGCTTTGGGAATGCTGAGACCTGTCTGGGCTCCTGGGTAGGACAGGGTTAAAGTCATGGGATGGCTGTACTGGGTCAGACCCAATGTCCATCCAACCCCAGAGCCTGGCTGGTGATGGGGAGCTCAGGAAGGAGCACCTGCACTGATTTGGGCACCTCAGAGCCCTGGACAGACCCACCCTGCGGTGGGCAGAGGGCAGGGGGAGGTGCCCGGTGTCACCTGCTTGTGCTGGAGGTGAGCCCGGATGTCTGACACGCAGAGCTGCAGGTTGTGCACGTAGCTGGCCTCGGTGGTGATGAGCTCCTGCACGGCCAGGCGCTGGCTCAGCTCCGTCCTGTCGCAGGGCATCGCCTCGCAGGGAGCCTCTCCAGCCTCAGAGCCGGGCTCTGCGCTCGCCATCCCAGCAGGACACTGCAGGGAGCCACAGGCACTGCTGCTCTGCTGCCCAGCCCAGCGGCCCATCCTGGGCCTGGGGGACCCCACAGCACAGCCCCAGGGCCACTCAACCCATCTGCATTGGCAGGCACACTCCAAAACCATGAAACCATAGAGTGCTGCGAGCAGGAGCGGGCTGGCTGAGACACCCACGTGTGGCAGGCAAGGACTTGCCACACGCACGTGCCCTCGCTCTGGTGACCACGTGTGGGGCTGGGGGCAGGCAGGGGTGCCAGCAGGGGCCACTGGGGCTGGGAAGGGACCCGTCCCCATGGGCAGAGCAGGCTTTGCCAGCTCCACTCCAGCTCCTTGCTGCTGGGGCCAGTTGTTCCCTGCCTGCCTTGGCTGTCAGTGCCTGGCACCTTGCCTGGCATTCAAGGGTGCTGTTCAAAGTACAAAGAGTGGTTCTGCAGTGCTGGAACAAGAGATGTTTCTGAGACAGCAAGAGCTGCTTTAAAAGCCACTGGGACGGGGGGAGAAGTGGGCAGAGCTGCTGATGCCTCTGCCAGATGCCCTGGCAGCCCCTGGCATGCAATGCCATGCATGGCACAGCACTCTGCTCTCTCCCCTCTGCCATGGAGAACCCGAGGCGATTCCTGGCATTTTCTTCTCAGGAAACTGGCTCTGCTCTAACCGATACCAGGGAGGATGAGCAGCTCGCAGAGCACCACAAACAGTGCTTGGCTCCTGGCAGGAAGGCCTTGAGAGACAAAGATGTGGCACAGGCACAGCTGGGCTGGATCCAGAGCCCGGCAGGGGCAGCAATGCTGCCGGGAGGAGAGGAGCAAAGGCAAGGCAGAGGTGCCTGGCAGGATAAAAGCCAGATGGCACAAGCAGCACACAGACTTTGCCCTGCCCCACCTGCCCTGCCAGTGCCAACCTCCACAGCCAGACTGCACCATGCCAGCCCCTCTCCTTGCTCCCAGCGGGCGAACAAGTGGCTGATGCAGCTGCGAGCCGTGGGCAGGGCCAGTGGCCCCTCCTGGCACACGCCCACTGCTGTTCTGGAGGAGAGCTGGGCTTGGTGCAGCAAGCAGAGATGGCACTGGACCTTCGGGGGTGGGTCACCCTGGAAGCTGCCATCCCCTGCCTCCCCTGCCTGTGCCATGGCATTGGCTGCGGTGGGACAGGGAGGAGGAGACTTTTTTACATCCCTGCGAGTGCTTCAGAGGTGTCCCGGCAGAAGGATTCCCATCAAGGACTGTTGGGCAAACCCAGTGTTCTCTGCCGAAGTGATAGCAAAACCCCAATTCAGGAGGCAGGTGGAAAGCCCGGCTCTGACACACCCCTGAGCACCGGAGGGGTGCCCTGCAGCTCCGGGCATGCCAGTGTTAGGGTGTCCCTTGTCCCTGCAGCAGCATCCTCGGAGCACAGAGCTGCTCTGGGGGGTTTCCGCAGGCCTGGGACCTCAGTGAGACAAGGGAACAGTGCAAAACTAAACCACAGCATTTCTGGGCAGCGTTGGAGCAGGCAGACAGCGCAGGAGCAGGTTTCGTTTTCCCAGCCCTCCCCCTGCCAGGCAGCTTCTCGCATTTGAGCTGTCACTGCTGCCTCGGCGGCTCCCAGCATCCCTGTCCGTAACGGGGGGCTCCGGGCATCCCTGTCCCTATTGGGGGGCTCCAGATATTTCTGTCCCTAAAGGGGGGCTCCGGGCATCCCTGTCCGTAACGGGGGGAACTCTGAGCATCTCTGTCCATAACGGGGGTCTCCAGGCATTCCTGTCCCTAAAGGGGGGTCTCCGAGCATCCCTGTCCCTAAAGCGGGCTCCAGACATGCCTGTCCCTAACAGGGGCTCCGGCCATCCCAGTCCGTAACGCGGAGACCGGCCCGGCCCGGCCCGACCCCCGCGCACAGGAGCCGCCGGCTCCGCGCCCGCAGCTTCCAGCGCACCCCAGGAGTGTCACCCCCTCTCCTCAGCCAGCCCAGCCTCGCTGTGTCCCCCCGAACCCCCCGAACCCCCCGAACCCCCCGGGCCCGGCTCTCACCTGCGGAGCGGGCGGCGTTGCGCAGGTCACCGTGC
>JANRMJ010000037.1:16140117-16160247 GCA_025584955.1 Alethe diademata | reverse complement strand
ATATATTACATAATTTTGCTGTCTCCAAAACAGCAAGTGCGCTCTTGGCTAAATGCCAAGCACCAAGCCCTTATAACCTTTTACATTATTTTTTATCTCTTACTGTCTTTTATTATACTTTTTTAAATCTACAAAAAAAATAAACCTTGTTTTTCACATCATTAGTGCTGAAATTTGCTGAGGGCTCTTCAGGGAAGGAGCCCTTGACACAGCTCATTCCCAAATGCATCCAAGCAGGACAAGCCCATTCCTTCCTCATCTGCTTGTTCTGCTCCCCAGGCCCTGAAATGGGACCCACATGTCCTGGCTGCTGCTCCAGAGGGGCTGTAGGGCAGGGCCTTCTGCATCAAGGGGCTGATTGATTCATTAGTGATATTTCCAGTGCTGTGCTGACAATAACATGTGATGAGCCTTTCCCCTTATCTGGCACTTTCCACCCTGTGCTCTTCCCAAATGAGCTCGTGATGATTTTTGGAGGAGGGGAGAGGAAAAAAATTCAGCCATAATCAAACAGCATCTCTCAGCCCATTGTTGGGCTTTTTTTAATCTCAGCAAGCATCAGCTTTTGAACGACCTGAAAAGCTCAACCATTGAGGAGAGAAGATGTGCAGTCAGGAAGGAACTTGATTTTTTAAAAAAAGGAAGGGACTGCAATGTCCTGACAGGGGAACCCAGCCTCTGCTCCGGCTCAATGTAATTTCTCCCCCAAAAAGAGGGTGATGGGGCCACTGGGACAGACTGTGCTCATTTGCTCCTGCCACTGGAGAGCAGCAATGTCCAGCAAGCAGAGTCAGAGCCTGCACTGGGACCTGCAGCAGACACTGCACCAGCTGCTCTTGTTCCTCTTTTCTTCCCTGGCATCCTAAGCCACAGCACATGACATGTATAAAACCCATATTCCCTAAAATGGTTCAAGAAATTGCACTTAGGAGGATGATTTACTCCCAGGTGTATCAGCTGTCATCCAGCAGCTGAATTATTTTGTGTTAGAGCAGACTCACCTCAGTGATTTGAACCTGACTGATTTAAGCAGCCACAGAGGAAATGTGCCTTGGCTGCCAAATACCAGAACTCTGCACACCAGCAGGGTAATTAATTCAAAAGCACCAGAGAAGCTGCTGCTGAAGACTTCTCCACAGCACTTGACATGCAGTGAATCAGCTGTGCTGCTATTTACATCTTTTTGGGCCCATGACTTCTTCAGACTCTCTTTCCTCAACTCCCAGTGCATCCTCTCAAGCACTCAAAGCAATTTCAACCCTGACATCACTGGAAAGTTTGGGTCTCAGCTCCACACACTGCAGGAAAGTCTTCCAGGGAGCAAGTCCATTGGTGGAGCTTCAGCAGTGCACTAAAAACATGCCTGTGAATCATCCAAATTACTTGAAAATCCCCCTTTTCCTCCAGTACTTAAAAAAATAAAAATCCTCTCTCCAAACAGCCAAGAATATCCAGGCTGAGGAATTCCCCTCCAACTTCTTACAGGTTTGGAAGTGGCACTGTTGGCTCCTGGACACCTCCCTGGATGCCTTGGTTCAACTCAATCACTACAAGAATGAGATTTGTGCCACTGTTCCCACCTGCTCCAGGCTCTGTCCCAGAGCCATGTCCCATCTCCAGGTCCTGCTGTGTCCTTTCCCTGCTGGAGGACAAGCAAAGCACCATGGCTGTGGATGCTGGGATCTGCCTGGACACACTATGAGGTCAATTATAAAGGTTTGGCATTAGTGAGGGAGTCTTTTCTGCTCCCCTGCAGCAGTGCTGGAGATGAAATCCCACAATTTCATGGCTGCTCACATCCCTGCTGAGGCAAAAAGGCATCTCCTGTGCTGGCTGTAACTACAGGGGCTGACAACTTTTTGAGGGTTGCGTGCAAACACTTAGAGCAGGCGCCCTTGCCAAAAATAATGGTGCCTCTTGCCTCGTGCCAGCACTGGCATTGAAGCTCTGCACTGAGATCCAGCCTGGCAAAGGCTGCCAGTGTCAGACTGTTCCGGAAAAACGGAGTTATTTTCAACCTGGAGCAGTTCCCTGGGCTGGCTCCCCACAGCCCTGTGCCAGCGCAGGGGAGGGAGGCACAGGAGGGCAGGGACAAGTGGCCCTGGCAGGGGTGGCCAGCAGCACCTCTTGGGTGCCTCTGGGTGCCCTTGGCGTGGGTGGGTGTCCAGCAGGATGCTGCCCATGGAATGTGGAGGGACAGGATCCCTCTTGCCACGCTGCTCTGTCCTGGTGAGCCCCATGTCCCCCTGCTCTGCAAGAGCCACCTGAGGGGCAGCAGGGTTTGGCCAGGTGTGTGCCAAAGCCACCTGTCCTTGGGCAGGAGTGTCCGAAAATGAGCTGCCTCACACAGGGTCCCAGAACGAGCCTGGTTTGGTTCCTGCTGGCACAAGCTGCTGCTCTCCAGCCGTTTTCCCAAACACCATAAGCTCTGCTAAAAATAACTGCGTGGAGCATGAGCTGAGGTCAGCTCAAAGCTCGGGAGGGAGGGCAGAGGTCCCTGAGTGAAGGGAGGTGTGGGCCAGAGCAGAGAGGTGTCCCAGAGCAGGACCTGCTGGGACTGCAAACCTGGGACCAGATCTCACTGACACACATCCCTCAGTCGTGCCAGAAGCTCAATGCCCCTCCTGGCAAAAAGCAAAGGATTCTGAGGTGATTTTGGCTGCCCAGGACTCAGTGACACCCATTGGTGATGGTTTTGTCTGCACCTGGGTTTTGCTCACTTACAGGGAAAATGGGGTAAAATTGTTTTGGGTTCTCCATCTCTCTGAGAAAAATAACACTTCAGAGAGCAGATCAGAGCTCAGGCTGAAGGTGAGGGCTGCTCACACTGGAGGCTTGGTCATGCAGCAAGATTTCTGGCCTGCCTTTTGGAAAGGGAAGAGAAGGGATTTATTCCTTTCACTCTCTCAAGTGATGCAGATATAAAGATGTTTTCATTGTTTCAGATGTTAAAAAAAATAATGAACAGGAGGTTGGTGTTCTCCCTGTGAGTAGGGAATTCATAGATTCTCCTGCTCTCTCCTGGTGTCTGCAGAGCTCCTTTCCAGGCTGTGGGAGATGTTCCTTCAGTTTTCCAGTCTGTTGTTCTGCCATGTCACTGCCAACCTGCGACAAACCTTGCACTGTCCCCTGGAGCTCCATCAGTCACCAGCCTAGCAGAACATTAACCCAGAGAAAGCACCAGGAGAAACCATTTGGAAAATTTTCTGTAGGTTTAAAGAGCTGAGCTCTTGGAGGGTGTGCTGACCTGCCAGAGCTGGGCAGTGAGAGGGGAGACTAGGGAAGAAAGAGGATGAAGAAGAGAGTATGAGCAGCAGTGAGACCTGGGTCAGTTCAGCCTGAAATTCCCCCACCAAATGACATTTTCAGAGACACTTTGCTGGAATTTTAAATCCAATTTCTGGACAGAGCTATCCCCAGGACACAGAGCTGTCCCCAGCACACATAGCTGTCCCCAGGACACAGAGCTGTCCCCAGCAGGCAGGAGGTGGCAGCATTGCCTAGCCCAGCAGATCCTGCTCTCCTGCGTACCCAGGCATGGGGCTCTTTGCTGGGCCAGGAGCTCCAGACCTGTTTTTCCAGCTCCTCCAAGGGTACGTGACTCAAGCCAAACGCCTCCCAGCTGCTCAGATCCCATCCAGAGCAGCCATTAACACAAGCCCAAAGGGCCACAGCAGCACATCAGCCCTGAGCTGTCTGCAAATCACAGGGGGCACCTGAGGACACGGGGCTGTGCTTTCAGGAACGGGTGTGATGTTCAGAGATACCTCATTTGCCCTTGAAGCTCCAGCCCCCGAAGGAGTGTGTGATGCATCCCAGATCCCCCACACGAGATCCACAATCCCTGTGAGTGACAGGAGTGAGGATATTCTTGCCTGCACGAATGCTCCCTGACAGAGCCGAGGTGGGAATGAGTTGGAGGCCAGCTCGTTCTCGGAGCATCGTTTTCCTTCTGGTGCATCTGGCTGATTTTGAGTCATTTGCATTTCAATTTTTTCATCAGAGACGCAGAGAGAGCTGTAGTAAAACCTTGGATTTGAGCTCCTTGAAACACAAGGGGAACTTGGAGATGATATTTGCCATGCAGGGCATTGCTGTGTGCCAATCTTCCCTCTCCAATCCTCCTGGTCTCTCACTGTGGAGTCATCTGGAGCTCACTGAGTCCACCACAGGAAGAAACTGAGGAAAATCACAGATTTCCCTTCCTTTCTCACAGCCAGATGGACACAAGCCAGAGTTCTTTTGCACTTGTGCAGGCAGAAAGCGTTTTCACCAAGCTAGAAAGCAACATGGCGAGTTCAAGAAGAGCTTCTTCCACCGTGAGATGCTGTTCTTTGAGAGAACTCCTCCACCTTCATATCCTACTGATATGTTCTAACCTGGACCTCTCAATCTCACTTTTCTCCAAAGCAGTCAGCTATTAAAAAAAAAAAAAATCCATGCATAGACAGGTCTTAAAATCCATATTTTTATTATTTCAGTGGCTTTGGGTGCACCAGGCAAGCTGGGAAGCAGTTTCTGCCTGCCTGCCTTCAAAGCAGACACCCTGAGTAGGCTTTCCTTCTACTTCCATGAGCTACATTACTGGAGGAGCTTTCTCTCTCCTGCAGACTGAATCATTTCCCAAATGTAGCCTTGCACGGCAGAAGACGCCGCTGTGACAGGGAGTGATGATGAGTCACCGGGAATTCACAGTTTGGTGTTCCTGCAGGGGGAAAACTCACAGCGCTGAGAGAGAGCAAGTGAGGGGGGCAACACAGGAGATTTCACTTCTGACAGACAGCAAGGAGCAGCCCCTGGAGCACGAGGTGCTGGGGCAGGGTTAGGAGCCACGTGAAGGTGGGCACTGCAGGGATGTGGCCGTGACGGGTGCTTCTGCTCACGGTGTCCTTGTCAGGGGGTCACGGGCTGGAGTGACCACCCAGGGCCTGCACTGCTGTGCTGGGCAGCAGGCCCAGCGTGAGGGGCTGAGGGTGAATTGTGGAGCGGGGAAGGGTGATAGAGCACGGCGAACAGCTCGGCATCACGATCCCTTTGTGAATACGGATTGTGGGTTTGAGAGAATCACAGGTTTGTTAGGGTTGGAAGGGACCTCTGGAGATGGGCCAGGTCTGGAGCGGGGGGCATGGGAATGCGTCCAGGTGGGTTTGGGATGTGTCCAGAGTGAGAGACCCCACAGCACCCTCGGGCAGCGGTTCCAGGGATTTGCCATGGTCATGGAAAGAATCACAACATGCCAGGATCATTGGAGTTGGAAAAGATCTCCCAGATCGAGTCCAACCTGTGACCGATCCCACCTTGTGACTCAGACCAAAGCACTGAAAGCCCCGTCCAGCCTTTCCTTAAACAACTCAATTGACTGGAGTTGTTGTGTATTTATTTCTCCACAAACCAGCCTGTTAACGTACACACAAACTGTGGCCTGGGCTTTGAGAAGAGCCTGGGAACAGCACCATATGTGGGATGGCATCTCAGTGGTGGCTAACCCAGCTCCAGCCCCCGTTCCTGTGGCGGATCCCCGGGTGCCTCAGGGCCTGGAGCTGTGTGGGCAGCGCAAAGAACCCCCCATCCGACCCCCGCCCGCTGCCGCCGCCTGCCCCTTTAAGAGCGAGTGAGGGCACGTCCGCTTTCCCCGCCCTCTTCCGCCCGGACCGGCGGAACGGCGATGCACGCATGCGCACGACCGCAGAGCAACCAATCACTGCTCCCAGCCGGGGGCGGGGCGCTGAGAGAGGGCGGTGATTGGCGCAGCGTGATGAGGGGGCGTGGTTTGTGCCGCAGCGCCCCGCCCCGCTCCCAGCGCACCCCGCGCGGTGAAGAAGCGGCGGCCGCGCGCCGGGGGCATTTTGTGTCGGCGGCGGCGGCTCAGGCACAAGATGGCGGCGGCGGCCGAGTGAGCGGCCGGCGGCCGCCGCGACCCCGCGAGTCCCCCCCCTTCTCCCCTCCCTGCTCTCACAAGCACCTCGGGGGCCGCTTCTCCTGTTTCTGGAGCGCGCCGAGAGCCGGGGAGCGGCGCAGAGCCGCGCAGGGGGGGGCGCCCGCCCGAGGGCCCCGGCTGGAGCTGAGCGCGGGGACCGACCTTGGCTGCGCCGCTCTCCCCCCTCCAGCCTCTTTCCCCTCCTCGGGGGCGGCCGTAGAGCCCTCGTAGTCCCGCCGAGCCGGCCGGGAGGGCCCGAGAGCCGCCCCTCGCCATGGCGAGCAGCAGCGGCTCCAAGGCCGAGTTCATTGTCGGAGGCAAATACAAGCTGGTGCGGAAGATCGGGTCGGGCTCCTTCGGGGACATCTATTTGGCGATCAACATCACCAACGGGGAGGTAAGGGCCGCTCGCACTCCCCCCTCAGCTCCCCAGGGGGAGCCGGGCACCAGCCGTGGCCACTCCGAGCCCCACCTGCCCCCGGCTGTGCCCGCCGGGTCCCCGGGGTGGGGTCTTCCTTCCCCCGAGGGTTTTCCTTTCGCCTCCACGAGGGGCTTCATTGCCCCCCTTTCCCCCGAGGGTTTTCATCCCCCTCTCCCCTCCGAGGGTCTTCCTCGCTGCGCCTTTCACAACAGAGCCCTGCGGTCGTGGGCTCCCCCATCCAACACTTGAGAGAGGTGAAAAGAGGAAAAAAACATTGTGGGAGAACATATTTAAATGTATTTGTGTTTTGTGAGCGGCCAAAGTCGTCGTCCCTCGCCCGCCATTCATCTCCTCCTCTGCCTCAGCTGGGGAACACTTTGTATCTCGTTTTATCAACACTAATAGAAACAAAGAAGATCCCCCTGTTTTTCCAGTTTTTCCTTTGTTTTTTTTTCTTTTCTTCCTCCCCCTCACGGCTCTGAGCTGTAAAGAAGAAACACCCACGTATGTTCTTCCTCACTTAAGTGATTCTGAAGACTCCACATCTCTCTAGCTCAAATGCATGACCCGGCATGGATGTTTATGTACAAATCACCGCGATATGGATTGTGCTGGAAGACGCCACAAAATGCAGCAAGCGCGTCCAGCTGGGAAATAAATAAATATATACATACCCAAAAGCGTTTGCATCAGGGCTGTGTTACGTGAGGGATATTGAAGTGCTGTGCCCCCTAAAAACCTCGGTGCTCTGGGGACGCTGTGCCCTGACTCCTTGTTCCCTCTCACTGCAGGAAGTTGCTGTGAAGTTGGAGTCTCAGAAGGCTCGGCACCCCCAGCTGCTCTATGAAAGCAAACTGTACAAGATCCTGCAGGGAGGAGTTGGCATCCCACATATACGGTAGGAACCAGCCGTGTGTGCCACTGGTGTTCCTGTATGCTTGGCATGACTTTTTTTGGTCATGCTTATTACTATGTATTGGCAGTTGTTTTATACTTTTTAGTGTGAGGCAGGGCACCACCATGAAAATAAATTTATCCTTGCAGGATTGGGGCTGATAAGGGGGGAAATGCTCCATTCCAAGCTCTCCAACTCGCTGGGTTCCTCTGGCAGGCCTGCTGTCTTTATAAAGAGCGAGACACCCAGCAAGAAATTCTTGTGGCCATTAAAACAAAGTGTGATGAGGTTGCTTCTCCGAGAGGCAGAGAGTTGAGAGCCGGCCCTGGAAATGGCTGCTTTCTTTTGTTGCCTCTCTCTCTCTTTTTTTTTTTTTTTTTTTCAACATGTCTTCCTGCTCCGCTCAGAAAATGGCGGCTGGACGTGATTAACCCTCCCCCTTCTCCTGGTGGGACAAGGGACGTGCTCGGGCTTGTGCCTTTTTCCTTTCATAGTTGTGAGCCGCCAGCCTTGAGACTGCGGAGAACCTGGAGCAGGAATGAAATGGCAGCGGCTCCTTTCTGCTGCCCGCAACAGATGCGTCACCAGGGCTTGCATTAATCCCTCCCAATTCCTCATTATGCGGCTCCGTGCTTCGTATGCCAGCTGAAACTTTCGGCAGGGTTGCAGAATTTCCTGGTCTGAAAGAAAATCGCTGGTGCAGGACTCCTGGAGGGGTTATTCCTCATGGGATTATTCAGGTGTTACCCTGGGGTAATGCCCAGCTTTGGAATCTGGGCATTAAAGAGTTACGTGAAACTTCAGTTTTCTCTTGTGAGACTTTTTACAAGTTGTTCCTTTTTTTGAAACTTTGTTAATAATTGTTTTTAAAGTTAGTCTTTTTTTTTTTCCCTGACACAATGACATAAAAGATTTCTGTTCCTTGAGCTGCCAGTTTCAGTTTATGTTCTGTATCAACTGTGAATTCCATTTAATTTCACCCTTCTGGACTTTGTACAGGATCAGTAGTGACATTTTAAAGTTCTCACGATGACATAGCCAATATTCTGTATTAGTTTAGACACAACCTAGTACAAATCTGCATTTCTGAGGTTAAAAGCTCCCTCCTCCTTCCCCCCCCAAACACAACTGGCTCTGATCCTGAATGTGAGCTGGAGGAGACAGTGTTGTCCTGGCCATCTGTCCTCATTCACTCCAGCCTTTTGCAGGGATACAATCAACATACCTGAATTAAATCCTTACAGCTTCAACAGAGTTGCTGGTGTGAAAACAGATGCAGTCTTTCTTTGAGAATACAGTTTCCTTCTTTTCTCAAACGTGGCTGCCTTTATTTCACACTGAAAGAATAGGAATTGCAGTTTGGAAAGCTTTCATGGTATAGTTGCATGCTAAAACAGGGATAACTGGGAAAACAGCCAGAGCAAGCAGATATCAGGTGTTTCATCACAGAACTGGAAAAGCAGGCATTCTTGAACTACTTTTTTGAAAAGTAAATGAGTGAATGGTGCTGTAGTGAGGCCAAGTTGCAAATTCTTGGCTTTTCCACTGAGATGCTGTTTAATTTTTTGTATTTGGTTAAAATGCCCTGGGAAATACTGATGGTAACCTTACATGTTGAAAAATTTACCTCTAGCTTCAACTATAACTTTCTTCTGTATTTGATGTTTTTGTACCCCCTAAAAATAATACAAAATCCAGAAACATTGAGAATTGATAAATGAGGCAACGCTCACTAAATTGATTCATAAACTCGTGCTAAAGGTGTGTGACTATTGGATAATGCCTGTCAGTCCTTGCAGGTTCTCACAAAGTTAATCTCTGTAGTATTTTTCTAGAAAAATATCTTCTTGGAAATATTCTTTTTTTTTTTTTTTTAATTTTTTTCAGAAGCAGCATTAATTTTACATTTATTTTTAAGTGCCAGATGCTCCCTGAGAGCTTTCTCTGGGCTGCTGATAATGGTTTGGTGATGCTTGAGAAAATCTAAACCAGCATTCTTAGGTTTATTTTCTTCTAAGAGGAAGCTGAGTAGGGGACCAGCACAGTTGTTGTGACAAATATTAAAATGTTCAGTGTTTAGCAGAAGTAGAATCCATGGTGCTCTGAATCCCAGTCAATACTTAGGTCACTTTGCATGTGTCACTGATAATCTGGGTGCCACCATTGTGTTATAATAATATGCTGTCACATTGGAATAAGCTGTTCCTGGCACTGTATTCACAAGGATGAATCAAGCTGAAGGAAAGTCAGTACATTTGGTAAAATTCCTGGAATGTGACACCTTTAAACAGCAGCAGCACAAGAATTTGATAGGAAGTGAAGGAATCATGCCAAGATTTCCCCATTGCCATGCTTTATAAAACTCAGTCCACATCTTGGACACATCAACACGAAAATTTGTGTTTCTCATTTGAGAGTGAGGGACTTTATTTTTCACCTACTTAAGTGATGCACTGGCCAAGATCAACTTCCTGGAAGTTGCATGATGTGACTTTGCCTCACTCAAGTGGTCTCTGCTGTGGTTCTGTGACTCACAGTGCTGAGATAATAAATGAGGTCTGGATTGCTCATTCATTGGGGCTGCTGATTCTAGAGCTGACTTCTGCCTTTAGGTGTGATTGCAGCTGGAAATTACAAGGACATCTGTCCAGAGTGTCACTGAAGTTATCTAGAACCAGGCAATTCCTTTCACAGCCTTTAGGGTTGATTTGAGGGACTTTCTTGCTCATTGCAAGAAACTGATGAGAAAAAAGATCTCAGTTTTGGGGTTAAGAGTTTAATGTTTCTGTGGGGTCAACAGTGAGCCTTCATCTGTCATGGAGGTTGAACAAGGGGCCTTAGTGCTTAATTCCACTGTAATAGAACATTCTGTTTGCACAGAAAATAGCAAAAAAATGAGAATGGGGTGAATGAATTGGAAATTTTCTTCTCTGAATATTCTGAACCCTTTTAGATCTTTAAATTTGTTGCTTATTGTTTCCTGGAAGAGCAGCAAAGTTTCTGATATTAACCCAAAAGTTTCACAAAACCTTCATCAATATGCCAAAAAATTTTTAAGCTGTGTTTTATTCTCGATGTCCAAATTTTGCTTAATTATTACCTAAACTTTTCCCAAAAGGCTGTTGAACAAGCTCAACATTGTGACAATCTGCTGTGCCTTTAGGACACAATGGCCAGCCCCCAGCATTCTGCTGGGTTTATTCTCATTGTTCTCCCTCATCAGCTGCCCTCTGCTTTTTTTCCTCTGTTTTTCAGTGACAAAGCATTTTGAGCTGTAATCTTGTTAACTGGGCACTGATCCTATTAGTTGGGACTGTCCACCTTTATTCCCCAATTCCTGGTGCTGCCTTGGAGAAATGCAGCAGAGTGTGTTTGATTTTTGGGTGTTTGTCCAGAGCATAACTCTGGTAAAGCTTTACTCACAAAAGCAGTTATTCAAATTGCCTAGGACAGCCACTCTTGATTTTTTTTGCCATTTATGGTGTTCATCAACTATTGCTTGTATCCTTGATGAAGATCAGCTGTTTGTAAATTTAAAAACAAAAAGTTACTGACTTGTGTTCTTTGAATTGATTTTTTTTGCAAAGTTCTCTTGCAAACTGAGTCAGTCTCTACATTTCTGAATTTTTCAATGCAATAATTGCAAATATTTTGATGTTGCGAAATTCAGAGAGAAATTCTCAATTGAGTTGAGTTTTCTGGAAAAAAAAATAATTATCTACAATATTTGTGCTTCTGATTGGTTACTCCCATGCTGCTGGATAATTATTAATAGAATCTGCCCTCATACATCTTCGTTAAATACTACCTGTAATGGAAAAACATGGTCAAGGTTGGCAATCTAAGAGTTATCACAACCAAATTTGCCTTAAGCACTTGAAATGTTGAATTTTTTAGCAATGCTTGAAAAGCTGTAAACACACCTCTCAAACACCTTCATTTTTAACTGTTTCTCAGTAACTTCCTGCTGCACAAAACCCCCCAACCAACTACCAAAAAAACCCAAACCACCATGAGAAAAGCAGAAAAACCCTCACTAAACCTACGAGAAACCCAATTAAAAAAAAAAAAGGTTCTGTCAGTAAATCCCACTATTAATTAATTTTCTGTTATTAGTCTGCATATTGAAGGGTAGAACAATCTGATAGATAACCAGAAGCCTCTTCTTGTGTCTCTAAATAAAATGGAGGATAATATTTTAAATTAATACTTATGGTTCCTTTATTAATAAAATAAATATATATAAATAAAATTTATTTCCTGTTTTCCACCAATCTTAACTCTTGTGTTAATTGATCTTTGTGGATTCTATCAAAGCATCCAAGAGACCACAGTCTGAATTTTTTTCTCCCTGCCTTAACTTAGTTTTTGGAGTTTGAGGTCAGTATTACTCTTGTTTGAAACAAATGAGCAGAGATAATATTAAAATATCCTTTTCCTCAGTGATGTTTGCTGTCCCCAGTGTGGATTAATGGTTCACCTTCTCACTGAACTGCACCTCCTGCCTTTGGCAGGGGAAACTCAGCTCCTGATTTCCTCCCAGGTGTTAGTGGAGTTTTTTGAGGAGCTCAGCAGAACAGGGAGTGAGCTGTGTTTGCACCATCCTCCTTGCTCAGGGGATGAGCTGTGCTGGCATCCTCGGTGTATTGCTCTCAGAACTGTACAAAAAGTGATCCAGAACGGTATTTATAGAGTGGGGCCAACTCCTTAGCGTGGGGTGTTCGTGGCTGTTTCTTTATTTAGTTCTTGGGTGGCCTAATTCATGCTCTCCATGGCAACTGACGTTAGGTGACATCTGCTAAATATTGCACTTCGGGATTTCAGTCATGCCACATTATGTGAAGTTCATTTCTATTACTCCTAGCTGGCTAACAGTTAAGTGCTTTTCCAGTTTCAGGGGAGATAGATAAAGCAGAAATATAAAAATGTGTCAATTTAGAAATGAATCCGTGGTGGATTACCTTTCACTTATGTGGTGCTTCAGTGTCTGTAAGACTCAGTGCATTTTTGCAGGCATAATTCTCTTTCCAGTTTGTCTGCACTGTCAGTATTTGTCAGGAGCTGTCTGTGCTGAGAACCTGGGAGCAGAAGAGTCTGAATCAGTCAGGTGCAACGTCACAACTTGCTAGGCCAGCAGGGCAGGGCTCATGATTGTGTTTTTGGACAGAGAGAGAGCCAGAGAGCTTCTGTGCCTAAAGATAATGCTTGTACCCACAGGCACTCAACTGCCAGCTATTGTTTCCCTGATTTTTATTAATAACCTTTTCCCTTTTCTCATCCTCCTGTATCTATAATGAATAATTACACAGCTCCATAACTGCCTTGCTGAGCTGTTTAAATAAATGATTGCTTTTTTCAGGTCTCTTTTCTGCCCTTGTTGGGGTTTGGATTTCCTTGTCTGAGTTGGTGGCAGGGCTTGCAGCAGTGATCCCAATTCACAGGTTCTGTGTAGAACAGCTGCACTTTTGCTCTGGTATTTTTCAGGGATATCAGAGCTGTGTAATTACAGGGAGGTCAGTGTTTTCTCTTTAGTGCCATAATCTGACTAATGCCAGTCCAGAGACTTTTGTGTAAATGACTTAGGGCTGGCAGGACTGGAATACAGTTCCAGAGTGTTCACAGATCAGTGCCATTTGGATTTCTGTGGGATGTCTGAATCCTTTGTGTCCATGAGGCTTTCCAGACTTGCATATTCCCCCTCGTGCCTGCTGACTTGTCAAACTTGCTAATTAGGTGATCTCAGGTAATTCTGTTAGCAAGTTCTTTCCAGCTTGCTTTTTCACCTTACCTTTTTATTCTAACAGCTTTTTTGTCCACCGTAGTTCTTCTGACAGTCTCCATTTCTGTCACAAGGACTCTTTCACTTGTTGCTTGAAAACCCAAGTGCAGGGAAATTTAATTCCATAGGATTATACAGGGTAATCATAGGGTCACACACCATCATTTATGAACGTGGCAAAAATTTATGTAATATCAAAGAAGTCAGAATCACCCTTTTTGTAATGGGAGTATAAATGTTTCTGGAAGTGTAAAAGTTTGAGTTTCAATATTCCAGTGTTGGAAGAATTGTCCTTCCCTGCAGTGAGGCACCAGGAGATGTTTTTTTGGTTTTTTTTGTCTGACAAAAGCACAGCCTCTTGTAGCTCAGTTTGTAATTCCAGGTTGCCAGAGCCCCTGTGGGAATAGTCAGTGATGGAGCTGACAGAAGCTTTTAGTGGAGGATGGGTTACCTGGCAAAGCAGGTGCTGATTGAGGAGGGCTTTTATTAAGTTGGAATAGAATGGTCTTGTCATGGTTTGTCTGGTGGTGGGAACAGTTTTTTGTGACACTGAGCTCATGTTCTGGTTTTTTGTATAAGCTGTAGGCAGAGTGAAGTTCCTTTATTGCCTCCATGTTTTCAGGATTCTGGGATTTGGGGTTTCTTTATCAGTGGCTTCCAGCTGTCATTTACTAATTCAGTAATTTCCTTCATCTTGATCTGAATTTATTTTTGCTTTTTTTTCTTTATTGTGAATATTCTGAATAATTTTATTTATTTCTCACACATTTTAAGTAGTTGTTCTGTGTTTGTAATTATTATAATTGCCAGTGTAGTGAATGAAACTGCTGCTTATTGACTGGAATTGTGAGTGACACAGTAGTGTGAAACTGGAATTTCATGGCCTGTGTGTGATTTTGTTAGCCCTTCACCCCCTTTCTCTGCTAGTTGGCCTAGTTCTGTTCCATCCTTTCAAAGGAAGATGTGAAAAAATACTATTAATAACCAAATGAAATGTCTTCTTAGGTAAAACAGAAATGCAAACAAAACAAACCAAGCTGTTAACAAACATTTCCTCCAACATCTCTTTTGTCCTTGACATTACTTACAAAATATGCAGTTGCTGAAATTACAGATTTTTTGAAAGATGCAGCTTTGAAAAGACAAAAGGGTTTTAAGTTTGGGTAGAGCTGACTATTTGTTTACCACCAAGTACTAGATATGCATCAAGACTTCACTTCCTTGTCTCAAGGTTAGTTGAGAGAATTTAAAACCCACCCTATGTCAGTTTAAGTAAACATCCACTTGTGTGACCTGACATCATACCTGCTTTATTATGTATTATTTAGAAACTGAACACTTCAAACTGCTGTGTGGTGTGACTTAGATGTTCCCACAGAGCTCAGGTACTGAAATCCAAGATATTGGAAAATTTTGGCTCTGTGTTTGTGCTGTGGTTGTAGACGAGGCTCTCAAACCACATGATTTAGAATCCTGGTGACGTGGCCAGCCTTGGTCTTTCACACAGACAAGTCACTGAAGTCAAATTAAGGTCACCATGCTCAGCTTTTAGCTATGCTCTGATAGAAAGCTTCATAAAAGAGGTTTACTGTATTCTGACTAATTGGAATAGTTGGATTATGTAGCTTGAGACAGATGAGGGAAGGGAGAGTGATGAAGCATTTTCCTGCCTGAGCTGGGGCACACCTTGAAGCTCAAGTAGGTTTGTGACATCTCTATCAGGTGTTTGTGTGACACTGCCTGTTCAAGGGTAAACTCAACCATTCTCATGAGTCTGTCCTGTTAATGTTTTATGTAAGCAGGTAAAGCACAGTAGGAATCAATTAGAGAAAGGTCAGGATAACTTTTTCTAATATTTTAGCTTCTCTTCTTGAAATAATACACTATGAAACTAAATCAGAGTGATTACCCACCCAAAATGGATCTCAAGTAGTTCAATCTCTTGTTCCCACTTTCCAATCCCCTCCAAAACTCCCCCTTACTTAAAATGTGTTGATTCCTCAACTTTATTGTGAGGGAAAGGACTTGAAGTGTTCTGTCAGAAGTCCATGGATCTCTCAGACATGTGGCACACTTGCATTCTGAGATGCCAGTGCTGCCTAAGAGGTGCTCAGGGCTTTGTATGGATCATTCTGTCATATCAGTAGATAATTCCAAGTTTATCCTGATGCAGGATAAGAACTTGTGAAGATCCCTTTTTGGGACACCAGCTCTTATATATCCTAATATCCAAGTTTTCTTAAGAAAACCAAGGCTTCTAATGTTCTTTCATTCATGCCAGTAATAGCAGCTCCTACACCTTGAATGGACATGATGTTGCTTTACTTCTTAATCCCATTTTCCCTGGAAATGTTCCAGGGAAAATGAAAACTTACTTGGAGGGTCAGCAAAGTGAATAAAACACTCTGATACCTTGGAAGAAGTTCCAGTTGACAGTAGTGAATAGGTGTCACTGTCTTCAGTGAGGAATTACAGGCAGGTGAATGTGAAAACGAAATATTAAGAGGTTTTGCCTTATTTCTTTGTCTTGGAGAATTGAATGTGCTTTCCACTAGTGCAGAATGGTCAGGAGATGAGAATTTTTTTTATTCATACATAGAAATAGGCCAAACAGAGGTTGTGCAATCATCCTGAATTACTGCACTTACTCAGCAGGCAGATCCCTGTGGAGGAACAGAAAGGTTTTTTAAATGTACCTTCCAGGGTGGGCTTCCTTTGCATCAGCTTCACCTTGCCTGTGAAGCTGTGACTAAATTTTCTTAGCTCCAGTGAAGGCTGATCTTTGATCCTTTTCCCTTCCACTGCATCTCTTGGGCACTGAACCATTGCTGTGCTGAACAATTGCACTCAGCATCTCAATTAGAATTCCATCCCTTGAAGAAAATAGTACTTTATCTACATCTTGATCTGCTCCTTAGAATTCTTAATTTCTGCCCATTACTCTCTAGTTTTTTCACAACAAACCTAAATTTCATAGGACAGAATACCTAAGCAGGTAATTTGCTCCAATTTTCATTACTTTAGAAGTCCAAAATGTTTCATTTTCACCTGAGACCCCTGTAGTTGTTCACAGAGCTGTTCTGTTGAAATTTGATTTGAATGACTGCTTTCAAAATACATATTTTCTGCCTCCCATTTTGCTTCAGGGAATGAATAAAAGTCCTAGACTGCTCTGTAAAACGAGGAGTGTGAGGCACAGCTCATATATAACTTTTATCAGATTTATAACAATGCAGGAATGAAGGGCTTGGTTTCTCCTAGAATCCAGACAGTGGGAAGGTACAGGCCAGTAGTTCCTGAAACAAATCCAAATATAGAATCTTTTCTCTCTGGCTTTGTAAACATTTTATTTTACTACCCCAGCTAAGCTAAGCTTGGAATCCTGAGAGTACCTAGGAATTTGTTGACTTTATCAGTGGTAACTGTTTTCCAGACGACCATGCATTGGTGTACTGGAGTCATTGCCTAAAGTGGAAATACAGTGTCTGTACAGATATTTAATCCCCAACTGCTGCTTTAGCTGAATCTTAATTTTTTTTTTTTTTTGCCTGTATGTTCTTATGAGGCACATCCTTGGGGTACCTTGTCTGTGCCACTGTTGTTGGGAAACTGAGGGAAATTTTCCCTGTGGGTCCTTGATGTAAGGAGCAGGAGCTTAGAAAAGGCAAAACTGCAGCCTTCTGATCAAACAGGTGTCATGTCAGCTTCAAAACAGTTTTTCACACCCAGCTGTCACTTCACTGTACTTATCTGGGACGAGCAGAAGGACTGGAGAGGAGAATATTCCAGGCCTGACTTTCAAGTGTAGAGATTGACAGCTGAGAGGTGCAGGAGTCCAGGGTGTGACTCCAGGTCTGCTCAGGAGCTTGGGTGAGGAGGAGATGCCACCCCCAGCTGCAGATGCAATGAAGCAGAGCTGTGATGGAAATGTTAAACATGGATTGGAAAGGAAAATATCCATGGAAGGACTTGCATTGTTAGCCTTTATTTTTGTCCAAAATTGATGTATTTGGCACTTAAAGGTTACTATCACAGTATAGCTGCAATTAATATTTTATGTTTCTACTTTTGCTTTTCTGACACTTAAATGCTTCTTTCTCTGTGATATTAAAAACCTGATAAAGAGCCTTTGTATTCGACTTAACTGGACAATAGATTTGGTTGGCATTGTTTAAATTGAGAAATAAATTAAAAAGTGTATGAGTGGAACTGCTTTGGTCTGGTGCAGAGAAGTCAGACCTGAAAACAAAGCCTAAAGCATGTCAGGATGGTTTTGTGAAGTGAAATGATGCAGGAACAATGACAGAAAGGTGTCGTGCAGAGGAATTTCAAACCAGGTTTTATACACCCCTCAGTATAAGGACACTGCTGCTTTGGTAGCATTTTCATTCTGGTGTTTGGTGTTTTGATTGTTGAAGTAGTGTTTTCAGGGAAAATTGCCAACTTGTGTGTTCTGGTTTATGCTCAGACTTTTGTTTCCAGGAAAAATAAGACATTACCAGCATTAATTTCTCATTAGCTTTCAAGATGGAACATCAGTCAGCACCGTGCCCTTGCAGCTGAGAGCACTGAGGCTGTCCTGGGCTGCATCAGGACTCCTGCTAATGCTGGATCATTTCCTTTCTTGCAGGTGGTATGGTCAAGAAAAGGACTACAATGTTCTAGTCATGGATCTTCTGGGGCCCAGCCTGGAAGACCTCTTCAACTTCTGTTCTCGCAGGTTTACGATGAAAACAGTACTTATGCTAGCAGACCAGGTATGTGCACACCTTGGTGGGAGCAGCTTCAGAGCCCTGAGGGATTCTCTGCAGAGTGGGTTGAATAATTGATGCAGTGTTTTATGCACTAAGTGAACACTTGACCTAAATAAGGACAAAGTAATGGTGGTTCCTGTGTGCTCTGCCCTACAAAATGCATCGAGTGGGAGGGAGGGCACTGCAGCTCCTTCGTGCTGCTGCTTTAAGGGCAACTTCATTAAAATATTCAGACTAATTTAGGTGGATTCACTGCCAGTATCACCATGGGGGTTGTGGTAGGGAGGCTGAAACAGTCTCCAGTTGTGGGGGATCTGATTCAAGGGGACCTATGGTGACCACGTGCAAGTCTGTCCCTGTGCTCTCACACCCTCCTGCAGCCTCTAGGACCAGACACTGAGCTAATAATACATAACTGCCTGGCTTGTTTGGTCCTCACAGACAGCTCTTCAAGCTGTTAGTGGAGATTCCACTCTACCTCCAACATAATCAAGGCCTCTAAAACTCTCTGAAGTCTTTTTTTATAGCAGTTGATATTTTTCCAACTTGGTCATGAGAATACAGCATTTGAAATGAGCAGCCATATTTATTTCTTGCAGCTTAATAAATGGCTTGATTGTGCTGCCTTCAGCTCCTTGAAAAGCAGTGAGGGTTTTTGAAGTTGAGTTTTTCAATGGTAGTTGAAATTTCATCTAATATTACGTAATTGATCTCAGTACCAAGTTGTCACTTAGCCAGATGCTCGTAGAATCCCAGGCTCTTGGCCAAGGAAGCTCAAGGCACTTGTCTGGAGACAAGGTCAGCTGTCCCTGCTCTCAGCTGCCCTGAGAGGGTGATGTGCTTGCTTTATAGAGCCATTTGCCTGCTCACTTAGCCTGAGTCTGGGTGTGACAGCATCTCCAGAGAATCCACAAGGGGTTTGTGCAGTGTTCCTTTGGATAATAAACATTAATTAGCTGTCAGCTGGGAAACAGGCAGAAGTGGGGGCTATCAGTGCTCAGAAGTGGCTTTTAGAGCACAGTCCAGCAAACAGCTGGCAGGAGGGTGATGTAACAACTCAGGGCTGCAGGACGAGTGTTGGAGGAGCTGCAGAGCTGTGCCACAACCACAGGCTGTGATCTCACCCACAGGAAATGGGTTGGCCCTGTGTGATGACACAGATGTGGCACAGATGTGCCAGAGTTTCTCCATGCCTCAGATATTCTGGGATCAGGGAAGCCTAGATATGACAGCATCAAGTTGTGACTTGCTCCATGAAGGTTGTTACCTGGAAAAGTGATGTTTGATGAATGAATAACCAGATGAATGAGTAACTGGGACAGGGGGAGGGAATGAGCTTTAAAATTGGCTTGTGGTAGCTATAAAGCCTTTGAAGTAATGAAGAAAAGTTACTTTTTAATAGGATGCTATAGTTAGAAACATGAACTTCAATATCTGGGAAATATTCAGGTGTTTAGTTTGCCAGTTTCTCACCAAGATTATGGAATTTTTGACATGGAAGAAAGATTCAGACAGCATTTTAAAAACTTGATTTTCATTAAGCAAACACATAAACTGAAGTTACAGAGGAAGGTAACACTAAAAATTCATGCTTTCATTGAAGGTTTAATGAAATGTCTTGTTCTCTTTGAAATCTTACATGTTGCTGGTTTTTTTTTACAGATGATCAGTAGAATTGAATATGTGCACACAAAGAATTTTATACACAGAGACATTAAACCAGATAACTTCCTAATGGGTATTGGGCGTCACTGTAATAAGGTTAGTCCAAAGCTCTTTGTTTCCAAGCTGCAGAGAGAATGCCTGTGTGATTTGATTCCAGCTGCACAACTTTTGTCAAATCCATTGCTAAAACTGCTATTTTGGATGCTAAACCACAGTTCTTGGGTGTGAGAACTTGGTTTTTTTGGTGTCCACTTGTAAATGCTGTGAGTCTCTGACCCAGCCTGGGAGATGCACTTGATTGCAAGGTGACTTCTAGACTTGCAACAAGCTTATAAACTAACCCTAGAGAATACCTGACTACTTCTCTCAAGATGTCTGTTGTCAGAGCATTTTATTCCTCTATGATAAAGAGAAATCTCATCTTTGGCTTTGGGGCTGACTTCCTAGGATGAAAACAATTTGTGCCAACGTGGGAGCTCCTGACCTACCAGTCAGTAAGGCATTAAATCTTGCAGTGACAGACTGGTAAAGTCTCTTCTACCATCAGAATTCTGGATAAGACCAAGAGCCAACATGCAGATGCCTTTATAAATAAAAGAAATGATTCGATTATGTTGATGGCAAACTGTTAAGCTGTAGCATACCTACTGTACAACAAAACTTTTGTCTCAGTTTACTTTGTTGGGGGGGAAAAAAAGC
>JANRMJ010000037.1:16127591-16140049 GCA_025584955.1 Alethe diademata | reverse complement strand
TGCATGTTTTCTGCCTAGAAGGCAACTTTTTCATTTCTTTTTTAGTTTTCTTGAGTGAAATATGCTTAATCCTGCAATTTGTATGTCGAGCTCGGGCAGACAGGCAGCATTGGCAATGCATTAAGCATGCTACTGATTAGAAATTAACTTCAGGACAAATGTACGTGATCAAGCTGTTTATTGGAAGCAAGATTCCCACTTATCTTCTCTATATGCCATCCCAGGATGTCTCATCTGGTTAGGCACTACCAGTAATCCAAATGTTTACCTTTGTTTGCCTGTATGAATGCCAACTTCAGGGCCATGAGCATTAGAAGGGGAAAGCTTGGATAATGTGAGATCCCAGCTCTTGTCTGAAGAGGTGCAATGCACTGAGTGTTTAGAGACAACCACTGTTGGAAAAGCTTGTAATTCCAGCTGAAAGGCAGTCTTTATGTAATCCTGTTGCTGTTAAACTTTGTTTGTTCCCAAGTTTCATACTTTCACTCTGTACAGCTCTATTTTTCTCTGCTGTGTTGAGCAGTTTAGGCTCCTTAATTCTTCGGCATGACTCAAAGTAGAACTTGAAAACTTTTATTTTGGTTTTTTCCTAGTTTTAGTTTCTGATTTCCAATTGTTCTTTTTGGGCCATTTTTCTATACTTTTGCACAGTCATGCTAGGTCGGCATTGCTGCACTCTAGTTCATCTTGGTGTGGATTAATGGCCTAGAAATTGCTGCTGTGCTTACTTTAGAGGAGGAGGAACACTTTAGATTTGCATCAGCTGAAATGCAAGATAAAATTGCCTACAAACCATTTGATATTTTTCCCCCCATTAATTAGGGAGCCATGCAGTGCTTTGGTGGTAAAACACTGTCTGTGAGCATAGGCTTCACTTTTATTTCAGGGCTTAGGGAGGTAGTTCTGGACCCAACAGCAAATTACTAGTTTTACATGAGCACAATGTGGAATGGGTTCCTTCAGTTTGGAATCAAGTGCTTTGTCTAGGAAACACTTTCCACCATGCAACATTTAATGTTTCTTTTTGTAACCAAGTGCAGTTTGGGGTTTTTAAAGATGACTCTACACAGTTCAAAAGAAAATCAGCCACAAAGGCTAGAACAGCATGGTAATCTTGTTCCAGTAGCTTCCTGTCAGTTATACTTAAAAATAACTAAACAATTAAATTGATTTTTTTTTCCAAATTCTAATTTGGTGATTGGGAGAAATTTTGCTCCCACCTTAAAAGATGAATTTCCAGCTCTGCTAGAAATAAGCCCTGCATGCTTATGAAAGTAAACTTTAAGGTGACTAAATGCCTTCTACCTCTTCCTTACTGAAGATTTACTTTTTCTAAATGTCTTATGGGGGAAGGGCAGTTTGTGGAACCAAAGGCTGCTTTTGTAAGCAAAAACTTGAATTTCCTTTTTTAATAGAGCCAAATGTCACCATTGCTATCCCTGGTTTAAGGCAGTGCCATTTTGGAGCGGCTCACAGTTGAAATTTACCTTGTCCCATCTGTCAAATTTTCTCCTTGGGAAAAAAAAAAACAAACAAAAAACCAACAAACTACTACTATAAAGAATCAAAATATTACTCAAAAAAAAAAAAGATGGCAAGATACAGTTTTTTTGCAAAGTACAGTGCTTGGTGGAAGAAGGATGGCATTTGGCTACCCTGTTCTTTCTCGAACGCCTCGGTGTTGCCTGTCTGCGCCGGCCAATGTTGCAATGTAAGCAAGACTGTTTGATGCACTGCCACCCTCTATTGTTTGTTCAGTGTTTAGAATCTCCAGTGGGGAAGAGGAAAAGAAGCATGACTGTTAGTACTTCTCAGGACCCATCTTTCTCAGGATTAAACCAGGTCTGAACTGTCTCCTATTCCAACCTCAACCCCAAATTCATGTGCTTTATTTTTGTTTTGGTTATTTTTTATTTTTTTTTCTGTTTGGTTTGGTTTCTTTTTTTGTTTTTTTAATTTTGTTTTTCTGGAAAATGTAGACCTTGCAAAAGCACCTCTTATGTTGGCATTATTCAGACATACTTGGCAAACATGTAACATTACTAAGATGTTTCCCTGTGGCGCTTGTTTAAATTGTGGAATTATTTCTAAACTTTGATAGGGCTAAATGTACGTGCTTGATTTCAGGTGCAGGTTTTATTTGTGGTCTTTCCAACTCAAAAGGCAATCTCCTAAAAATGTGGTGAAGGATAGACATGAAATATCAGGGCTCCTTCTTACCTTGCTGAAGGTTTCCTGCAGTTCCTATGGATGCATGTGGAGAAATTCTGTTTTCACTTCAGCCAGACTCCGCCCCGAGCAGTTTTTGTTCAAAATCTCCCCATATGTGTAATGAAGACTTAATATTTTCATCCATTGTGCTTAAACCTGGAATTACTCCAGCAAGCTGTGTCTTGGAGAAGCAGGAGCTTATCTTGTAGTGTCTAATGTTGTATTTCTGGCTCTTGAAGAGAAGATGAATTGCAGAGAGAGGAAGACATTTGCCAGCTGGTAGCAGGACAGCTGGAAATTGCTGAGTATGAATCCCAGCTCAGGAGCTTGGCCATTGGTGCACAGCTTTCCACAGAAATCTCCATGGATTAAATCCCAGGCGGGTTCCTGCTGTACACAAGCTGACAGGCTTCTGTTGTCTGCTTCTGAAACTTTCTTATCAAAGGCACAAACTTTGATCTACTTCTCTAGTTGCTCTTGGCAAAAATCGTGCCCTACTTCTCCAGTTTCCTGCTGATAGTGCAACAAATAGAATGAAGGTGCTGTGAGGTTATCTGGGAACTGGCACTGGGACATTCTGTGCTCATCCAAACTGGGCTGTGTCTCCCAGCTTCATTCTTTCCAGGAGGGATTCACTCCTTTGCCTTCAGCCCCTCCACAGGGAATTACAGCCTGATCCTGAGCTAGGGAACAGAGCAAACTTCCCCAGGGAAGCTGCTGTTGTAAAATAATTCTCAGTTACAGGTCTGTGTTGTGGACTAAATCAGAAAATGAGGGATTGCATTCAAGCTCAGGCTTTGCTTCTAGGAAAGTTCAGCATAGCAGTCACGTAAAGCTTTATCCTGTCTGCTTTGGGATTCAGTATCAAATATTTCCTGGCATATCAGATGATTTCCTGGTAGCTAGGGAATGTATCCATGCTCACTGAGTGGCTGCCTGTAGTGGGTACAGCACAGCCAAGACCCACACCTTGCTGAGATGTCTGAGCAGTGGAATTGATTTAAAAATGTGAATTTATGTCCCTTGCTCCAAGAGTTCTGGGCTTTCAGGGTGACTTTCACCTACCAGTGCCTTGTCTTTGTGTATAAATCATGGCAAGACTTCAACCCCAGGTTTTCTGCTCTGCACCAGTTGTTTAAGAGGATTTGAGCTTTGCTTTTTTCTATCTAGGCTACTGTAGTTGGTAAATCTTGAATCAGAATTCTTAGCCATAGCTACTCTGCAATTCAGAAACTTTCAGTATCTTGGATACTTCATATAGAGTTGAACTTCCTAGTGCACAGCACTTCCAGTGTGCCAGTGACCGCCCCATTTCAGCCTTGGATGTATTTTAGTCTCCAGTTTGCTTTTCAAGATGTATCTTCAGTTTTGGAATCAGCTTTAAGGTGATAACTGAGTTGATTTTTACTGAGACTTTATCAAACTTTAAAACTCTTCTTTCCATCGCATTCTGCCCCCACCCAAGTTACTTTTGCAGTACTGATTAGTCTGCAAGGATTGTAGTCCTTGATCCTGTAGCATTAATCCAGTGTTGGAATCAGGATTTGGAGCTTGAAGTCTGAGTGCTAGAATTTAAAAGATTCCTTAAGTACTTCTTTCTGCCTCAGCTTTTTTTGCCTAGTCCTGAAATCTTGCCCAAGAAGGTACAGCCTGCATGACCCTTTGTAGTTGGGCTGGCTGGCAGCACACTGATTACCACACACTAATTACCACACACTCAGGTTGCTAAATACCAAATCATTGGGCAAGCTTGGTTATTAGAAACCCAAATTGGATCCATTCCTTGGCTCCAGCTTCCTGGCTGTTCAAACCAGCGAGTTGGTCCTGCTGCTGTCCTGTGGCAGTATTCTGGGAGCCTTCAGATGAGCCAAGAACAAGCTGTCTTGTTTGCTGGGGAAGGTTTTGGCCTTGTGCTCTGCAGAATGGCCACTGTTCTTTGAGACAGGAGGCTGCAGGATGTGCCTCGTGCAGGAGCTCCGTGCGTGTGACCTGCTCCGGTGCCACTGAGGGTTGGGATGTGCTTCCACACATCTTCCTCCCTCAGCTGTGCACTGCAGTCATCAGACTACAGCAGTGGCAGAAAGCAGTGGTAGAACTAAGCTCCAGAGTAGCACCATCTAATCCATTCCAGGGGATTGAGAAAAGGCTTTGAACTAATTCACCATTGAGTTTTTAACTTGCTAGTTAAAGCTGGTTGCGCCTCCGCACTGTTACTTTGCTTCTTTAACTGTAGGCTGTTACATTGTCTGGGTGTCTTAAAACATAGCTAATGCCTAGTGAAAGAAGTTGGGAATTTGGGGCATTGGATAGGAATCTAACCTATTTTCATTTTTCTTGAAGTTATTCCTTATTGACTTTGGTTTGGCCAAAAAGTACCGGGACAACAGGACAAGGCAACACATACCTTACAGAGAAGACAAAAATCTCACTGGCACAGCTCGATATGCCAGCATCAATGCACACCTTGGCATTGAGCAGAGGTGAGTGTAACCTTCTGGGGGGTGGAAACTTGTGCAGAGTCTGAGCTCCTTTTCTGTGAAAAGTGTATCCATCCCTTTGCAAGTGTTCTGCCTTTTGGCTGCCTGTGCAAGGAGAGGGGGAAAAATCCAGGCAGCTAATTTGCTTCTTGAAGAGACTGTGTGTCTTGCAGACATCAGGTGGATGTTCTGCATATTATTTTGGTTTTTTAAAGGCTGAGCCATACTTTGATGTGGGTCTCTCACACATGGAATGGTGCACTTTGCTGATGTGTTGGTACCTGTTGGCACCACTGCTGAGAGGCCTTTCTGTAAGCAGAAAGGGTGTTCCAAAGCTGGTGTCTGGCCTGTTTTCTCACTCTCTTCAAGTTATTAACCATTATTTCTCCTTTTGCCTGCAAGCAAGACTTAGATACCTTCAGTCCCACTGTATTTTGGTTTTTGGTGTAGTCATGTCTGTGGGTATGTACACATGTGTATGAATATATTTATATATTTGAGTTTTGCTTAATCAACAAACACATTTTTATCTTCTGGATCAAGGGTATTGTGTTGTTGCAGAATTCTAGTATTTTCCAGTGGAGAGAGCACTTCAGGTTGTTTGGAAGTGTTAGGTACTCATGGGATGTCAAGGGATGCCTCTCTTCCTTACACCTTTAATCCTTAAATATTGTAATGGATGACTGAAGAGTGTGGCTTTACTTCTCTTGGATAGTTAAAACTTCCAGGAATGTCTGTGCCTCTGACCTTTGTGTTAACCAAGATGGGAATGACCAAATTTCTCATGGTCAGCTTCATCAGAACATAGAACCCACAAATGGTGCTTTAAAATGCTCCATGTTTCCTTTTTTTTACTTCAATTTCCTTAAGGTTCCTTCAGGGTATTTAATTGTCTGTCAGTGTCATTATTTCAGCCAGGTTGGTATGTGGCTCAGGGAGGCAAATGACAGGTGTCACTTCTGAAATAAATGCATTTCATAGATGCCAGGCAGTTCTGGTAAGGGAATATCTGCACCTGAGAGTGAAGGAGGGATCTTCAAAGGATGTTGCTTTTGAATTTAGGTGGATTTTACACCATATCTGCTGGTAATGGGAATTCTGTTATAATTAGAAATGTAGGTGGGTGCTTGCTAAAAGCTGCTAAACTGTCTAGGTCAAGCCAGCAGTGAGACAAAGAAGTAATGCATTCCTGTAATCAAGAGAAACCAGTTCTGGAGCTTATGGCAGAATATTTCAACCTCTACTCCTGTACTTTTAACTGTTACAGAACATGTTTTCCTACAGGTAATGACAGCTGTGCTCAAGGAACTGTTTGCAATGTTATTTATTTTAATAATGGAGAGGATTGCCCTATTTTCCAAATCCTGAAAGCTGCTGCTGTCAATATATTCTCAAATGTAATGCACCCATTACAGATTTACAGAACTAAATGTTTCCTACTACAAGATCATGACATGAAACATTAAAACAATGAGCTGGATGGGGGATGGATACTCTTAATCCCTTTATCGCTTCTGAATTTATCACTGCCTTCTCAGAAAACATAATTTCATGTCATGGCCCTGTACAGGTTCACTGCATGCTGTTGGTGATTAGAATCTGCAGCTCTAATAGAATTAGCAAGTTTTGCAGGCTGGAATTTGTGGGCTCAGTATCATTTTTCAGCCCTTTGTCTGTGGTTTCATGTTGCAGCTGAGATGATCTCAGAGGTAGCTGCTGCTGAGGGGAGGGAGCCAATCCTCTCTTCCCTGGGCACAGCAGAGCTTTCCTGCCCTTGTGCTAAAAGCTGATTTTCCCCTGGGATAGCTTTTCCTTTGTTCCCCAGAGGGGCACAGAGCTGGCCCGTGGGTGCCAGGCTGTTCTGCTTCTCTTGGCTGGGCTAGAACACAAAACATCACCAACTTCTTTCTTCTCATCCCAAGATCTGCAGGTAGATCAGCTTGGAGCTGTTCCCACTTCTGGGGAGCTGTTTTCCCCTCACCTTTGTGTGCAATCCTGTTTGCAATACCTCTGTCAGCCTTTTGATCCCTTGTTGGGGTAGGAGCTGTAGAGTCTGTCCTGCCACCCTTTAAATCCTTCTCTGAGCAGCAAAACCCACCAGGTTGTCCCCAGAGGAGATCAGGGAGGAGAGAAAGAAGTTATTTTTCTGCCTCATACTAAATAGATGTCAGCTGCAGAGGGGCAGTCAGAGGAAAAATCTGATTTTACCACAGCTGGGAAGAGGCAACTTTGCCAAGAGGGGAAAAAAAATAAAAATCCTGGAGTGTTTTCCACTCCAGTGAACTGTGCCTGTCTTGGTGCTCAGGAAAGCTGTGAGCAAAGTACAGAGGTGTTCATGTGGCCAGAGTGGGGATGTGGAACATGTGCAGGCAGGAGGCATTTGAAGCCTTTTGCACGAGAGTTTGTGCAAGTTCTCAGTGAAATCTGTGGCTGGATCACTTTGGAGTTCTCCAGCTGCCTTGGAGCAGACTTGTGGGAAGAAGTCAGATTGATTCAGATTGCATCATGCACCTTTATAAATATTGCTGCCATTTAAAACCAGAGACAGCTCAGGGGTTTTTGACAGAAGGGAAGGAAGAAAGGAGCAATGCCCTTTAGGGGCCAGGTGGTCAGGATTGATCCCAGGCTGAGCCAACATTCAGGGAAAAATTTTACTGACATGATGTTACAGCCTTATTGACCTCATTAACCTCATTCTCTCTTTCAATGCATTCCATGGTTCCCACAGGAAAATCTTCAGTTTTTACTCAAGCTACTTAAGGAGGCAGGAAAGACATTTCATGGTTTGTTTTTTTCTTCCTTTTCCAAAGTTTTTGTTTTCCCAAATCAGTGTAACTGCAGGTTAAAACACACAATACCTACAGAATATTCCTTGCTTAAAAAATGAATAGGATCTCTTGCTATCTTAGGGTTCTTTTAGGGTTTATTCCTGAATTTTTTTTTTGAATGCTAGCACTGTGGAATTAAGTAAGAAGTGGCAGAATTTGTAATTCCTTGTGTTTTTCCTCCTGCAGTCGTCGGGATGACATGGAGTCTCTAGGCTATGTATTGATGTACTTTAACAGAACCAGTCTGCCTTGGCAAGGATTAAAGGTAGGTTATGATGCTTTTGTTTCCCTCCCCCACCCTTTTAATATTTTTTTTTCATGTTTGTGTATCATGCTTCTGCTTGTCAGGTGGGTTTATATAATGTTTAGCCTCAGTTGTACAAAGCAGCTTTTCCCAAAGCTTGATATTTATAGACTGTGGATTCTGCCTCTTAAGCAGCAGGTGAAGTGTGCATTGTTGGACTGTCTTAAAATTTATGCTAAACAATAGCTGACATCATCTCTGCCAGTTATTGTCCTGCTTCAGGCTGAGGCCCCTTTGGGAAATACTAAAAAACATTGTTAGTGGCTTTTTGAATTGCTGGAGAGAGCATGGAAATAATCTTCCTGGCAAGTTGAACCTGGACTGAAGATACCACTGAGGCTATGGCACAACTGAATAATTATCAACTGCAGAGGCTTGTTCAGGATTCCCATGTGTGGGAACCAGCTACAAACGTGGCAGACATTTCTTATTTCACTTATTTAGACTCCAGTGATTTGTTTTCATGTTTTAATTGTTTTTCTTCCTCCGTGTGAGAGTTGTGTAATTCCAATGGTGCTGCAGCTGCACAGTTTCTAAAAAGGCAGCAGCTTGTGGGCCACTGGAGCTCCTCAGCTACAAATGAATGCAAAGGGTGCTGAAGCACCAGGCAGCCCTGAGTGGGGCACTGAGTGGGAATTAATATAACTTTGGCAAATGTAGCTGCAGGTCTGGTGTGGCTCATGGACAAAAGCTGCAGCAAGAACTCCACGAGCTGTGCCATGTGATGGGAGCATTAGACTGCGACAAATGGTATTAAACTGTGGCCAAATCTTAATACCAGATTGACCTTCATTCTCTTTGCAATAAGTGTGTGGGACTTGGAGATTTCACATAAAATACTTATGGTTGACCAAAGGATTTTTGTCATCTTTTTTTTTTTTTTTTTGCTGCTGTCCTTGTTAATCCAGTGTTGCACAATATCTCTTATATTGTGACCTACATGTTCCACAGGCTGCAACAAAGAAGCAAAAGTATGAAAAGATTAGTGAAAAGAAAATGTCCACTCCTGTTGAGGTTTTGTGTAAGGTAAGAGTTTCCAAATGATGTCATACTGTGAAGTGGAAATTCTTTTCTTGTTTGGTTTGTTGTTTGTTTTTTTTTTTTTTTTCCCCTAAACTTGAGCCAATTTATTAAATAGCCTCACATGGCATTTGCTGCTGAATAATACTGCTTTGGCAGGCACTGGGTGCCTTGGGTTTGGCCACCCAGCAAGACTGGGAATGTGTGTCCAGGGCAGCATTTGCTGCTGTTCCTTGGCAAAGTTCATGGCACCATCATTCAGGTCTTGCTGCCTGTTGGCTGTGCAAGCTCCCAGCTCTCTCACATGTGCCTTGTTCAGTTCTTCAAACACCAGAAGTAAATAAGTAACCAAGGTGGAGCTGTCTGGCTTGCCACATCCATTTTCTGCCTCTACAGGAGAGTTCATATTGTCTGCCCTAACTCAAGTAGTGCCTGTAATGGAATTGGGTGCGAGTGATCTTTGTTTTTCCAAGGTTTTCCTTTGAGTTTTAAGATTTCTTTTGCACTGTGGCATCCAAGTGCTTCTTAACAGAGATCCTTGCAGGGTTTGTGCACCCCAGACACCAAGGATTGCACTTTCTAGTCCTGCACATCTCTATCCCCAGAGTCTGACAGCCTCTCCTGAGCTGTTGAACTGTTCATGGGATGGTTTGGGTTGGAAGGGACCTTAAAAATCATCCAGTTCCAAGCCCCTGCAGGGGACAGGGACACCCTCCACTAGTCCAGGTTGCTCAGAGCTCCATCCAGCGTGGCCTTGAACTTTCAGGGATGTTAACCCTGTGATTTTTTACACACTGTTCTGTGTGCTATTACCTATTACAGGTAGGCTTTTATACAGCATGAAATGTTTAAAAATATAAAGCAGAAAATCTCTGAAAGAGGTTTTCATAATGTAAGTTTTCACATTTAATGCTTGTTAACTGACCTTGTCTCTGCTATGCTCAAGGAAACAAGTGAATCTCTTGCTGGATAATTATCATTATTTTAGAGACTTAGTTAATGAGAACAAGGTTTAATTAGGATGAACAATATGCTTTATAAATAAATGTTGACGATTCTGGTATCAGGGAGCTTATGGTTGCAAACCATGCATGAGGTAACATTTCAGGGGAGGGAATGTGTACCTGAGCAAATGCACATGCTGAAATACAGAATAAATGAACAACTGGGGGCAAAGTGGAATTAATTCATACATCTTCAACCAGTTTTCCTCTGCTGTTAGAGAGACACATGTCCATCTTTTTGCCTTTGTTAGAAGGTTTTTGATTAACACTGTTGATTTACAGGGGTTCCCTGCAGAATTTGCCATGTACCTGAACTACTGTCGTGGCCTGCGCTTTGAGGAGGCACCAGATTACATGTACCTGAGGCAATTATTCCGTATTCTTTTCAGGTCAGTCTCAAGTGGAAAAGTACAGAAACTTCTCAGGGAACTGCTCTGTGGGACTGGCACTGCAGAGAGCAGCTCCTGTGTGTGTGGTGTAGGGAGTTCTTCTGAGACTGCCTTTCATTTCTAAGCTTCAAAAGCTGTTTAAAGGACCTGAAAATTATTGTTCAGTGTTAAACATAAAGAGAAAAGATTCTCTTGTTTTTGCCTTGTGTGACGTGACCACAGGGCTGAGCCCATGCTTCAGGTTCTGTTGCAAGTACCTTAAGAAATTGACCCCTTGGTAGAAGCCTTTGAAGCTTTTTCTGTTTGGAAATCAGTGCTGGGCCCAGCAGTGGTTCCCAGGAGAGAAATTTCAGTGGAGGAGAAGAGTGCTGCTTCATTGAGCTCGTTAGAGCAACTGGAACATCAGTTCCACCTTGTGCAGTGAGCAGCATCTGCCAAAAGAAGGGCTGGTACTGATCTCTGGAGTCTCCCCCCAGGTTTCTGGAACCAGAGAATTCCTATTCAGTGATGTACAATGCTGCAGTCTCTCCTTGAAATTATATCTATATTCAAAAAAAAAAAAAAGCTCAGAAGCTGAGTGCAGCTGGGTGAGCTGGGCTGGGAGGAAGTGCTGCTTCCACAAGTGCAGACCTTTGTGTAAGCAGTGAGTAAATGCTGCTGGCTGGCATTTGGGCTTGCTGCAAGAATCCCTTTAAGTTAGTAATACTTAGCATTTCTATACCATTCATAATCTCTAAAGCAGCTTAGAGAAGGAGCTATCCCCTGGTTCTGGGGTTTCAGGCAGGGCTTGGTGTTAGCTCTGACGTGTTTCAGCAGAACATGTCCCTCTTTTGCAGGACCTTGAACCACCAGTATGACTACACATTCGACTGGACAATGCTAAAGCAGAAAGCAGCACAGCAGGCAGCCTCTTCCAGTGGGCAGGGGCAGCAGGCCCAAACCCCCACAGGCAAGCAAACTGACAAATCCAAGAGTAACATGAAAGGTTAGTAGCCAAGAACCAAGTGACGTTACAGGAAAAACAAAAATTCCACGAATTTGGACAACGGCGGCAATTCCAAGTGTTAGATCAAGGAGGTGGTTTCAAATCTACATTTGGCTCTTAAATTCAAAAGCAAAACCAAAAGACGTCCTTGGAGAATTTGACTACTAACTTTATACCAAAATGTCCTTGTTATTCATATCATTTCTTCTGGGGATGTTGGGTCATTTTTAACCACTGCATCTTTTGCTCCTGCATTAACCACTTTCCAAAAACAAGAAACTGACTTGGTGTTGGGAATGTGACATTTTTATTTATTTTGATTTATATATATACATATATATATCCTTATATATGTATAAATATATAATGCAATCCAAAATCCTAGACCTAACACTTCTTAAGGGATAATTCTCATTGGCTAGGCAAGGATCTAGAGACTTTGGGTTCTGCTCTGTGGCAGCTGGTACAGTGCTGTGGGTTTGCTTCTGTTCTGTATGCCTCAAACACTGGGAACAGAAAATTGTGACTGCTCTGGCTTCCTCCAGTGGGTTTACATTGAGACAATTGGTCCAGAGGTCAAGGAAGGGACCAGTGAGCTCAAAATGCCTTGTGGAAATCAAGCAGTAGCCCCAAACTGCTGTGGATTGCCAACTCACAATTTTCTGAAGTATCTGGGTGCTCTGGGATGGGGCTTCAGGTTTCCTGATGATTTTTTGATGTTTCTAGGTTATGGTTTCAAGGGGAAATGTTGTGACATGTCAAATGTAATTGTGTAATAACTGAAAACTAAGTTCTGAAAAGACACATCAATTTTTTTTTTTTTTCCACATGGTCTAGAAGCTTTTAAAATACTTTTTATTTTTGTGTGTGTGATGTAAATGTGCTGGTGTGAGTCTGGTAAGTCCTTAAGATGAAACTGCCACATCTGTGCATTTCTGAGCCTGTCTTGCCATGAAACCAATTTCTCCAGCTGAGCTGTGGATAAAATTGAAACTAATGAGATTGTGTGACTGAGAATAGGGATGCAAGGTTTACATTCTGTACTGAGGCATTGCTGCTCTTCAGTACCTCTTGCCTGTCATTCTTCTATGTATAAAATTATATCCTTGGCTAGCATGACAATCAAAGAAAATGCAGAAGTGTTGACAATGAACTAAAACATTGTTCTTCACATTTTGTGGCAGGATTCAAACCTTACCAGGTGTCTTTAGTTGAAATAGCTATCAAAAAACCACATTTC
>JANRMJ010000037.1:15969767-15995868 GCA_025584955.1 Alethe diademata | reverse complement strand
TAAAGCTGGCCCATGAGCAGATAATGTGTGCCAGGAGATCAGGGTCACTGCCCCACCTGGCTTCAGCAGATGGGGACAGAATCCACATTGCTGGCCACATCAACCCAACACACCATCCCCATCCCTATCCCCATCCCCAGGGAATGGCACCAGGGACCCATCCCCAGCCCTGCCAGGACACAGGAGTGGGAGGAGGACAGGGAGGAGTGGAGCAATGGCAGGAGCTGGCTCAGATTTCATATTGTCTCTGCTTCCTTTCACTTCCCTTCTCTGTTTCCCTCATGTGGGACAGAGCTGCCACAAGAAATGTTAAGACTTTGTTAAATGTAAACCCTTTTCTTTCAAAGCAAAACTTATTCATGACCTTATTCAGTCTTGGGCTGTTCTTTTCTAATTGCTGGCTCTACATAAGAATTCTATTTTTCTAAATAAGAATTCTTATTTCTGCATGAAAATACCAGTTTATTTGAGTGACTTAGCAAATACCAATTTATTTGAGTGACTGGCAAAGCTGGCTCAATAAAAAGAACTGTAGAACAGAGTTCTGGTCAAAGAAGTGACTTTAGAAAGCTGCTGCATATTCCAGCTCCACATTTCCAGGTATCTGCTTATCTTACAAATCCAGTCTGACTACTGATAAAAATTGGGGTTTAATGTGATTATCTCTCCATGGCCAATGCAGCTGTGTAGGAGAAGGACTGGAGTTTTGTGTGCCTCAGCTTTCATTAACATAATTAGCAGCTCAAGTTGCAGGCCCTGAATCCTTTATAGCAATAGTTGATGATGTGTGGAGAAGGATATCTCATTTTCATTTTCAACTTTTTGAACAAAGAGTTCTGCAAGGCCTTGGCTCTCCTGTGCTGGGGAGTTGAGGCTTCCTAAAAAAAAAAAATCTCTGTTGGGGATTCACTATTTTAACGGATCTGTTCATCTGAGGGTCTGGTGAAAGGAGGGAAAATCCCCTCACTCCAGAGCCACTCCAGCACTGGGAAAAAACCAAAAATCAATGGAATGATGGAGTTAGACCCCATCAATCCCATGGGTCTCTCCAACCTCGAGCAGACTTTGGGGTGTTTCCAGACTCACACCATCCCCAGCCCGACCTCCAGGAGCTCTCAGCTGCTCCTGGACATCCCAGAGCTGTTGCAGAACATTCCCAGCAGCTCTGCTGTGTCCCCTCCTCTCCAGGGAAGGCAGAGCAGAGCAGCTCCACTCCCGAGGCAGGACACGGCTCCCCAGACCCCTCTGTGGTGCTGCTGGCTCTCAGGGACACCTTTCCACCAGGTAAGGATCTGTGGGGGGGTCTCACAGATTTCCTAAGGGTGCCTTGGGTCTCATCTCTGGCTGAACGACGAGGATGGGCTGGGGTGGTGTGGTTTGGGCACCACAGCCAGGCTGGAGGCTCTGGTGGGCTGGCAGGGGTGGCTCTGGGTGGCAGGGCTGGCTCTGGGTCCCTCAGAGCTCCTGCTCCCCTTTGATCCTCCTCTTTCCTTCCCAAGAGATCTCGCTCTCGTTCTCCGTCGAGAGCCGCTCCTCGCGGGGCCGCAATCCCCAGCTCCAGGAAGCTGCCAGGAAGAAGCTGTGGGCTCTGGAGAGCGATGACAGAAGTGTCTGTGCCCTGTTCAAGGTAGAAACCCCATGCCAGCATGCTGGGATGCCCCTGGGATGGTGGGAGGTGTGCTGGGGTGCCAAACCCAGCTGAGGAGCTGCTCCAAGGTCACTGCAGGGGACTCTGGACAGGACTGGAATGATGGGAAGGATGAACTGATGGCAAGTGAGAGGCAAAGCTGAGCCTTGTGTTGTTTTGGGAGAATCTGAGCCTAAACAGGAATTCACAGGGCTGGGATCACCCAATCCATGTCCCTGCTGGATCTCTGGACAGAGTTCTCAGGTTGGATTTTATAGAAATAAACCCCAGCTACAGAGAGGGTGCCTGGGCTGAGCTCTCCTTCCCTGCTGGGTTTCAAGGCTCCAGGACCATGCCTTGATGCTGCTTTGTCTCCCACGTGCAGGAGCTGTCAGCCAGGCTGGTCTGCATGCAGGCACACGAGGATTGCTTCCTCCTCACCTTCAAAACCCTGGAGGAAGTCTGGAAGTTTTCCACATACCTGACTTTAGGTAATGTTCCCAAGGTCTAAACAGACCTTGTGTGTGAGAAGGGTTTTTGGGGAAGGCACTGCCTGACACTACAGAACTGTAATGTTCAGGGTGGACAGTGAGAATATGAATTAGAGAACTTTGCAATCTGCTGTTTATGAAATCTCTGCTTGGATCAGTGAGAATCAGGAGGATTCCTTTTGGGAAATTTTGGAGACAAAACCAGAAGCTTTTGGAAATCCCCAAGACCCTTCCTGCTGCTCAGGGATGGAGGTGCTGATCCTGATCCCCCTTTTGGCCTCTCAGGGTACGTGGGGACCTGCCTGGAGCAGCTGCTCTTTGCCCAGGAGTTCTGGCTGGACTGTGCCCTGGTGGAGGACACCGAGCTCAGGGTCACCATGGATGAAGAGCACCTGGCCACCATCTATATGGATCTGCTCCTCCAGGAAGGTGTGATGGGAATGCACATGGAATTCTGGCAATCCTGCAGCAGGGCTGTGCTGGATCACTGATGCACTGATCCAATCTGACTCTTTCTCTGCAGGGAATTTTTTCTCCAGGGCAGTGCCTGGCGCCTGGAAGTCAGAGCAGGAGGAAGAGGAGGGTCTGCAGCTCTGCAGGAACGAGCTGATCCATGTGAAGAGCGTTGGAGAGGATTCCAGCTGGGAAGGGATGTCCCTGCTGACGGGACAGCGAGGTGTGGTGCCCCTGACAGCTCTGGAGCCAATAGCTCAGCCCTTCTACCAGTAAGTGGTGAATTAAAGGCCTCAAACCAGGATCCTTTCCTCATCCTGATGCATGACTGGCACCAAAACTGGCTGGGAAACTCCTCTTGCCTGTGGCAAAGGGCAAGAGTCTCACAATTCCATGAGGATATTTCCAGGAGGATCCACATTAGGCACAAAGATTGGAATCACTGCAGTGCTGTCAATGGGACACAGCAAGGACATGCTCCCACTTCAGATGGGCTTTTTGTAGCATGTTGATTTAGGTCATACATGAGCTTATCTCTGATTAACAGATGAAGAAGTGGCAGAAAAAATTCAGGCAATGCCAACCAAAGTGGGGATTCAATTGGTTACCTGGCTGAGCCTTCTGCCTGCAGAAATCTTCCTTAAAGATGGGAAATTTGTCCTGCTCTTCCCCTGTGGTGTGACACATCCCTGGGGCTGGCCTGGGGTCAGGAGTGCTCTTACAGGACCAGTGAGGATCCCTTTTGCCTTGCAGGTGGTTCCTGAAGAATTATGCTGTGAGTTTTGGCCTCTCCCAGGAGATCAGCGGGACGAGCTCTCAGGCCATTGGTGAGTGACCCCTGGCACAGTCCCAAAACCTGGGTTTGGCCACAAATGACCACAAATCCATTTGTTGTTCTGGGCCTGAGCCCACTACAGGGGCTCCAAGGGAATGCTGCACATCTGGACTCTCTGGAACTCAGATCAGAAATTGCAAACCAAGTTCTGAGGAGCACAGAGAGCTGCTGGTGACACCTTCTTGCCACTGGGTTTTCCCTGTCCTACTTCAATTTAATTCAACTTTGAATTCTTTCAGGAGGGAGGTTTCAAATCATGAATGCTGTGCCTACCAGCCAGCCCTTAACCCCAGTCCAGCCCAGTTCAGAGCAAGCTGGACCCAGGAGCTCCCTGCAGGTGTGACTTTGTCATGTAGGGACATTTGACCTGTCCAAGATTTCACTCCTGGCAGAGTTGAGATAGGACAGTGCCTGTGAAAATCCATATTTGCAATCACCCTCCAGGGTGCAGCTTGCAGAGGTGTGGAGTTTATCCATCTCTCTTTTATTTTGTATTATAATCCTCTTCTCGAGGAGAAATGGCACAAAGAAATGGATCCAAGATCACAATAAATCTTAGGGGGAAGAGAGGCAGCCCTCTCCAGCTGGAATCAGACCTCTCCTTGCTCAGGTCTTTTCTGGTGAGGAGATTTTAGTTTTAGCAGGGATCCCACTGAAATTCCCTTTTTTTGACTCGCTTTCCCAGTCAAAGGCAGGTGCATCGCCACCAAGGAGCACAGAGGAGCAGCGTGGGATGAGCTGAGCTTCTCCAAAGGAGACCCCATAGAAATCATTGGCTTCTTCATCCCTGGACTGCCCTGGTTTGTGGGCAAATCCCTCAGCACCGGGAGCATTGGCTTTGCTCCCACCCAGCACGTAAATCCCGAGGCTTGCGACCCTCTGTGAGTTTATTCAAATTAAATTCTGGAGAAAAGGGAGGGGAGGCTCCAAATCCCACCCCAAGGCTGTGTGAGAGCCTAGGACAGGTGATTTCCTTTGGAGGACCCTCACAGAGGGTGGGTTTGAGGTGTGAGCAGAAGCTTTGGCCAGGCTCTGCTGCAGCCCAGGCAAAGAAATTGGATTTCACCTGCCTCAGGTGATTCTTGGAGAGGAACAGATCCAGCCCTGGGCTGAGCTGGCTTCAGTTTGTCCTAGAAATGTCTGCAGTTTGTAGCTCTGAGGGGCTGGGAGGCTGACAAGGATGGGGAGAGCATTCCCTGCCGAGGAAACCAATCCTGCTTTCCTTCCTCCTGCCCCTGGATGTGGAGGCAGAGCGGCCACAGGCACAGAGCAGAATTCCAAACCCTCCCAAGGACACAGCAAGGGCTGTCCAGGGAGGGAGGGGGATAAATCCCACCCTGACTGGGGCAGCTGTCTCTGTTGGTGGCTTCCATCTGATGGCCATCCCAAGATGCCCACTTCTCCAAGAGTGTGTGCAGGAGGACAAGGTTTTAACCAAGCTCTGCTGGGTTTTCCTCTCTCAGACTCACTCAAGGTGAGCTGTAGCCCTTTTCTCTGACACTTCAGAAGGGACAGAGCAGATCAGGTGGTATCCCACAACTTCTGGATTCCAAAAAAGACCAACAGGTTCTTTTCTCTGGTACCTTTCTGGTCCTTCATGGAAAATGTGGATGGGGAAGGTGTCCAAAATCCTGTGTTCATCTACAGCAGAACTTCAGTGTTGGGAGGAGGAGAAGGAATGGGAAAACATCCCATCCCATTATCCCATCCCATCATCCCATCCCATTATCCCATCCCATTCATTATTTGACCACTCTGACTCTTTTCTCCTGCCCCACCCCAGGGGAAAGGGCTTGGTGTTTCTGAGTGAAGAGGAGAAGTCCCCAGTCCTGCAGGTGCCCTGCAATGGTGACGAGCAGCACTTTGTCACCCTGCTGGGGGACCTGGCACACACTGACATCACCTCTGTGTACAGGCTGGGTGAGTGTCCCCTCCCCTTCTGTCCCAGCCCCTGCATCCCCAGGGAGAGCTGGAGAGCCCCAAGATGATGGGAGTGCAGAGAATGCAACTTCTGGGGTGGAGGTGGCACCAAACCCGTGCTCAGGTTGGTGCTGGAGGCCTGAGGTGTCCTCAGGAGTGACCCTGCCATGCTGGGACCTTCTGTGCTCCCAGGGCAGCTCCTGAGCTGGGATCCATCCAGATGCTCTCTCCACCAAGCCTGGCCTGCAGGATCTGGGTCAGGGTTGTTCTCAGTTTCTCTCTTCTGGATTTGGGACTTCAGGTGATCTCTGCACATTGACACTGACCAAGGATTTGGGGTTTTATTCTCTGTTTGTCTCTTTGTACAGCTGGTTTTGAACCCACAGCTGCATTCCCACAAGCACCACCAGGTGAGTGTGAGGAGGGGACAGAGGGGGAGGCTTTGGTGATGACTTCTGAGGGTGAATTTGGATATGAGGAAACATCAGAGAATGGTTTGGGTTTGAAGGGATCTCAAAGCCCATCCAGCCCCACCCCCTGCCATGTGCAGGAACACCTTCCACTAGCCCAGGTTTCTCCAAGCCCCGTCCAACCTGCCCTTGGACACTTCCAAGGATGGGGCAGCCATGAGAAGAATTTCTTCCTGACCCCACAATGGTTTCCCTGTCCCTTCCAGAGGCTGCTCTCCACGGCAGTAAAGAAATCCAAGTGCTCCAGTCTTGGGAGGAAATCAATGACTGGGCTGCCAGCAGCACCTCGGAGCTGTCCAGCCCAGGCAGTGACACAGGCCCTGCCACGCTGGAAGATGTTCTCCTGGACAAGCTGGATGATTTGGATTATCCCAAATTCTTCATCGACCTCGACGCTGGACACATGGAGGATGCTGATGTCTTTGACCCCATGTTGACCTTCCTCAACCAAGACAGTTTCGTGCCCAGTTTTCAAAGCTTTTATGATCTCAGCTTTTCCTTTCTCCACTCCACTTTTTATGGTTTCTCTGACGAGGATGAGCTGGTCCTATACCTTGAGACTTCCCGGAACTGGGCCAAGAGGACTCGTTTGGTTTGGGCTCACGTCAGGCTCTGTTTCCTCTTGGGTAAACTCTGCATCAAGAAGGTGAAGCTCTCCCAGGCCCGGGTGTACTTTGAGGAAGCCATGAGTGTCCTGGACAGGGGTTTTGGGGACCTGCCCCTGCTGGCAGCGCTGCACGTCAGCCTTGCCTCCATCTACCTGAAGCAGAACATGAAGCACAAATTCTCCTCCCTGCTGGGGAAGACAGTGACCCTGCTCGTGTGCCTGCCCGGCCGCTCCTTCAGCTGGGAGAACGAGCTGGAGCTGCTGACGTACGTGCTGAGGGACTCCATCGCTGTGGGCAACGCCCCGCTGGAGGCCCGGGCCTGCTTCCTCATCGTCAAACTCCTGCTGCAGCTGGGCAGAACCGAGGAGGTGCTGCCCTTTTTGGAGCACCTCCAGTGTCTCAGCACCACCTGGCCCAGCCCAGGCACCCGTGCTGGGCCGCTGGACGCCGCCGCCACCTTGGGCTGCCTCTATGACAAGAAGTGCCTGCCCAATATCGCGCTGGCCTGTGTCAGGGCCTCCGCTCCCGGCAGCACCAAGGGGACACCCACACCCATCTGGAGAGCCGGCTTCATCCTCCAAAACGCTTCCAAGCTCGAGGGGAAGCAGCTGGCCAGGAGCAGCATCCCAGCAGTGGCCTGTTTGTACCTGAAGCAAGCGCTGCAGTTCTGCCGCGACAGCAGGGCCGTGCCCATGCAGAGGACGCTGTGCGCCGTGCTGTCCAGGCTGTTCCTGCAGCACGGGCTGCTGGATGGGGCCGTGTGTTACGCAGCCAGGGCCGCAGCCCTGGCCAGGCTGCTGGGGGAGGAGGAGGCCTTTGAGTCCTCGCTGTCCCTGGGGTGGCTGCACCTCCTGCAGCAGCGGCCGGGCCCGGCCGGCGCCGTGCTGCGGCGGCTGCGGCGCTGCCTGTGCGGCACGGCCAGCGAGACCCAGGCCGGGGCCGTGCACAACCTGCTGGCCATGGCCCTCGGCGCCCAGGGGAGGCTGCAGGAGGCTGCAGAGAACTTCCTGAGGGCCCTGCACAAGGCCAAGGAGACGGGCAGCGGGAGGAACCAGGCGGTGGCCCTGGCGAACCTGGGCCAGCTGAGCCTGTCGTGCGGGGCCGCGCAGCTGGCCGAGCTCTACCTGCTGTGGGCAGTGCGGCTCTTTGCCCAGCTCCAGGGGCACCAGGAGCCGGACACGGAGCTGGCACAGGTGCTGCTGTGGCTGGCACAGGCCATGGTGGACAGGCAGAGGATGGAAGATGCCAAACTCTGCTATGAGCTGGCGCTGGGCTTTGCCCTGAAGTGGCAGAACCTGAGGAGTGAGTAGAGAGAGGGGAGCGGGGCAGTGTTCCACCCTGCCAGGTGCCCAAGGCTGTCCCCTGACCTGTCCTTCTCCCTGGCACAGGTCAGCTCCACGTCACCGAGCGTCTGTGCCATTTCTACAGCAGAGTGTGCCCCGACCTGCAGGCCTGCATCACCTACCATGAGCACTGGGCATCCCTGGCACGGCAGCTGCAGGACAGGGAGCTGGAGGGCAATGCCAGGCAGGCACTCAGCCAGCTCTACCAGGCTTTGGGCACGCCTGAGTGAGTGCCTGGGGCTGCTGGATGCTGCCAGTGGCTGTCCTGGGGTGTCCCTTGAGCAGGGTGGGAAGGGGTGTGGTGGCTCCACCTGCCCCACAGTTCTGGTTCTGAGATTTATGAGCTGTCCCTGTGCTCTGAGAGTGAGCAGCTCAGTGTCAACCAGAGCTGGGCAAATGTTGTCCCAGAGAGAGCTGGAGTCTGGCCAAACACAGTTCTCCAGGAGACACCCAGCCTTCAGCAGAGTGAAAGGGAATTCATTGCTTCCTTTGGAAGCTCATCCCAGTGATTAATCACCACTCCCCAGTAAGAACAGGCTCCTTATCTGCTCTTTGAGTAAGGCTGGTTCCAGCCTCAGGCTGCCAAGGCTGCCCTTCCTATATTGCTGTGATATTGTCCCCAGGGAGGGACTTAGCACCCACAGGAGCTGCTTAAAACCCAGTATGAGCTCACCTTTAATCTCCTGCCTGACACCTGGGTCTGATTAGATCAGGCAGGAGAGGAAAGGAGAGAAGGAGGCTGGGACAGGTCACAGACCTTGATGGCAATCAGGTCAGAGATGTGCAGAGCCAGGTCCCACTGCCAGAAGGACAAGTGGGCAGGGCTGTCCCCAGCTGGGGTGTTCACCTCCCCAGGCAGGGCACGGTGAGTGCAGGGGGAAGGTATTCAGGGAGCAGATGCCTGTCATGTGAACGGTGCTATTTAGGATCACAAAGTGCTATTTAGGATCACAAAGCACCCCATTCCCTGGGCTCCCAGGACAGCTAGGGCCTGGCTGCCAGCAGGAGAGACACCAAGCAAACAAACTGTCCTGGACACTGCTGGCTCTCCCTTCCCCACAGCTCATCCCACTGCCTGTCCCTGTGTCCTCCAGTGACCAGGGGCTGGAAAAGTGCTTGGACATGTAGCCAGAGATCTCTCCATGGCTGCACAAGGGACAAACACCAGGCAAAGCTGTGGGTTTGGGTGCCAGGTGCTCTCTGGGACATGTAAGTACAAGCATTCCCTGCCTGTGGAGCTGGGAGTGACTTTGGGACTCAGCTCAGGGAGGCAAATTGGGTTTGTGGGTGACCTGGATGAACCCCTCTTAATCACACAGGGGTGAGGAGCAGCCTGAGAGGGACCATTGGTGTTCTGAATTGTCCTAAGGTGGCCAAATGACCATTAAAGCCTGAGCACTGAAGCGTGGAGACTTCCATGATCCTGCCAGGGCACTCAGAACTGACAATGTCCCTTTATCCCCAAACTTTGGTAACTACAGGAGGAGAGAGCAGGGGGTCAGTGCCATGGGGAGGTGGCATGGGGACAGCAGAGAGTGTCCTGTGACTCCTCTGAAGTGACTTTTTTGCCTGTTGCCATCCCAGGGCTCTGAGACAATCCCTGGACTGCACCAAGCAGTGCCTGAGGATCTTCATCGACCTCGAGGAGGCTGCGAGGGCAGCAGAGGCCTGGCTGCAGGCAGGAAAGCTCTATTATCTTCTACAGGAGGATGAGCTGGTGGAAATGTACTTCCAGGTATGGAGGGGGTGGCTGCAGCTGTCCCACGCATTCCCATCACAGACTTTTGGGGCTGGAAAACCTGGAAGGGAAAGTTCTGAGCACTTCAGCACTCCTGCTGGAAGGAGGAGCTCTTGCCTCACCCTCAGGGTCTGAATTTCCTCTCTTTCTCTCCATCCATGGAGTTTAGAGGATTTTGGGGTGAAAATAAGTGAATTCATTGAGTCAGAAGGGGATGTAGGAGTGCCAAAGGAAGCTGGAGGTGCCAAGTGACCAGTTCCCATTGAAATATCCATAAATAAGGGATTAGTGCCAGGGAAGCCCTTGGAGTTGAAGACTTCTGGCATCTCTCCATCTCCAGCATTATTTTATCAGCTGAACTGCAAAGTGGAAGAGCAGCTGCTAAAATTTGGGGTTCATTTAATCACACCAATATCTCTGCCTTTCCAAATGTCACTCCAGCCCCTTTTTTCCTTCCAGGCAGGCATCCAGACTGCTCTGAAAGGGGACAACTTCTCCCTGGCCATGGATCTTTATGAGAAAGCAGGTGACACCTTCTTTAATGGCAGCCGGAACAGGGCCCGAGCTGTGGAGTTTTACAGGGTATGGAGCCCTCTGAGCACCTCTGTGCCTGTGTCCCCTCCAAAAAGATGGAGGGTGGAGAGGGATGGGGTGATCCTGAGAGTGCCAGGGCACAGATTTGCAAAAAACCCCAGAGATCATTTGGGATTGGGAATGGGCTCCTTCCATGATAAATCCTAGTGGTGTTAAGTGTGAGTTGGTCACTGCTGGCTGCACCCAGTCAGAATTCCAGGCAGCCAAGGAAGGGCAGAGATGTGAGGCTCAGCCTTTGAGAGCCACGCTCTGGGGTTTAAAACTGACTTTTAAGGGAAAGGAGGGACTAAAAACTAAACCTGCAGTGCCCATCCCCTGCCTTGGTCCTGGTCCTGCTGCTCTGTCACCCCTCTCAGGCAGTGCTGATCCCTCCAGGAGCCCTGAACTCACCATTCTCTCTCCTTAGGGAGGTGCTGTGCCCTTGGCCAGGAAACTCAAGGCCACCCAGACAGAGCTGAGGCTGTTCAACAAACTGGCAGAGCTGCAGATCAGCCTGCAGGGCTACGAGAAGGCTCTGGAGTTTGCCACACTGGCAGCCAGGCTCAGCCTCAGGGCTGGTGAGTGATTCACACCCAAAAGTTACTGGGAGTTACTGATTTCCACCCACAGGGCATTGGGAGCCACTGAATCTTGTGGGTGACAACAATATCCATGTGAAAAGGGGATCTGCTGCTTTGCTAACTCTGCTGGACCCATTCTGACCCAAAGTTGTGACATCTTTTTAAGGCCACTTCCCTTTTTTCCAGCTGTGTGACAGCAGAGGGGTTCTGTTACCCCAGAGCACAGGAAGTCTGGTGGAAGCTGAAGACTGAGCAGTTCCTCTCTGCCCTGCTTCTGCTAAAATCCTCACCCCTTCCCATTACAGAAATAGTTTGGGTGGGCAAAATGCCAGCTTAAATGTCTGGGATGGGACCAGTCTTGTACCAGCCCCTTCCAGCACCCAAAAATTCCCCTGGCTGAATGATACTGCTGGGCCAATCTGTCCAAGCTGTGGCATTAACAACCCTGCCCATAGCTCTGTGTTCTCTTGGAGGTATCCATGCCCCCAGGCTGCAGAGAAAATGCATCCAAACAGGCTCAGCAGGGCTGGGGACAGATTGAGCCAGATCAGCAACTTTTCCAGGAGATCCATGGCAGAACCTGGTTGCTTCCACCCCACCTCTTTTTCAGATTCATTGTAGAGCCTGGTTGATTCCACCCTTTGCTTTTCCAGAACATCCATTGTAGTACCTGGTTGATTCCTCACACGCTTTTCCAGATGCATTGAATGACTTGGTTGATTCCACACAACCTTTTCCAGATCCATTGCAGGACCTGGCTGATTACACCTCTCTCTTTTCCAGGAGATCCACTGTAGGATCTGGTTGATTCCACCTTCTCCTCTCTTTCCCAGGGGATCAGCTGCAGGGGCTGGTTGATTCCACCTTCTCCTCTCCTTCCCAGGGGATCAGCTGCAGGGGCTGGTTGATTCCACCTTTTCCTCTCCTTCCCAGGGGATCAGCTGCAGGAGCTGGTTGATTCCACCTTTTCCTCTCCTTCCCAGGGGATCAGCTGCAGGAGCTGGTTGCCTTCCACCGCCTGGCCACAGCCTATGAGCTGCTGCACATGTACGAGATGGCCGAGGATTGCTACCTGAAGACGCTGGCCCTGCGTCCCCCCGTGCTGCAGAGCTCAGCAGAGGCTCTGTACTACTGCAGGCTCTACTGGCACCTGGGCAACCTGGCCCTGTACAAGCTCAAGGTGAGGAAGGAGCCTTCCCATGCTGCTGTGGCTTGGAGGGAGAGCTGAGGGTGGAGGTCACGTCTGGTTTTGAAGAGGGGGAGGTAATTGGGAAGGAAGTGCTGGCTCTTAGCACCATCCCAGTGAAATCAGGTGTGCCTGGGTGCTGCTGGAACCCCCAGGCTCTGCTCCATGAGCTCCAGTGACTCCCTTTCCTAACCCCTGTTCTGTGCTTTCTGCTCAGGATGAACAGGATGCCTCCTCCTACTTCCAGCTGGCCCTTGCCGCAGCCGCCGAGCTGGGGGACCAGGAGCTGCAAGCCCAGCTCTGTGCCAAGCTGGCTGCCATCCCCAGAGCCCCAGGGGCACCTGGGGGCACGCCAGGCTGTGCCACGGAGCGGCCACGGTGGCTGAGCCAAGGTGGCCACGTGGTGTGACCCATGGAGCCGTCCAGAACCGGCCCAGGAGCCAGGAGAGCTCCTGCAGCACGTCCTGAGGAGCTGCAAGGGTTTGGGCTTCTCACCCCAAGCATTTGGGGCCCTGCCCTCATTTTCCAGGAGCAGGGGTGGCACAACCAGGGCAGGATGCTGGAGCTGGTGGTGCAGCAGGGCTGAGCTCACGGTGGAGTTCAGCCCAGGATGGGGATGGGGACAGGTGCCATGTGCCTGTCCCCACAGCTCAGCCTGATCCAAAGTTGTTTGAAATAGCAGCTCTTTTATTTATGCCTGGTTTTTATCCTGTCTGTGATGACATCTCTGCCACCCCCCTCTCCTGTAAAAAGCACCACCAAAGCTTTTGGCAGTGAGAGACAGAATTAGGGAAGTGAGGAGGAAAAAAGGGGCTGGTCCAGCCTTATCTGGGGGCAGAAAAAAACTGCTCAGGAGGAGGCAGAGCCCCAGCCCTGCCATCCAACCTCCAGATCTAGAGCAGGAGCACAGGAAAAGAGCCCTGGAACCGGGAGGTGCAGTGTCCCCATCCCTGGAGGTGTCTAAAGGCAGATGTGACATCTGGGGACACAGTTTAGTGGTGGGGGAATGGTCGGGCTGGATGATCTCAGACAGATTTCCCAACCTGAGTGGTTCTCCCGGGCGCAGGGCAGGAATGTGCAGCTCTGAGATGGCCACCAGAGAGCAATAAATGCTCATTTTTGCAGCGAGAGCGGCTTCCTTACAAACCCCGGGCTGGGCTCGCACTCCGGGATGGAGCACAGGGAAGCAGGAGCGATTTTCCCAGCTGATCTCTTTGCTTTGGCAACCAGTGGCCATCTGTGGCTTCCCAGCCAGACCCTGCTCCCATTTCCCTGCCCGTGCTGCCCTGCCTGGGATTGTTAAATGCAGAATATTTATTTCCTCCCTGCAAACGCCGAGTTCAGCTTCCTCTGCCAATCCCTTCGAGGCATTTGTCACCGGGGCAATGATTATTTACTGCTTGTTTACCCAGCAGCCTCAGACCCCAACCCAGGAGGGAAATCTTCATCCTGGCTAAAACCCAGCAAGCTCAGGGCTCCCCAAAACCTTCCTGCCCCACCCCACTGCTGGTTGGTGCTCACCATGCCAGGGCAGGATATTTGCTGCAGTTTTTCTTTTGGTCTAGATGGATTTTTTAGGACTATTCCAACCACTTAACATTCTCTGGATCTTTTCACACATGGGGTAAAGCACATCTTTGTGCCAGGAGGAAGGTGGACAATTGGAAATGAGGCTGTGGGGAGGAGCTGGGTTGGCTCTGGTTTAAACACACAGGCTCAGTGTCTGAGCTGGCCTAACTCAGCCCAGCTCCAGGAGTCAAACAGAGATGTTCTGATTCACAGGGACTCTGGAGCTGCTTGGAAACCAAATGTGTCCTCCTTAAATCACAGCAAAACACAAATTCTGTGGTGCCTGTGGGGAGGGAGAAAGTCTTCCTCCTTGGGAGCATCCTATAAAAGATCATTTTCCCTCTCCCTCATCTGCCTGTCCGCTCCCACGTGCTGAGATGAGAACTCAGGGTGGCCAGGGCTAATTAAAATTCATCATACAGTGAAATTTAAAGCTGTTGTTCATCTGTACCAAGTCCTGGGTCGGTGCCCAAGGAAAGATGAGGATATTCCACCCCTCCAGATTTGTGGGCAGAGAAATTTGGGGATTTTGTGCCAGAGGAGGTCACTGGGTGGTGGCTCAGCTCCTGGAGCTCCTGTCACCTTCCACCCTGCCCAGGCTGGGGATGTTGTCCCTCATTTTGGGGCATTCTTTGGGACACAGCAGCCTCGGGGTGCTGAGGGGTGCAGAGCCTGCCCAGGGCTGTGCTGCTGCTCCAGCAAGGGAAGGAATGTGGGAACCCAGGAATGATCCTGCAGCACCAGCCAGAGTCAGAAATAGGGGAAAGGGAAGGGATGGATCAAATCTCCTCTGACACCAGGTGTGCCCTGGCTTGTGACTCCTTCCTGAGCCACGTGTGAGTGCCTGTTCTGTGCCCAGGCCAGGAGTTTTCCTTCCTCCCTGCAGCCAGACAGGCTGGAAATAGCTGGAAATAGGCCTGGGGGGAGCCACGTGCAGCAGCACGTGCTGCTCAGAGCAGCACCTCCATTCCCAGCACTCCCAGAGCTGCAGGAACTTCCCTGCTCTGGTTTTTGGGGCTCCAGTCCTTCCCCAGTTTGACCTTGCAGGCACCAGTACTCCCAGTCCTGACACTGCACCAGCACTGGCACTGTGATCCTGTGTTTGTTTAATGCCTCAGGGGGCCATTTAAGGCCTGGAATAACCAGGGAATGGATTTCTCTCACATATGTTCATTCTTGGACAGTGGAAATACCAGGACAGGAATAATTCTTGCATCATCTGAGCTCTGGTGTGAGCCTTCCATGGAATCAGGAGAAAGGAAATGCTGATAAATGGAAATACAGAGAGCTGGATTTATTTGGATTTTCATGGAAATGACTTTTTTTCTGCAGAAATGCAGCACCCAACAATAACAGTTGTTATCAGCAGACATTTTTTCATCATTCCTTCATGGCACAGTGGTGCAAACTGGGCTGGATGAGAGACCTGATGTGGAGGAGCAGCGAGGCTGAGGCAGAGATAAACCTGGAGCTCAGCTTATCTCAGAGGTGGCTGCTCCTCTCTGGGCAGCATCTCCTGGTGTTGCCTGGGTGGGTAATGAGGAGTTGGTAAACACCAGCTGTTCTGCTCAGCAGAGCTGGGGGGAGTGTGTAAACTGGGTAATTTAGATTAAAAATCATTTATTTGCACAGCAACCTGCTTGTTCAGTGATAATTGGGCTCATAAATATGTATGGCAGGAGGAGGAGCTGGGGCTGAGGCTGAGCCAGAGCCAGGAGTCACCAACTGTGGCTGCAGGGGCTTAAATAAACTCTCCATCTCTGCACTGGGCTGTGTTGGGATAAAACCACCTGGAACAGGCCTGGAATTCCTGCAGTGCTGCTGGCCCTGCCCTGAGAGCTCACTCTGTCCCTGGGGGAAGGGAGAAGAGGCAGAGGAGCAGCAGGGAAGTGACTCTGGATGAGGCAGGAAACAGGCAGGAAAACTGGGAGGAAAGAAGCAGGGAAACTAGGAGAAGAGAGGCAAGAAACTGGTAGGAAAGAGGCAGGAAAAGCCAGGAAAATGAGAGGAAAGAAGTGGAAAAACTGGGAGAAAAGAGGCAGGAAAATGGCAGAAAAATTGGGAGGAAACAGGTGGAAAACAGGCAGGAAAACTGTGAGGAAAGAGGCAGGAAAATTGGGAGAAAAAAGGCAGGAAACTGGTGGGAAACAGGTGGGAAAACTGGCAGGAAAGGAGTGGGAAAACTGACAGGAAACAGGCAGGAAAGAAGTGGAAAAACTGGGAAAAAGAGGCAGGAAAAGTGGCAGGAAAACTGATGGTAAAGAAACAGGAGAACTGGAAGAAGAGAGGCAGAAAAGAGGCAGGAAAAGTGGCACAAGAGTCTCCTCTCTCCACAGCACTGGGGACAAGTGTAGGGAGCAGCACAAGTGCCAGCAATTCTGTCACACTGCAGGAGAGGGGAGGGAAATTAAAAAACTCCGCATTTGGCCATGGAGCCTCTTGGAAAGCAGTCCAGGAATCAGGATGAACACACAGAAATGAGCTCCTGAGCAGCAGATGGGTTGTGAGGAAGGAAGAATAAATCCTTACATAACCAAACTCCCTCTGTGCGCTGCTTATGGGGTGTTTGTTTGCTTTTGCTGTTTTGTTTGGGTTTTTTTTTTTCTTTCTTTTGCACCTGCTCTGCCTGTGGCACTGGGGCCACACAGGAGCATAAATCCACATTGGTTATAAATACTACATGTGCAGGATTTCTGGGCTGGTTGTGGGGTTTAATCCTGCCTGGGACACCCTCAGCTCATGTTTAATGGCAGCAGGATTTTTTCTTACCCTGTCTGAGATTTAAGCCAGGCTTGATCCCAAAGTATTCCTACAATATTAATCAGGTTTAAAACCCCCTTCCTCCAGTGCTTTGGGAAGGATTTCATTAATTCCTAGATGACTCCAGAGCATGAGGAGCCTCTCCTGGATTTCCCTGACCCATCAGAGCGGTTTTGGCATTTTTATCTCACGATGGGGCAGAGGATGAGCTGTGTGCTCTGGTGGTGGCTGTGCTGGGGCAGAGATGCACCCAAGGGAAGCCAAACCTGGCACCTTCAGAGCCATCTCTGGTTCTGTGCCTGCACCACACCAATTTTGGGAGTTATTTGGTACCCCAGAAGATTTGGGGACTACAGGACCTGCTTTGTCCCTGTCCTGCCTTCTTCCTGCATCAGCTGAACTCCCCCTTAAAGATCTGGGCTTGACAGATTTTCTTCTGAAATCCTCTTGCTGCTGCTATGATAGACTCCCAGACATGAACAGCTTTGTTCTCAAATTCCTTCCAAAACTGGCACAAACTACTTTTGTGATGTGTCCCTCTTCTCTCTGAATTCCTCTCCCACTGGAAATCTCTTAATCTTGTATTTCCACCTAGAAAAGTACAACAGCTTAAGGGACACTTAGGGAAGTCTCTGTTGGACACTCTGCAAATCCTGCTGAACCTCTGGTGATTTCTTTTTTGGCAGGAAGGCTCTTGCTTGTGGAATTCAGCAGGTGATGCCACAGCAGCTAAAAATTCCACCAAATTTTGCCCTGCTCACACTGTTGTTTTTTTTTTTTTTCCTTTTGGGTGGCCGAGAGGCTGCCAACACTCTCTGGCCCAAACCTGTGCGAGTGCGTGTGAGAGAACTCGGGGTTAATTAACAGCTCGTTAACATTTCCTGCTCTCCAGGGTAAAGGTCGGTACCTCGAGCAGAATTCCCAGCCCATCCCTGCCAAACCGCAGCTGCCATTCCTGTGGGATTTAGGGAAACGAGCCCTTCCCTTTCCCTTGCCCTCAGACAAGGACGAGAGGTTTGGCTAGATAGAAATAATAAATAAATTTGGCTGATAGAAAAAATAAACACGGGACTAAGGGGTGTCCCCGGGCCAGCTGCTGCTGTGGCACTGCCTGTCCCCCCCTCCCCAGAATCTCCTGAAAATCCTCTTCATCCCTGGCAAAGTGGGATTTCTCCCAACATCTGTATTTCTGCCTTGGTTTGGGTTCACTTTCCCAAAATCTGGCACGAAGAGCAGCGCTGGGGGAGAGGAAGGAGAGGGAAGCAGCACAAAAGCGGGGCAGGAGGGAAAGGAAGGGGACACTGCTGGGAGCTGTGGGGATGTGAAATTGCTCTGGCACCCACCCACCTCCCAATCCAGCCCTTCCTGGGCAGCCCAGAGCAAAGCCCAGCTGCCAGGGAGGTGCAAACTGGGCTGGGAGCTCACTGGGAGCTCATTTCCCTCCTGGTCCTGCTCTTCCCATCCCGCTCTGGAGCAGCAGAACAGGAGGAGGGGATGGCACCTGGAATCCAGCACAAGCAGGATGGAAAATCCCTTGGAAATCCACTCTCCAGTGGTGCTTCAGTGGGGAAAAGATGCAGCAGGAGCTGCTGGGAGCTGCTCTTGGTGCCAGCCTGTGCCTGGTGTTGGTGGCTCCTGGGGACAGGGCAGAAGCACTCATCACCCTGAGCATCTCTGGGGACAGGAGTCTGATCTCAGCCCCAGGGCAGAGCTGAGCCAAGACTCAGTTCCTTCGGGAATGGGCTCCAAGGAGCGTTAATTAAACTGGATTTACTCAGCTCAATCCAAAAGCTGTCCTGGGTGACGGCAGTGCTCTCACAATCAGACCCCAGTGTGTGATAACCATTATCAGGCTCGGACACTGAGGTTGTGTAAACACCTCAATTTCCTCCTGGAGCTCCCAAAGCTCCTCCAGCGAGGCTCAGGGAGCTCCTCTGCTCCCACCCAGCCCAGAATTTGTGTTCTCACTCCTGCCAGCAGCGCCTGGAGCCAAACCTCCCTCTGGGAGCTGGGAGCAGCAGCCTTGATGGGTGCTGGGGTCTGTGCTGGGATCTATGCACATTTGTGTGCCAACATCCCAGAATCCCAGACTGGTTTGGGTTGGAAGGGACCTTAAAATATCCTTAAAATATCCCATCCCAGCCCTGCCATGGCAGGGACACCTTCCACTATCCCACGCTGCTCCAAATCCATCAAACCTGGCACTGACAGAGATCCAGGGGCAGCCACAGCTGCTCTGGGCACCCCGTGCCAGGCCCTCAATTTCTTCCTAATATTTAATTTAATTACTTCTCTTCCACCAGCTCAATGCCAAGAGCTTCACTCTGAAGAGGCAATTCTATGTTTTCTCCGTGTTCTCCAGATGCAGGCAGGATTTTTTTTGGGAAGGCTGGGGCTGCACCCCATGGGCTGATTTTTGAGGGACAGCATCTCAAACTCAGAGCCTGCCTGAGAAAAACAGAGCAGGTGGGAAGGGGTTACCATGGCAAGGAGCTGCTCCCAATCCCTGCATCTCTTCCAGCCCAAGCTGGAGCTGGAGAAATCACCCCCAGCAGCCAGAGCTGCTTCACATCAGTGGACTGTTAATTCAGCTTTAGTTAGTTATCACGTTTATTAAAAAAACAACTGATTAAAAAAAAATGATTGACGTTCAGGGACTGCCCAGGAGACAGGGATTGATTTCCTGCTCGTTAGAAAATCTGTAATAATTATTATTATTATTAGGCATCGTTGGATTGAGTTTCACAAACAAAATGTGATGAACCCCAAAGGGATGAACATGAGCTACCTGTAACTTAATTTACGTGGAAGAGCTTTATTATTTTATTATAAATAATAAAATAATCAAGAGTTTGATTATACTCCAAGCCTGGAACATTCCAGGAGAGTTTTGGCCACATTCCCCCCACACCAAAAAAGGGTTTAAAAAAGGTCGTGTCTCATTGCCTTGAGGAGGGACAGACTCCCAGAAAAGCAGGATCTTCTCCCACCCCTCTTCCAGCAGCTGGGAATGCAGGAGATCCACAGGGTTAAAGAATTTTGAGAGTTTCTGAGCGATTTTTACTTTCCAAGTGCTCCCATTTCCGTGTTTTTTACCTCATCCCTTCTCAAATCCTGTCCCACTCGGTGGCCCTGTCACTCCTTGTGCACGTCACAGCCTCATCACACCTCATTAGTTAATTAGAGGGCAGAGGAACAGCCCGACAGAAGGTGTGAAAATGTTTTAGCAGCGCCAGAGGTGACAGCCACAGCTTGTCCCTGTCACTGGGGATGAGCAGGGACCAGAGGTGGCTGCTGGGGACATTCCAGGACAGCTTCAGTGGGAAAAAACACTTAGAGAGCACCTCAGTGCAATCAAACTAAACTAAGAAAATCAAACTAAATTAAGGTGGTGTTAATTAAACTAAAAAAAAAAAAAACCAAAACCAAAAAAAGGATCTCTGGGGAAGGAGAGAAAAGAGAAAATTCACATTTTTGCTTCCAGCAGGTTGAAGGGAACATCCTCAGAGCCCCCAGGGCAGCATTCCCGGGTGATTCCCAGCAAATCTGATTTTGCCTCTGCCCAAAACAACTGGAAAAGTGAAAGATTTTTTTCCTGTGAAATTTCCTTTCCTCCTGCAGCCCCCAATAAAGAAAGGCAGGAGCGACTCCCCTATGGCAAAATGCACTCAGGGCTTCCCACAATTTGCTTTTCCATGTTGATTTTCAAAACCTCTCTGCTCGTTATTTACTGCTGAGCTCTACATTTTAGGGAGTGTATTGTACCTGACTCATTTTATGGCCTGCCTTGCCTTTTATCTTGCCTTGCTATTAATTTAACCCAGCAAATCTCTGTGTTTGTCAGCTCTGATTCCTGGGGTACTGCAGGACTTCGTTTGGAAATTGATTTGTGCTTCCTGATGCTCCAATAAAGCCATTTGGAATAAACACAGCTCTTCATTTCCCTGGCAGTACGTGGGGAACAGGCAGGAGCTGAGCACAAAAATAGACATTTATTTCACAAGTGGAGCAAGGGGAGGGCAACAGGCACAGGGCTGCCTCTAAATAAGGTGAGGATTGCAGGGCAAATGAACCTGGTTTTATCCAGCAGGACCCGCTGCATGCAATATTCTGATTTTTTTGGTGTCTGCTGTGTCCAGGGAAGGAGTTCTGGGCTCTGCTGAGCTCCCCTGGCCTTGCTTGTCCTGGTTTTTCCCAGCCCTGGGTGTGCAACACACTGGGGAGAGGGAGAGGCAGGGTTGATCAGGAATTTAGGGAAAACAAGGCAAAAATGGGAATGGGGTTGGTCCCTCAGCTTTGGAGAGGTCACAGATTCCCTGCTGCTTCTCCCCACTGCATGAATCCCAATTTTCCATCCTCATTCTCTCCATTCCCTTGTCACACCTGATTTCTCACCAGTCAGGAGCTCTCAGAGAGGACAGGAGTGATTAATTGGAATAATTTGAATTCCTTTTTTTTTTTTTTTTTTTTTGGGCCAGCAGCTTTTCCTCTGTGTTATCCTGCAGGATGCCAAGGCTGCAGCTTGGAGAGCTCCCCAGTGCCACCCTGCCCACGTTTTCCAGGGAAATTGGCAGCAGGCTGAGGTTTGGCCAGGTTGGAGGGAACTTTATCCATCCTTAACTTCCACCACCCTTCAAATGAGACAGGGAAATTTTATCGTGAAGCCAAAGAGAAGCTGAACAGAAAAAGAAGCTCGAGTGGCTGCTTTACCAAAATGCTACATTTTCCTCTGAAATTAATTAGCTGAACCCTGTCAAAGCCCATTATTAAAAGAGCACCCTTGTCTTTTTAATCATCTGAGCTGTTTATAAATTGTTCCCAGAGGCCGGAAATCAAACCCTCTCCTCTGGCTCTTTTATTCATTTCTATCAGGGGGAAATTCATTAAATAATTACTGGCACCCCTGAGCCAACGGCAATAGGCATCTCCAAAAGTCCTGTAATGAACAAGCACTGTCAAATGGCCAAAAAAAAAAAGGGAAAATAGGACAGCAAACAACAACTTGGGCATTTGGCTGCAAGCGGGGGCTGCGATGAGGAGCTGTGATTCACACCCAGCACTCGCCCACCGCTGCTCTTTACAGGATGATTCAAGGATTGCATCACTCCAGCTCCCTGGGACTTTCCTTTTGGAGGTGGGAAAAAAAAAAGGATGGAGGCAGTTGGGTTGTTCTAAACCTGCCAATGCAATGGAAATGTAGAAGTGAAGTTTGTCTTGCTCGTGGCACGCTCCCAGGACAGGTCAGAGCCTGCCTGGAGTTCTCTCCCTGCCACGGTGGGGTGGGCAGAGTGAGGGAGCTGAGGGTCTGAATCTGGGATGGAGAGTGCAAAGGGATGGGAGAGCATCCTTTGGGATGGATCCAGAGGGATGCAGCAGCTCTGGGATTGTTCACCTGGACAGGAGAAGCTTTGGAGTGACCTCAGTGTGGCCTCAGTGCCTGAAGGAGCTGCAGGAAAGATGGAGAGAGAGGATTTCCAAGGGATGGAGTGCCAGGATAAAGGGGAATGGATTCCCACTGCCAGAGTGGAAATATTGGGAAGAATTCCATCCTGTGAAGGTGGGGAGGAGCTGGGATGGAATTCCCAGAGGAGCTGTGTCTGCCCCATCCCTGGAAGTGTCCAAGGATGGGGTTGGGATCACACCTGCCCCAGAACAGCTTCCTTCCCATTTCCAGGGCATTTTTGCACAGCTGCCAAGCTGTGGGGACCCTTCCCTGGTGGCCAATGTCGGGTGTCACCCCCCATGTGGGGACCACGGCAGGAGTGGGCACTGCAGCATCCAGCTGCACCAATATCCATCCAATATCCATCCAATATTCATCCAATATTCTTCCAATATCCATCCAATATCCATCCAATGTCCATCCAATATTTATCCAATATCCATCCAATATTTATCCAATATCCATCCAATGTCCATCCAATATCCGTCCAATATTCATCCAATATTCTTCCAATATCCATCCAATGTCCATCCAATATTTATCCAATATCCATCCAATATCCATCCAATATTCATCTCCCTGCAAACACAAGCTGCTGCTCCAGATGATTCCCATTGATTCAGCACCGTCAGTGACTCAATGCAATGTTCTCCAAACCTGTGCTTAACAGGAAAACCTGATTGCATTTGCTGCTGGAGGTTGGGTTGGTTTCAGTTAAGCTGCTGGGGATTTTTTTTCCTTTTCCCCTGTGGAACACGGTGTGGTTTTACAAATGAGGAATTTCCCCATGGCCTTTGAATGGAGCCCTGCAGCTCTGAAGGACTCACAGCCTGTGTGATCACAGGTGCCACTGTCACTGTCACCATGGGCTGAGCTGATCCTGCATTTCCTGCATTTCCTGCAGCTCCTGCAGCCTGAGCTGGCCCTGCCCAGGAATCCCAGGCTGGAGGAGAGGGGACAGGACAGGTCCAGTGAAGGCAGAGGATCACAAAATCCCTCTGCCTGTGCATGGATCCCTAAGGACAGTAACAGCTGGACAAGCTGTTGTGTGGAGAGAACTTCCTGCCTTTACAGAAGGATCCAGAAGACAAAATGCAGGAGTTGATGGAATTGATGTTTCAAATTTCCCCTTGGCAGCACTGGGAATAAATCCCAAAAACCCCAGTGCAATGCAGTGCCTTGCCTTCCAGATTCCCATTGGGATTCCTATTGGGAATCCATCCATCCAAACGCTATCCATCCCTCTGGATCTCACATTTACTGTCCAATAAAAATCTCTGCTATTGACTTTGGCTTTGTTTGCACCTTAATGAGGCAGAGAAACCTCTCTAATAATTTTAATGACCAGATTTTAACAATGAGGACCCAGAGCTTGCCCAGACCCTGGGCTCTGTGCCTGGGCAGCCAGATGGGAGCTGTGGGCATGGAGATGTTCCTGCTCTCCAAACCCTGTCCTGGGAGAAGTTGGATAAATAAAAGTGACCTGGAGATCCAGAGTTGCATCTGATTGGGCTCAAAGAGAGGAAATCCATTTTGGGATCTCTCTCAGCGGTGTCACTCTGCTGCCAGCATTTTAAGGGCACCTGTCAGGGATATTTTGGGAAACAGAGGCTCCTGCCTGGTGCCCCTGAGCACAGAATTCCGTGTCAAATGAGCTCTGGGGAGCAGGCTGAGGGGAAGTTGTGGTTTAGTGGGAAGAGATGAGAAAGTGGGTGCTGAGCCCCCTGTCACACTCAGAGCCTGGGCTGGGCTTTGGATTCTTCTGTGCCACTCCCACCTGCAGGTTTTGGCTCTGGTGGGGTCACCTCGAGCTTTGCCCCCTCCCAGGGACAGGCAGAGGCTTTTCCCAGGGGTCTGGGAAGGGAAAGGAGCTCAACATCTGCATGTGGAGCCTTCCCCTCCCAGCCTGGAACAGCTCCTGCCATCCTGGGGGCTTTTAGTGCTGGGCAAAGCACAACGTGCCCACAAATGTCCTGGCCCTGGAGTTTCAGGGTGGGTTTTGATGTCAAACCCACAGGGAGGCTGAAAACTCTAAACCTGCATGGTCTGCATGGCCCCACTGCCCCAGGACAGGCTTTGCCCACTCAAGAGCTGGTTTTGGGATGACCTCATTTTTTTCTCTCTTTAATTAGGTCACAATTCCCCCGATTTTTGAGTGGCAGGACCTAAAGTGACCACAGGCACCTTTCCATGGGCAAAGCTGGGCTTTGGCTCCACGCAGAGCAGAGATTTTCTTGGATCATGCTTTGCTTGATCCGGGAAAAAACAGGAAAAAACACCTAGCAGAGGGACAGAGCACGTTTTAAACCAGAAACTACAGCAAAAAAAATTCAGCTGCGGGAGGAATCCTTGCAGCTGAAGGATCCTGCTGTGATTTACGTGTGGAATGAGCTCCTGGGGAAGGGATGTGGGTGTGCAGTTGCTCACAGGATGAGCAAATCTGGCAGCCAGGAACACATTTGCAAGATTATGTTGCAATTAATGTGATTTAATGTCAGAGCCTCTTTATTGTTCTTGTCCCACTCTCTCCTTACAAGACTTCATCAGAATAAAACTTTCTCTTTAGGAATCACTGAATTGTGGGATGGTTTGGGTTGGAAGGGAATTAAAAAATAATCTCATTCCATGGGCAGGGACACTTTTCACTATCCCAGGTTGTTCCAAGCCCTGTCCAGCCTGGCCTTGGACATTCAGGGATTCCCTGGCATGGGAGGAATGACCACCTTCATTAATTTAATTTATTTATGGGAGGCTTGAAAGAACTGTTATTCAGTCCAAAATACAGCAAATTATCCTCTTGCCTATAAATTCTCTGCATCAGCAGAAGTGTTTGATGTTGCTGAAGGCTGCATTAATCACTAAAAGACAGGAATCCATCTCCCACTGGGATTTATCCAGGGCAGGGAATGCAGACACAACTCAGCTCTCTGCAAGGAAGCTTCCCACCCAGAACTCCTGGGGATTTTCCATGGTTTGGGTTCAAAACCTCTGAGGATGGAGGGAAATGAGGAAAACAGGGATGGAGGGAAATGGGGAAAACAGGAAATGGGGGGGGGAAAAGGGATGGAGGGAAATGGGGGGGAAAAGGGATGGAGGGAAATGGGGGAAAACAGGGATGGAGGGAAATGGGGAACACAGAAAATGGGGGGGAAAAGGGATGGACGGAAATGGGGAAAACAGGGATGGAGGAAAACGGGGAAAACAGAAAATGGGGGGAAAAGGGATGGAGGGAAATGGGAGAAAACGGGAAATGGGGGGTAAAAGGAATGGAGGGAATTGGGAAAACAGGAAATGGGGGAAAGAGGGATGGAGGGAAATGGGGGAAAAGAGGGATGGAGGGAAATGGGGAAAACAGGAAATGGGGGGGGAAAGGGATGGAGGGAAATGGGGGAAAACAGGGATGGAGGGAATTGGGGAAAACAGGAAAAGGGGGAAATGGGGAAATGGGGAAAACAGAAATGTCTGTGTGGGTGAAGCTGCCCCACATGCAGGAGGGAGCAGGGGTGAGGGACACTTCTGTCATCACAGAGACAAGGGAAGGATTTTTTTCCTTAATATTTCCCTTATTTATTATTCCCCAATTATTTAACCTTAAATTTCCCAAGGATTCCAGCTCGGTTCTTCGTTTCCCCAGCTGGGGCAGAGTTTGTGGCTGAGCAAATCCCAGCTCTCTCTTGTGCATTTGGGGCTCGTTAATCCTCCCTGCCCTCAAGCAGCTCCAAAAATAGCTCTGAGCTCCCTCCTAGGGCAGCCTCAACAACAGGTGATGCCCTGGACTCCCCTGGAATTTCTCCTGCTCTTATCCTGCCAGGAGCACCTGGGATGCAGCAGAGTTGGGGTGGAGGTGGCAGGATGGGAGAGGAGGAGGGGTTTTCCCTTCCCGCCTGTCCTGGCAAAATCCTCACAAAATCTACATCAAATCCTGGCAAAATCCTCACAAAATCCTGGCAAAATCCTCACAAAATCCTCATCAAATATTGGCAAAATCCTCACAAAATCCTCATCAAATCCTGGCAAAATCCTGGCAAAATCCTCACAAAGTTCTGGCCAAATCCTGCCCGTGGGGGGCGGGGCCTCCTCCCCGTGGGCGTGGTCTCTTCCCAGATGGGCGTGGCCTATTTCCCAGTGGGCGTGACCCACCCCCTGGTGGGCGTGGCCTCCTCCCCTGCGGGCAGGAATGACATTGGGGTCAAGGCAGCAGGGAAAGATCGCAACCTCCAGGAAGGAAATAAGGGAAGCAGAGAAAAGGGACATACCTTCCATAAGAAAAATAAGGAAAACAGGCAAAAAGACACAACCTCCAGGGGGGAAATAAGGGAAGCAGGGAAAAGACACAACCTCCTGACAAAAGAGACAGAGAAGAGATGAGCAAAGAAATAAGGAAAGCACCTGCTGCTTGTTTTAAAGCAGGATTTTAGAAGGATGCCAAGAAATGAAGGATCATGGCTGTGCCTGGGGTGACCCTGGCTCCTTGAGCCTCTCCATCCTCCTCCATCCTCCAGCA